>JAJPUD010002832.1:151526-223630 GCA_023553655.1 Myrmecobius fasciatus | reverse complement strand
ATTTTGAGGTTTTTGTGTCCTAACACATGGTCAATTTTTGTATAAGTTCCATGGACTGCTGAGAAAAAAGTAAACTCCTTTCTGTCTCCATTTAATTTCCTCCAAAGATCTATCATACCTAACTTTTCTAACATTTTGTTTACCTCCTTAACTTCTTTCTTATTTATTTTGTGGTTTGATTTATCAAGTTCTGAGAGAGGGAGGTTGAGGTCCCCCACTATTATAGTTTTGCTGTCTATTTCTTCTTGCATCTCTCTGAACTTTTCCTCTAGGAATTTCCATGCTATACCACTTGGTGCATATATGTTTAGTATTGATATTGCTTCATTATCTATGGTACCCTTTAGGAAGATATAATTTCCTTCTTTGTCTCTTTTAATGAAGTCTATCTTTGCTTTTACTTGGTCTGAGATCAGGATTGCTACCCCTGCTTTTTTTTGTTCACCTGAAGCATAATAGATTCTGCTCCAGCCTTTTACCTTCACCCTGTATGTATCTCTACATTTTAGATGTTTCTTGTATACAACATATTGTTGGATTCTGGTTTTTAATCCAGTCTGCTATCTGCTTCTGCTTTAAGGGAGAGGTCATTCCATTCACATTCACAGTTAAAATAACTAATTCTGTATTTCCTGCCATCTTATTTACCCTAGCTTATGCTTTTCTCTTTCTTATCCCCTTTCCCTCCTCCCTACGATTTTGCTTTTGAAAACCACTTCCCTCAAACAATCCTTCCCCTTTAGAGCCCCACCCACCCCTTTCCCCCCCCCTTCCCTCCTGTTTCCTTATAAGTACATCTATTATTCCCTCTGAGCCAAATCTGATGAGATGGAGATTAACCCAATTCTCATTCCCCTCCCTTTTCTCCCCTCAATCATTATAGGTTTTCTTTGCCTCTACATGTGATGTAATTTCCCTTATTTTGCCTCCTTTTCCTCTTCTTCCAGTGTTATCCCTTTTCTACCTCTAATTTCTTTTTCAGTTTATCATATCATAATAATCATAAAATTACAATAAACATAACATAATAATCATAAAATCACAGTAATCAAATCATAATAATCATAAAATCACAGTAATCATATCATAATCATAATGTAATAATAGATTCATAAAATCAACCCTCATTCTATAAGTATCTATAACATAAATATAGTTCTCAAGAGTTATTTTTTCTTGTTACCTTTTTATGTTTCTCTTGTGTTCTGTGTTTGTAGATCAAATTTTTTGTTCAGTTCTGGTCTTTTCAGTAGAAATAGGTGAAATTCTCCTATATCATTGAATGACCATCTTCTTCCCTGGAAGATAATGCTCATTCTAGCTGGGTAACTTATTCTTGGCTGTAATCTAAGTTCCTTTGCCCTTCGGAATATCTGATTCCAGGCCCTTCGATCCTTCAAAGTAGAAGCTGCTAGGTCCTGTGTGATCCTAATTGTAGCTCCCCAATATTTAAATTGTTTCTTTCTGGCTTCTTGTAATATCTTTTCCTTGGTATGATAGTTCTGGAATTTAGCCACGATATTTCTGGGGGACTTAATTTTTGGGTTTCTTTCAGGAGGTGATCGGTGGATTGTTTCAAGGAGTATTTTGCCTTCTGGGTCTAAAATATCAGGGCAGTTTTCTTTTATGATTTCCTGGAAGATAGTGTCTAGGTTCTTTTTTTCATCATGGCTTTCAGGAAGCCCTATAATCCTTAGATTGTCTCTCCTAGATCTATTTTCCAGGTCAGTTGTTTTTCCTAGGAGATATTTCATGTTTTTCTCTATCTTTTCATTTTTTTGTTTTTGTTCGACTGATTCTTGAAGTCTTGATGAGTCATTCATTTCCAATTGTTCAATTCTAATTTTTAATGTCTTATTTTCTTCAGTTACTGTTTTTAGTTCCTTTTGCAATTGACCAATTACATTTTTTTGTTCATTGCATTCTTTTTCCATTTTTTCTATTTTATTTTGCAGTGATCTCATTTTGTTTCCCCATGTTTCTTCTAACTCTCTTTTAAGATTTTTTATGTAATCTTCAAAGAAAGCCTTGTGACATGGAGACCAGTTTATGTCTCTCTTTGGGGCTTTTTCTGGAGTTGCTTTACCTTTAGGGGCCTCAGGATTTGAGGTCTGTTCTTCCCTCTCTCCATAAAATTTGTCTATGGTGAGAGCTCTTTTTGGTTTTTTATTCATTTTTTATTAAAGGTGTGAGGTCTGTTTAGGGCAAAGGTGGGACAGCTGCTTTAATTTGCCCTGGGGCAGTTCTGCTGATTGAGTTATTTCAGGAACTGGGCAGTTCTGCTGATTGAATTATGTCAGGTGCTGGGCAGTTCTGCTTTAGTTCACCCTGGGGCAGTTCTGCTGATTGAATTATTTCTGGTGCTGATCAGTCCTGTTGATTGATTGATTGCTTTAAGGTGCTGTGTAATGGCAGCCAGGTCCGATGCTCATCAGGGGTTCAGTGGCTCACAATCTATCCCCCTCAAAAGGAAGACCCTCCAAACCACCTGCCCACAATCAGGACAGATTGGTCCAAGAGGCTCGCAGAAGACTCCCAGGTGTGTGAAAAGCACAACGCTCCCACTCCTGTTCCGACTCCTGTTCCAGCTCCCTGCCCCAGTCTCCCTGCGCTGCAGTCTGGGTTCAGCAGACCACCCCCCTGCCCAATTAAAACAGACCTGTTTTGAGGTTCTTCCAGAGTATCTTCTTCTAGAATCGTGTTGTTCTCCAGATATTGTGGATTTTTTTGCTTCAAAATCAGTCTAGAGGCTTCATATGTTGTTGGTTTGAGGGGAGGTTAGAGGAGGTTACAGAGACTCCTGTCTGATCTCCGCCACCATGGCTCCACCCCTGGAAGGAAGTCAGGGTATTCAGTTCTTGACCAAGGTTTTTCCTCATCTGTTTTAAGTTGTCGTTTTTCTTTGCCATTCTTTTGTCCCTGGTTTTTCCATTCTCTATCTGTGTTTTGTATCTATTCTATAATATTGTATTTCCTCCGAATACTCCTGTTCCTGTAGTCCCTGTCTTTAACTAGGCTTATGAGATTGCGATCCTCTGAGATTTATCCCCATAATCCTCAAACTAATGTAAAGCTCCGCACTCAAATGGTTTGAAAAGGGGCTGCTGCCCTGTTCTGAGTATAGTGAGCCAGACCAGACTTCTTCAGCGGACTCTGCCTGGAGCCGCCTTCTTATTTCAGGGCTCCAGTACAAATTCTCTATGGAAGTGACTGGGCTGAGAGGTACTCCCGTGGAGAGTTCCGGGACTCCTTAGACTGGATTTTAGCCGAAGCCTTTGTCCAGCCGCTGACTAAATCCATTGGTGACCCTGCTTCCTAGGGCTCCCCAAACGAGGCTGCTTTCTCTGCCAGCCCGGTGCTGCGCGGGGCCTCTTGGGAAGCGAGCGATCCTCAAGTGCTGTTCCCTTAATGTACTGCGATGCACAGGCCAAGACCGCCTCAAAGCCGCTCCCCTGAAGCCTAGTGTTGGGAGCCCTGCCTGACCTAGGTCTCCACCCAGAATGCCCCAAAGTCAGTGTCCTCAGCCTCGGGGTCCCCAGGCCTGGCTGCGCTAGTAAGTGCTGAGCTTCAGCAGACAGGGCCAGAACTGCTCTCAGTCTCCAAGGGTGTCTGCGCCCGCGCGCGCACTTCATTTTGCCTTCTATTCTACGAACTCTGGATCTGGACTATATTTCCCAGGATTTTCGCAGGATTCTGAAAGGGTTCTCTCTATGGGTTTCTGTATTAAGTGGGTGAGTCTACAGGTGATTCTGCGCTCTAATAGACCGGTGCATCCCTTATTTGCCAAAGATCTAGGATCTCCTGGCTCCCACCTTCCCACTTCCATTTCTGAGGAGGTTACTAGCATTTGTTTCTGGTTAAACCAGAAACCTAGACGATCTTCCCCTCCCAGATCACTTTTTTTTTTTTTAAATAGGTAAAAAAGGCTATTCTTTGGCTCATTTCATTTTTATCTCACCTTAATCACAGAATGGACTTTGCCTCAGTCAAAGCCCTGTTAATGACCTTGAACTTAAAAAAGGTCAAGATCTTCCACTGCATCTGAGGTCATCTGAGGTCATCCCGATCTATATCTGGCCACTTGACCCTGACGGCTCTGGGGAGGAAAGTGACTTTGCACGGCCCTCCCTCACTAAAATCCAGTTCGGCTTTCATGTGTAGCATCGCCAACAACCATCAGGGTAGCAGTCAATTAATCTTTCTGGGGTGCATCTGACCATTTCTTTTCCTTGGTCAAGAACTTTCAGAGTCCCCCTGTTGTCTCAGCAATTAAACACAAACTCTTGGATTTAACATATAAAGCTCTCCAACAATCTGGTTACAGCCTGCCTTTCCAGGGCTAATTATATATCCCTTAGTATTCCAGCCAAAGTTATTAATTCTTCAATTTAGCATTCCATATGTGGTTTCATGCCCTTTGTAATCTCTCCCACCTGCCTTCCTCACCTATGCCCCTTCCAATTCTTTGCCTTCTTCCAGGCTCAGCTAGGGTCACCAGTCACCACTGTTGGAAATTCCACCCTCTCTGATGCTCTCTCCCTCCTCAGATTACATTATATTTACTTGTCTTTGTAAATGATAAATGTCACCTGCCTTTTTTCAACAATAAGGTGATTCAGGCTAATTCCAATAGTCTTGTGATAGAGAGAGTCATCTACATCCAGAGAGAGACTCCAGGGACTGAACATGGATCCCAACATAGTATTCTCTTTTTTGTTATTGTTTGCTTGCTTTAGGGGTTTTTTTTTCTCATTTTTTTTCCTTTTTGAGCTGATTTTTCTTGTGCTACATGATCATTGTGGAAATATGTATAGAAGAATTGCACATGTTTAGCCCATACTTGCTGTCTGGGGGTGGGGTAAGTGAGGGGGTGTACAAGTTTTGCAAGGGTGAATATTGAAAACTATCTTTGTACATATTTTGAAAATAAAAAGCTATTATCAAAATTTTAAAAAATAACCCTCCAGAAATGATTAATTTCTCTACCCAAATGTGAATTGCTCAATGGCAGGGATGGGTTTTATTTTTCTTTTTATATTTCTAGCACCTGGTATTGTGTCAGGAACTTAGTTGGTACTTAATAAATGCTTAATAAATGTTGCTTAATAGCTAATTAATGCTAGTGTTCTTAGTTTACATAATAACAGATTTGTACAGCATTTTAAGGTTTGCAAAGTACTTTCTTCACAACAACCTAGTGAGGTAAATGATTCAGCTGTTATTATGCCCATTTAACAGATGAGAACATGAAGGCTCTGAGAAGCAAATCAATTTGCCTGTACTCCACAACTATTAAATACCTTAGGCAGAGCTTTCAATTATTCTCACTTCATTCTAGACCTTCCTAAGTTGGAATTTTCAAGAACATCTCACTCAAATCCTAACAGGAAAAGAAAGGATTTGTAGCTTTTTTAAGAACAGCTCCACAACAGCAGCTCTAAGGTCCAGCTTGGAGGTCAAGCATCCACCATACACCTGTGTAACAAGTGTAATTGCAGGGCATGTCTTGACTTCCTATGAACCTATGATTAATTTTTCAGTCATTCATTTTTGTTCTCATGACTCACCCTGGACATTTTCCAAGCTACCTCTGAGGCTAATTTGGAGAAAGGGGGTATTCTGAGGGGTTGTTGTCTTAAACTGACTCCTCATTTGAAAGCACTCAACAGTAAGGTACCCTAATCTTGGACTATTCTGGCTTCAGTTTCCCTACCTGTATGGTTCAGTGTAAATAGAATAGACAAGAGCTCAGTTTCAAGTATAACTACCTTTCCTACCTGTGTGACTAAGGATAAGTGACTTTTCTACCTTGGACTTCAGTTTCCTCACCTGTAAAATGAAGGTCTAGGCTCCAAGACTATCCCCTAATCTCAGACACTTACTGGATGTGTGATCCTAAGTAAGTCATTGGCCTAGTTTGCTTCAGTTACCTCATCTGTAAAATGAGCTGAAGGAAATGACAAATCACTCCATTATCTTTGCCTCTCCCCCCAAAAAAAGAAAAACCCAAATGAGTTTGCAAAGAATCAGACATGAATAAAAATGACTAAACAAAAGCAAAGCCTTTTTCCAGTTTTTATATTTGATAATTCTTTATAGAGCATCAAACAAATGTATATGGAGATAACTCAATATCCTTTTTCTTCCAAGGTGTATGTCATTGAAAACTTCCTACAAACACCACTTTCCAATTACCTGAAAAGATAGTCTTCAATATTTATTTTTGTAAGATTTTGAGTTCCAAATTTTTCCCTCCTTTCTTTGCCTTCCCCCTCCCCATGAAAGCGAGCAAAATTATATAGACTATATATGTACAATCATTTTTTAAAGCTTTTTATTTGCAAAACATATGCATGGGTAATTTTTCATCACTGACCCTTGCAAATCTTTCCGTTACAAATGTTTCCCTCCTTCCCCTCACCCCTTCCCCTAGATAGCAGGAAGTCTAATACATGTTAATTATGTTAAAATACTTGACAAATCAAATATGTGTATGCATATTTATACAGTTATCTTGCTGTACAAGAAAAATTGGATCTATAAGAAAAAAAATCTGAGAAGGAAAACATAATGTAAGCAAGCATCAATAGAAAGTGTGAAAATGTTATGTTGTGGTTCACACTCAGTTCCCACAAGCCTCTCTCTGCATGTATATGGCTTTTTCATCACTGAACAACTGAAACTGGTTTGAATCATCTTATTGTTGAAGAGAGCCATGTCCATCAAAACTGATCAATATAGTCTTGTTGTTGCCATGTATAATGATCTCCTGGCTCTGCTCATTTCACTCAGCATCAGTTCATGTAAGTCTCTCCAGGTCTCTCTGAAATCATTCTGCTGGTCGTTTCTTACAGAACAATAATATTCCATGACATTCATATACCATAATTTATTCAGCCATTCTCCAATTGATGGACATCCATTCAGGTTCCAGTTTCTAGCCACTACAAAAAGGGCTGCCACAAACATTCTTGCACCTTTCCTTCCTTTAAGATCTCTTTGGGATATAAGCCCAATAGAAACACTGCTAGGTCAAAGGGTATGCACAGTTTGATAACTTTTTGAGCATAGTTCCAAATTGCTCTCCAGAATAGTTGGATCCATTCACAGTCCCACCAACAATGTATCAGTTATGTACAATCATTTTAAACATATTTCTATATTTATCATGTTGTGAAAGAAAAATCAGAACAAAAGGGGGAAAACACAAGAAACAAAAAGCAAACAAAAGGTGAAAATACTACCCTTTGATCCACATTCAGTCTCCATAGTTCTCCCTCTGGATGCAGATAGTATTTTCCATCCCAAGTCTATTGGAATTATCTTGGCTCCCTGAATTGCTGACAAGAGTTAAGTCTATCATAGTTGATTGTCACATAATCTTGTTGTTACTATGTACAATGTTCTCCTGTTTCTGCTCACTTCACTTAGTATCAGTTTATGTCTTTCCAGGCTTTTCTAAAATCAGCCTAGGAGCTCAAATTCTAATGGGGAGACAACATGCAAACAAGATATAATCAGGCTAAATTGGAGATGATCATAGAGACAATTGGGGGAGAGACTGGGAAATAATAAGTAAAAAATGTAATTTGCAACACAATGACAAAATATAAATCTAGAACACTGAAGATGAAACATACCTTTCACTTCCAGCCAGAAGAGTGACAAACTTATTTTTTTGTATTATGCATGCTCTCCTGAGGTTTATCTATTTATTTTTGTTCAATAAGGATGAGAGAGGGTACTGAGAAAAGATAAATTATAAATGCATGTAAAATAAATTTATTTTGAGAGAAAATATGTTCATTGTCCTCAAGGAGAGATAGTAGGGAGCTAAACACTAATACAAGTAACTATTATCTATACTTTTATATAATAATTATCATCCTAAGAAAAATATATGTATATATTTATATTTGTTATCTACTTAGCTTTAGGTTTGCAAAGCAAATTACATCATTTATTTCATATTTTCTCAAAACCCTTGTGGAGGGAAGGAAAAAATTTGGAACATAAGGTTTTGCAAGGATGAATGTTGAAAACTATCTTTGCATATATTTTGAAAATAAAAAGCTATTTTAAAAAAGGAAAAGAAAAAGTACTATTTTTTAAAAAAAATATTTTGAGTTCCAAATTTTTCTCCCTTTCTCCCCTCTTCCAGTGAAGGTAGACAATTTGATCTAGTTTATACATATGCTATCATATAAAGCATATTTCCATATAGAAAAAAGGGATTAAAAGAAAAAAACACAAGAAAAAATAAAGTCAGTGAAAAAAAATATTCTGTGATCTGCATTCAGAGTATATCATTCTTTTTCTCTCTCAAGAAGAATTTTTCTTCTTGAGTCCTTTGTACTTGTCTTGGATCATTGTGTTGCTGAGAAGAGCTAAGTCAGAAATAGTTGATCTTCACACAATATTACTCATACTGTATACAATGTTTTCCTGATTCTACTCATTTCATTTTGAATCAGTTTTCCTTGAAATCTGCCTGTTCATCATTTCTTATTGAGTATCCCAATATATGTATATACCACAGCTTGTTCATCCATTCCCCAATTAATGGACATATCCTCAATTTCCAATATTTTGCCATCACAAAAAAGGCTGCTTTAAATATTTTTGCACATGTAGATATTTTTTTCTTTTTTTCATAATCTCTTTGGGATAAAAACCTAATAGTAGTACTCCTGGTTCAAAGTATATGCATAGTTTGCTTGATCTTTGGACATAGTTCCAAATTGCTTTCCACAATGATTGAATCATTTCACACCTCCACCAACAGTGCATTAGTGTCCCAGTTTTCCCACATCCTCTCCAACATTGATCATTTTCCTTTTATGTCATATTAGCCAATCTGATAGGTATGAGGCTGTATCTCAGAGTTGTTTTAATTTGCATTTCTCTAGGCAAAAGTGATTGAGAGCACTTCTTCCTATGCCTATAGCTAGCTTTGGTTTCTTTATTTGAAAACTGCCTATTCATATCTTTTGACTATTTAACTATCCCTATTCATATCTATGAATGGCTTGTATTATTTTAAATTATCTCAGTTCTCTGTGTATTGAGAAATGAGACCATTATCAGAGACACTTGCTATAAAGATTGTTCCCCAACTTTCTGCTCTCCTAATCTTAATTGCATTGGTTTTGTTTATACAAAAGCTTTTTAATTTAATATAATCCGAATTATCTATTTTGCATCTCATAATGCCCTCTATCTCTTGTTTGATCATGAATTGTTCCCTTCCCATAGTTCTGACAGGTAGAGCCTTCTAATTTGTTTATGGTATCTCCCTTTATGTCTAAATCATGCACCCATTTAGATGGTATATACCTAGTTTGTGTTCTATTGTTTTCCAGTTTTCCCAAGAGTTTTTGTTAGATAGTGAGTTCTTATCCCAAAAGCTGGAGTCTTGGGATTTATCAAACACCATATTGTTTTCATTGACTACTGTGTCTTATATACCTAAACTATTCCATTGCTCTTTCTCTCTATTTCTTAGCCAGTACCAGTTTTGATGGTTTCTTACCTCAACTTTGTATCTCTCCAACACCCACCACAGTGCTCTGAAGGTGCCAATAAATGTTTGCTATATATAAAATGATTAATACTAAGTATTCCAAAAGTAACTCATATTTGGCAAACTTTTAAGGCCCAACAAGTTTCCATTCATTGCCAAAGCATGAAGACTCATCCTCACTTGAATCTTCTTCATTTAAATTATTAATAGGGTTTCTAAATAATTATGGCTCCCTAGTAGTTTCAGAATGCATCATATTCTATTTCTAAAAACCAGTGGGTCCATATGTTTTCCTAATCCTGCTGGTCTAAAACATCTACTCAGAATGTTATAAAACATTAAGTGATTCAGGAAGCAGAGATCAGGCTATGCTCAAATATATCTGGATCTTTAAACAGCATACTCTGTGAATGTTTTTAATTTTGTACTGGACCATTTAAAAAAAAAAGTGTAACCTCCAAGAGGCAAAGAAATGGACAGAATGACCTTTTCCATCCTATATTCAACTCTGTTTGCTTTTAGCCTGAGTCCAATACTGTGCTTATTGATGTTTCAACAGACTTTCAACATTAAAGAAAGTTGGGTCAGAGCATAAATGAGTGCATTTCCCAGCCTCAGCATTACCAATGACTTCTTTACTTTGCAAATCAAGGGATTTTAGTTAATCCTACAGTTTCTTTATCATTGATCTTATTCCAAACAGTACAATGTTCTCTAATTGATCAGAGCTTAAATGATCTTTCACTTTTAGTAGCTTGAGCTGAAAGGAATCACTACATTAGATAATGTCCTGGAAACATTCAAGAGCTAAGAAGCTCTAAAATTCTAAAAGCAAAGCCAAGCTTGTATCTACTAAGCCTGATTATCATAGTTTGCTTTTTAATTTGATCATGCCAATATTGGGATGGCTCAAAGTTTCCTAGATGCTTTCATTTTGCAATAGATTCTCCAGAAAAAGGAAAGTAGGAAAGTTAAGGGTACAAGTATGGGAGTTGGTGGGAAAAAAGCTGAGTAAAAAGCTTATGCAACACACATACATGCATGTACCCACAAATACATAAGCTTTCTCTTGTAACAAAAGACAGGTAAGCAAAACCAAACAATATAGCAACCATATATGACAGTGTATACAACATTCCTAACCCACAGTTCACCACTTCTGTAATGAAAGAAGGATGCTAAACTATCATATTTCAAACCATCAAATCATTCATTGTGTCTATCACAGATGGAGCATGCATTTGAGCATATTATAACATAAGCACTGCAACTATCACTCCAAATGCCACTAAAACAGGGTGACACTCTTTTCCAAGACTAACTCTTCTGTCTCTGTTCTTGATCCTATTCCCTATCATTTTCTTTAGGACCTTGTTCCAGCAGTGTTCTATTTCTTGAACATCCAGCTTCTTAAACTGTGATTTGTGACCCCATATGGAGTTTCATAATTGAATGTAGAGATTGCAAAATTATGATTTATTATCAGTAAATATTTGATTTGTATACATATGTTATATACTCCTATACCAGGGTTATGTAAAAATTTCTTGGATGAAAAGGAGTCACAAGTGGAAAAAGCTTAAAAAGCCCTGCCTAGCACATTCAATCTCTCCCTCTTCTTGGCTGTTTCCCCTCTGTTCAGATATCACTGCTCTTGATGTAGGCAGATAGGGAGGAAATGAGAGGAGGGAAGCAATATTTTCCAATGGCTCCCTATTGTTATTTCAGTCACATCTGATTCTTCATCCTCCCTATTTGGGGTTTTCTTGGCAGAGATACTGGAATGGTTTGTCATTTCCTTCTCCAGCTCATTTTACAGATGAGAAAACTGAGGCAAGCAGGATTAAGTGATTTGCCCAGGGTCACACAGCTAGTGTGTGTCCCAAGTCAGTTTTGAATTCAATTCTTCCTGATTCCCGGTCTAGCACCCTATTATTATTACCTAGCAACTTTTCAGTTGAGTTCTTGTAGTTTCTTGTAATTTCTTTTATTTCTTCTTCTTTTGTTGTGAATTCTTTTTTTCATATTTTGTCTTAACTGTAATTGGCACAGTCAATTCATAGTTCAGCCAAATTGGCCTCCTCCCTGTTCTTCATGTAAAACATCTCATTTTCCATCTCCATGCCTTTGTACTGACTAACTCTTCTCTGCCTAGAATGCATCCCCAGTTTACCTCTGCCTAGTTCCCTTTAAGATTCAGCTCAAATGCCTGGATTTGAAGTTTAGTTCTTTCTAGTTCTTCCCTTGATAAATTAACCTTGTATTTATCCTATAGATATATATATAGATATAGATAAAGATATCTATGTCATCTTCCCCATACCCTACATACTGTAATTTCCTTGAGAACAAGGATTGTTTCATTTTTTTAACTTTGATCCAATTATTTATCATATACAAAATTTAGATTTACAAATCTCCTGAGTTCACCATCTCTCCATAACACTACTCTGTTTTTTTAATTTGTCCTAAAAAAAAAAAAAAAATCAATCCCTCCCAGTTGCACCACTGGTCATTTCCAGCTGCTATAATGATCACCTCCACAATCAGCCAATGTTCTGAGTCTTTTTCAGGGAAGAAGAAGAAGGGTCATAGGGGCTTAACCTCCCAACTAGGGCAAGGAATTGCCCTACAAAATGACAAAACAACCCTTTGAATGGACTGATCACTCATTCCTTCCCTCAGGCCAAAGCATCACTCCAGGAAACAGCTGTGGTTATATGCCAGACTTCTCCCTTTCAGGAAATTATAGCAGCAGCAACATGATGCTCTGGCGAGTTCTTGCTTGTGCAGATTATTTCATAGACTTACACAGAATCACAGAATCTCAAGGATGAAAGGGAACTCAAGGACCATCAAGGCCAAACCCATATCTGAGCAAGAAACTCCTCCATAACATCCAAGAGGAATCTTTTTCCTTGCAGACCTCCAGATATGGAGAACTCATTATTTAACAAGTTCCACCCTGGAATGACTTTAATTGTTAGGAAATATTTCCTTAGGAGCAGTTAAGTAGAGGAGTGGATAGAGCAAAGGCTCTCGCATTAGGAGAACCTGAGCTCAAATCCAAACCTGGACATGTATTATCTGTATGAGCCTGGGCAAGTCACTTAAACCAGACTGCCTCCAAAAAAAAATTAAAATTAAAAAACAAAGAAAGTAATATTCCCCAGCAAAAAAAGCCCTAAATTATCTTCTTGACAACTCCCTGACTTGCTTCCTTTGTTCCTCACTCTAACCTCTACAGACAAATAGAATCAATCTTCTATATGACAGTGCTTCAAATACTTGAAGAAGCTGTCATTTTCCCTACTAAGTCTTTTCTTTTCCAGGTTAACCATCCTAGAAAGTCATACAACATGGATTTATAGTATAAATAGGAAAAGGGTAGTAATATAGGATCATAGTTCGGAACTGTATAGAATGATGTTAAATACCAAGAGGATGATGGCTTCTTTTATTAGAAAAGGTTACCACTGAAATAGTACATCATTCAGTATGGCAATCCTGGGCACCTCTGCCGAGCATAGTGATCCTAAGGCTGATATCTCTATCCAGACAGTGAAGCTTATAATTATAACTAATGATCAAAGAACCACTCTGGTCATCAGAAGCACTGACTTGCTTTGTATGGTTTTGGACCCATAGTTTCACCTCCAGAGTCTTCAGAAGGTATAGAATGTAGTATGTGGATGGACATTTTCCATATTTGAGGCAAAGAGAAAGTCTCCTAGTTTCTTTTGTGTTGACCGAAACCTTCCCGATGAATGACAAAGTAAAGGGGGGAAAAAAAGGGAAAGGAGAAAGGAATTCACATTATTTAAAGCCCACTATATACTAGGAACTGTGCTAAGTGTTTTACAAATACTATCTCATTTGATCTTCAAAACAACCCTGTGAAGTTGAGGATGATTAGCCTGGTTTTACAGTTGAGGAAGCTGAGGCAGACAGAAATTGAGTAACTTATATAGGGTTGCATAGTGAGTATCTTGAGACTAAATCTGAACTCAAGTTTTCTATGCTCCTTCTATGCTCTATTTGCTGTAGTACCTAGCTGCCTTCAAAAAAAAACCTAGATTCTGGGTCATTGTGGGACAGGTCATGTAGCAAGCATGGATCATAGGACAGAAAAGTAGGACAAATGGGCAGAGCAACCCCATGATCTCCAATTTGAGGGATGATGTAGCCTTCAAAAAAAGGACAGACCCATAACACTTCATTCACAACCTAACATGCACCTGACCTACTTCAGGTCAGCTAAACAGCTTAGGTGTGGGTTATCTCCCAGCAATTTTCAGGGCAGCTAAGTAGTAACGTGGGTAGCACACCTCATCAGGAAGATTCATCTCTCTAAGTTCAAATCTGACCAAGACACTTACTACCTGTGTGATCCTAGGCAAGTCATTAAACTTTGTTTGCCTAATTTATTCATCTGTCAAATGAGCTGAAGAAAGAAATGGCAAACCATTCCAGTATCTTTGCCAAGAAAATCTCAAATGAAGTCACGATGAGTCAAACATGACTGAACAACAAATTTTTTTGAAGAACTAAAATCTATATCAAATGAATTGTCTGTAGAAACAAAATCAAAAAAAAATGACTAAGCAGTCAAGAGCAGAACAAAGAGGTCACATAATCTGCACTAAACATCTAGGTCGTAAGTAACAGGATGCTGCCAAATGTACAAGCTACTAATACCTTTTTAATAGGAATCTTGGAAACCCAGCTAACACCATAAGATATGAATCAAAACAAAAAGGGTTGCTTATCACATTAATGTATACTGACTCACCAGAGCAATTGTAGGTAGTATGAATTAACTTTATCCTCAAGGATCATAAGGCCACCTCTAAGAAGGAATATAAAACATTTTTCAAGGTTTTAATTTTAATAGTTTCTTTCCCTGAATTTGAGAAACATCTATAAATGTGAGTACTTCCATATATAAACATAGCACCCTTTGGAGACAGATGGGTCTCTGGATAGAGCAAGTCTCTAGAGACTAGCTGCAAGAACCCTTGGGAGATATAGAGCAGTGTCTTAAAGAGAAATCCCCCTTGATTCCTACATACTGGACTTTAAGACTAGATGAAGGTAGAACTGGGCAAGCTCCAAATGGTTTGGAGAAAGGGGAGGGGGAGAATACTGAGTAGGTGCAGCAGCAGCAAAAACAAAAGAGAAAAAAGGGAGAGTAGATGAAACCTTTGGATCTCTATTATATCTAACTTGTTTTTAAAAATATAAAATAAATTCAACATATTAGTTCCAAAGTTTTCTTCTTTGTTGTATCCTTTTAAAGTTCCTTGTGTTTAGTACCATTCTTTTTTGTCCAATTACATGTGAAGATAATTTTCAATATTCATTTTTATTAAAGTTTTTTATGTTTAAAACATATGTTTAATAATCTCTCTGGGATACAAGCCCAGTAGAGACACTGCTGGATCAAAGGCTATGCACATTTTGATAGCTCTTTGGGCATAATTGCAAATTGCTCTCCAGAATGATTGAATCAGTTGACAACTCCATCAACAATCTATCAGTGTTTTTCCAAATTTTTCCCTCCCTTTCCCTAAACCCTCCCCTAGACAGCAAGTAATCCGATACATGTTAAACATTTTTCTATACATATTTCCACAATTATGCTGCACAAGAAAAATAAGATCAAAAAATGCAAGTAAAGAACAACAAAAACAGTGAAAATACTATGCTGTGATCCACATTCAGTTCCCACAATCCTCTCTCTGGGTGTAGATAGCTCTCTTCATCGCAAGACCATTGGAACTGGACTGAATAATCTCACTGATGAAAAGAACCATGACCTTCAGAATTGATCATTATATAATCTTGCTGTTGCCATGTACAGCATTCTCCTGGTTCTGCTCATTTCACTTCTCATCGAAGTCTCTCCAGGACTCTCTGAAATCATCCCGCTTTTCATTTCTTATAGAACAATACTATTCCATAACATTCATATACCATAACTTATTCAGCTATTTTCCAACTGATGGGCATCCACTCAGTTTCCAGTACCTTGCCACTACTAAAAGGGCTGCTACAAACATTTTTGGGCATATGGGTCCCTTTCCCTCCTTTATGATCTCTCTGGGATACAAGCCCAGTAGAGACACTGCTGGATCAAAGGGTATGCACATTTTGATAGCTCTTTGGGCATAATTGCAAATTGCTCTCCAGAATGATTGAATCAGTTGACAACTCCACCAACAATCTATCAGTGTCCCAGTTTTCCCACATCTCCTCCAAAATTAATCATTATTTTTTCTTGTCATTTTAGTCGATCTGAGAGCTATGAAGTGGTACCTTAGAGTTGTCTTAATTTGCATTTCTCTGATCAATAGTGATTTAGAACATTTTTTCATAGGACTAGAAATTGTTTCAATTTCTTCATCTGAAAATTGTTCATATCCTTTGACCATTTATCGATTGCGGAATGGCTTGGATTCTTATAAATTTGACTCAATTCTCTATATTTTAGAAATGAGGCTTTTATCAGAACCCTTGAGCATAAAAATTTTTTCCCAGTTTATTGCTTCCTTTCTAATCTTGTCTAATCTTTTTCAACATTCATTTTTGAAAGATTTTGAGTTCCAAATGTTTCTCCTTCCTTCTCCCCAAGACAGTAAGTAATCTTATACAGCTTACACATATACAATCTTGTTAAATATATTTCCATATTAGTCATGTTGTGAAAGAAGAATCAGGGCAAAAAGGAAACAAAAAGAAGAAAGAAAAAAGCAAAAAAGTGAAAATATGTGTTTCAATCTGCATTCAGAATTAATTGTTCTTTCTCTGAATGTGGTTAGCATTTTCCATCACAGGTCTTTTGGAATTGTCTTGAATTATTGTATTACTGAGAAGAGCTAAGTCTATCATAGTTGATCACTGCACAATATGGGTATTAACTGTGTAAATGTTTTCCTGGTTCTGCTCACTTCATTCAATATCAGTTCATGTAAGTCTTTCCAGATTTTCGTGAAATCTGCCTGCTCATCATTTCTTATAAAACAATAGCATTCCATTACATCCATGTGCCACAAATTGTTCAACTATTCCCCAATTGATAGGCATCCCCACAATATCCTTTGCCTCCACAAAAAAAAGAAAAAAAGAAAAAGAAAAAAAACATATTCTTATATGTGAGCCCTTTTTTTCCCTTTTTTATGATTTGTTTGGGATACAGACCTAGTAGTAATATTGTTGAATCAAAGGGAAAGTACAGTTTTATAGACCATTGGGCATAATTCCCATAAATTGCTCTCAATAATGATTGGGTCAATCCCTCTCCACCAATACTGCATTTCACTACTATCCTTTTAAAAAAATCATTGATCTCCAATTCTGATGGACATGGCTCTCTGCAATAAAGAATTATCTCAAACCAGTTCCAGTTGTTCACTGAAGAAAACCATATACACCCAGAAAGAGGGACATGAAATATGGACCACAACGTAACATTTTCATGATCTCTATTGACATTTGCTTGCATTGTGTTGCCTTTCTCTGATTCTTTTTTTTTCTTGTAGATAGGATTTTTCTTGCATAACTTCTCAAGCATTTCAACATTATTAACATGTAGTGGACTTCCTGCCATCTAGGGGAGGGGAGGGGACTGGGGGTAAAATTTGTATTGGAAAGCTTTGTAAAGATCAAGGTTGGGGAACTACCCATACATATGTTATACAAATAAAAAGCTTAAAATAATATATATATATATATATATATTAAAAAAAAGAAAAAAGAAAAAAAATCATTGATCTCATATGTAATGGGGACAAACTAGAATCATTCCCAATAAGATCAGGGGTGAAACAAGGTTGCCCACTATCACCATTACTATTCAATATTGTACTAGAAATGTTAGCTTTGGCAATAAGAAAAGAAAGGGAGATTAAAGAAATTAGAGTAGGTAATGAGGAAATCAAATTAACACTCTTTGCAGATGATATCATGGTATACTTAGAGAACCTTGAAGAATCAACTAAAAAAATGACTAGATACAATTCACAACTTTAGCAAAATTGCAGGATATAAAATAAATCCATCTAAATTACCAGCATTTTTATATATTACAAACAAGGTCCAGCAACAAGAGATACAAAGAGAATTCCATTTAAAATAACTGAAAATAATATAAATTATTTGGGAGTCTATCTGCCAAGACAAAGTCAAGGACTATATAAACACAATTACAAAACACTTTCTACACAAATAAAATCAGATCTAATCAACTGGAAAAATATCAAGTGCTCATAGGTAGGCTGAGTGAACATAATAAAAATGATAATACTGCCTAAATTAATCTACTTATTCAGTGCCATACCAATCAAACTCCCAAGAAATTATTTTACATATCTAGAAAAAAATAATAACAAAGTTCACCTGGAAGAACAAAAGGTCAAGACTTCCAAGGGAATTAATGGGGAAAAAAAATGACAATGAGGATGGCTTAGCTCTTCCAAATCAAAACTATATTACAAAGCAGTGGTCATCAAAGCCATTTAGTACTGGTTAAGAAATAAAGTAGTCGATCAGTGGAATAGATTAAGTTCATAAGACAAAATAGTCAATGACTATAGTAATCCAGTGTTTGACAAACCCTAAAACTCTAACTTTTGGGATTAAAAACTCAATATTTGACAAAAACTGCTGGGAAAATTGGAAACTAATATGGCAGAAACTAGGCATTGACCCACACCTAACATCCTATACCAAGACAAGGTCAAAATGGGTTCATGATTTAGACATAAAGAGTGATATTATAAGCAAATTAGAAGAACAAATGATAGTTTACCTCTCAGATCTGTGGAGAAGGAAGGAATTTGCGTCCCAAAAAGAACTGGAGTTCATTATTGAACATAAAATAGATAATTTTGATTATATTAAGTTAAAAGGTTTTTGTACAAACAAAACTAATGCAGACAAGATTAGAAGGGAAGCAATAAACTGCAAAAACATTTTTATATTCAAGAGTTCTGATAAAGGCCTCATTTCTAAAATATATAAAGAACTGACTCAAATTTATAAGAATTCAGGCCATTCTCCAATTGATAAATGATCAAAGGATATGAGCAAACAATTTTCAGAAAAAGAAATTGAAACCGTTTCTAGTCATATGAAAAGATGCTCTAAATCACCATGATTAGAGAAATGCAAATTAAGACAACTCGGAGGTACCTCTCAGATTGGCTAAGGTGACAAGAAAAAATAATGATGAATGTTGGAGGGGATGTGGGAAAACTAGGACACTAAAAGATTGTTGGTGAAGTTATGACCTGATTCAACCATTCTGGAGAGCAATTTGGAATTATGCCCAAAGGGCTATCCAAATGTGCCTACTCTTTGATCAAGCAGTGTTTCTACTGGCTTATATCCCAAAGAGATCATAAAGGAAGGAAAAGGACCCACATGTGCAAAAATGTCTGTCAGCCCTTTTCATAGTGGCAAAAAAACAGAAACTTAGTGGATGTCCATCAACTGAAGAATGGCTGAATAAGTTATAGTATATGAATGTTATGGAATATTATTGTTCTATAAGAAATAATCAGCAGGATGATTTCAGAGAGGATTGGACAGAATTACATGAATTGATGCTAAGTGAAATGAGCAGAACCAGCAGATCATTGTACACAGCAACAAGATTATACGATGATCAATTCTGATGGACGTGGCTCTTTTCAACAATGAGACAAGTCAGGCCAGTTCCAATGATCTTGTGATGAAGAGAACCATCTACACCCAGAGAGAGGACTGTGGGAACTGAGTGTGGATCACAATATAGCATTTTCACTCTTTTTATTGTTGTTTACTTACATTTTGTTTTCTTTCTCATTTTCCCTTTTTGATCTTTTTTCTTGTGCAGCAAGATAATTGTATAAATATGTATACATATACTGCATTATATATATATAATGTGATATTTTGTACTTGTGTTATTAGAGAACAGACTTCTTCAGATTCAAAGGGACTACTGAAGGAATTATAAGAATTCAAAAGACTCAAGTGAAACCTTATTGACAACAGTCTGTAGATCTCTCCAGGTCCACAAATATATGGGAAATCTGACTTCTAACATCTCTTGATTTCTTTAACCCTAGAGGCTACTGACAGCAGATTGCCTCTGTGGAGATATCTCCTTGGTTGACCTGAGCTCTTATCTCATTCCTATTTAAAGAGGTCATTTATTTTTAAATTCTATCATTTACTCTATCTCTATCTATATCTATAATTTCCCTAATTTCTGTTTGCAGCTTAAATTGACAGAGATTTACAAGCTATTTATGATCACATATAACCAGTATTTTTGTGGGAATTATGCTATCAACAGTAAACTATTAACCACTCCTTGAAAATGATCAAGGGAAATGGCATTTCTTCCACATCTCAAAAGAATTGTTTCCCATCACTGCTGATTATCTGAGGTGTGATATATATAGATATAATTCTAGTCTGATAATTTTCTTTGGGAAAGAACAATGAAGAAACAAATATTCTGCTATGGCCCCCACAAAAATAGAAATCTCAGTCTCCCTTAGAGACTGAGTGGGTCAGATTCCAGATGAAATGGTCTACTCATATCTGACACTATTACATTACAAATAAGCAGTCAAACAAAACAAATCCGTATAGTAGTCATTTCCAAAAACATATCTCATTCTGCACCTCTAACCTATCACTTCTCTGTCAAAAAGAGGGAAATATTCTTCATCATTGGGCTTCTGGAGTCACAGATGGTTATTGTATTAGAATTCTTGTCTTTCATAGTTGTTTTTCTTCACAATGTTACAGTTACTGTATATTGGATATAAATTATATAAATTTGTTTTGTTGGTTCTGCCTCACTTCATAGAAGTCTTCCAAGCTTTACTAAATCCATTCTTTTCACTTCTCATACCACAATAGTGTTCCATTAATTCATAAACCACAATATATAGTTATGGCCTATTGCTAATGTTTTATGCAATATTATTGATATTTATTAAGAATATTCATCTATAGTTTTTCTTCTCTGTTTTATTTTACCCTAGACTAGGTGTAAATACCATATTTATAACCTAAGAGTAATTTATAAGATCTCTTCTTTTTCTATTTTTGTAAACAGTTTGTGTTTGATAGAATTCTATCAAATTATTCTATCAAGTTGGATAAGATAAATTTATACTATCTTATCCTAGCAGTTTTCAAAATATTCATCCAGTTTATTTACCAATTTATTTATCATATAACAAGGCAAAATAGTTTCTAATAATTTCTTTAATTCCCTTTTCTTTTGTTGCAAACTCTCCTTTTTCATTTTTACATTAGCAATTTCATTTTCCTCTCTTTTAAAAACACAATAAGTAACAGTTGAATTATTGTAAGGGTTTTCCTCCTGAGAAAATAGCTCCTAGAATAATTGACACATTAATAACAATACTATAAAGAAAAACAATTTTAGCACTCAGTTTAAGAACTAGGAATAGTTGATTCACTGAAATATAGTCTCATGTAACATAAATATCAAAGGCAAAAATTTGCTAGAATGATTTTAACTCTATCATTATATTTGACTGTGTATATGTTACAAGAATGGTATTTTTTTGTTTTGTATTCTCTTCTTTGCTTTTTAATACTGGATTTTAAAAATCATTTATTATTTTTCTAATCATTTCATCTGCATGCACAATTAACCAATTTGTTCTTTCTTCTATTGATTAAAGTATTTAAAGGTATAAAAAATTTTAATGACTATTTTGACTGAATTTCAAAAGTTTTAGCATATTATCTCTTCATGCTCATGTTCATGGATGAAATTACCTATTATTTCTATGGTTTGTTATTTTGCCCATCAGTTCTTGAGGATAAAATTATTTAGTCCCCATTTAAATTTAAATCTTTTTTTCATACATCTTTTATTGGTTATACAATTTATTATATTATGATCAATAAATAATACATATGCATGGCATTTCTGTGTTCATAAGGTTTTATGCCCTAGCATAAATCTTAATCTTTAAGGCAATAGAGACAATTAAATAAAGCAAATCAATCAGTGTCAATTAAACAATTCAAAATATAATTGCCCTGAATGACATAGAATCTAAGTACTTAACTCAAATTACAGATATATGTAAAGCAAAACTATAATAGGGAACTCAATATGCCCCTTTCAGATCTGAAAAAAAAAATTTAAGGAAAAAGATAAACTAGAAAAAAATGTACCTGAAGAGAATTTTAGAAAAATCAGATATGATAAATCTCTGACGACACTTATTTCAGATCTCCAGACTTAATTCTTGATTTGGGACTTTGCATCAGTATCAGACTCCATACCCCCATATACTCTTCAATGGGGTGGTACAATCCTATTTAGTCCATCCCTTATCTGTAAAATGATGGAACAAGATTAGATAGTCTCTATTGGCTCTTCTTGTTCTAAATCTATGATCCTATGGCTGAAAGAATGATTGACAGATCTATTCATTTCATTTCTACTTTTTCCCTCCTCCCAATTTCAAATATAAATAAACGTTCCTGGAATTACCTGACTTACTCCCTCCAAATACACAGATAATGACCATTTATATCTTAACTGATATGTGCAAGGAATTATCCTTATGAGTTACTGTGGTCAAAAGTTTATCATTCCAAGATCATTTAATGATGAGCCTTCTCAAATTTATCAAAGCTAGTATTGGTAGTACTAATAAAGTCTCCATTGTGCCTGAAATGGAAGACTTTCCAGTTTGGTAAGGCCCACCAGAATATATGATCCCCTGGTGTTACCTTTAGGAACAGAGTGAAGAGACACACATCAACATAAGATTTTGACTGAGAAAATGCTAGTGATAATGAAGTCTAATGAATCAAAAAAATAAAATAAAATATATGTTAGCTATTACAGAGAGAGGTAGATAGGAGAGGGGCTAGATTTAGATAAGGAGGGTATGGGAGGGGATCCAACCTTTTTTATATTTTTAGGCAAGGAAAAGCTATAGGGAAGGCATATTCAGTAGGCTTATATATCTCAGGTCAAGAATTTGGAAGAAGTTGTCAATAAAGTGGAGCTAGTATCTTCTTCCAGCAGAAGTATCCAGGAGTAGGCCTTCAAAAGTCTGAACCCAGCTCATTCCCTACTCCTTCCCTCAAGGGAACAAGGGCTCTTCTGAGGAGGAAATGCCTTTCTGGCCTCATTCATTTTTAGCAATATGTGATTTAGAGCTAGAAAGATTTAGAGCTGGAAACAGATATCTAGTCCTCTCACTGCATTTCTTGGTAGGAGTAGCTCTTCCAGTCAAACAGGTGTAATTCATCTACATCTGGGGTTTTCAAGAATTCCTGTGGCTGATTACCCTGAGTTTCTGCTGAGTCTCTCCAAACATAATGAGGATAATCTTTGGAGGACAGACGTGTAGTAGAAACCCCTCCAGTTCAATAGAACTTGCCAGCACATGCAATCTTGTCAGCACATTGTAGACCTCAAGGGCATCCTTATGCCATAATCTAAGAATCTTTTCATGAAGGGACCCTAAAATTGTCACCCTAAAATAACCAACTAAGTTTTAGCTTCCTTTTATGGCTAAATATCTCTATTAACCTCTCTCCCCATGAAAAAACCTTCTAACAAATATTTGGCATCTGAAATTCCATTAACAAGGAAATTTTCATTTCAAAATTAGAGATAAAAGATAAAAACAGTGGCCAAGTTGAGGTAATACTTTTGTGTGAATGAGTTTCACCCAAAGAATTAGTCAAGCAATAATCTTTAGTAACTGATGTTAATAGTTGACATTTATAATAATAATAATATAACATAGTAAGATTTGCAGAGCACTTTATTTTATTTACTCCTCACAAAAACCCATGGGATTAGTAGCATTATTCCCATTTTACAGAGAAGGAATCTGGGTATCCCAGAGTTTGGACTAATGTTCTCAGTCATATTGCCAGTGAATGTCAGAGTCAGAATGATGAGCCCAGGCTTTGCCCTACTCACCATGATTACTTCTGGTTATCATATCTTCCCTGGAGTTAATTATTAGGCAGTCAGAGCAACCATGAAAACCAGAAGCCTGAGGAAGAGAGGATGGGGTTGAGTTGGTGAGTGGATGAGATACAAAGAGAGAAAACTTGGAATCCAGAAAACAAATGGTAAAAATTCCAGTTTTATCTTAGCCATTATTACTGTCAACTGGACAGGAATAAACAGAAACTGGGTACTGAGTTGTTTTCTTTATGGATCTGCAAAACAAAAATTATTTTTACTGTGTTTTTCCCCTTTCTACACAGCTTACTTTAGGCAAAATTAGCTGGGTCCCTAGAGGATTGATTCTTTTTATTTTTGTTTAGGATTTCTGTAGTTTCTTTTTTGGAGGGGAGGGAGGTGGGTTGGGATGAATAGTTAATTCTTTTTTATTGTTGTTGTTGAGGCCACTGGGGTTAAGTGACTTGCTCAGGTTCATACAGCTAGGAAGTGTTAAGTGTCTGAGACCAGATTTAAACTCAGGTCCTCCTGACTTCAGGGCTAGTGCTCTATTCACTGTGACTCCTAGCTGCCCCGAATAATTAATTCTTAATGGAGTCATCACTTTATAGGGTTCCTAGAGTTGAGAGGGATTTTATAATGTTGTCTAACACCTTCATTTTGCATTGAAAAAATGACCTTGTGTAATAAAGTGATTTACCCATAGTCACAATGGTAAAGACAGGCTTAGAACCCAAAGCTAGGACTAGTCCCATTTCCCCAGTTCTCTGGGAATGTTATTTTTACTACAGAAATATTCCATCACTACACAGTGATATCCCATCTGCGTTATGTTTATGCAGAATAGCTTGCAACAGCTGTGCTTACCTGCATGCAGCAGTTGTTCTGCATCAGCTTTTGCTGAAATACTTTTCATGTCTCTGAGTGTTAGCTATCCTGGAACAGGAAGGTTTGAACCATGGAATTGAAGATAGCCTTGGAAGTTCCTTCCATCCTTCAAGGGCCTCTGTTCTTTGCAATGTTTTTTTTCTACAGGAGAAAAGTTGTTCTTTCCTTTTTGGAGTTTTCAAAAGAAATACATGGAAACATTTGAAAATGTTCAGCGACATATAAATTATATATTCCGGAGTTTGCATAGATGACCTAGCAGCATCCCAAACTATCCATGCCTCTATCAAAACATGGAAGTCTGGTCAATGTCTTATAAAGTGGTAGATTGTCTACCTAGAATATCTTGGTCAGAGTCCCTATGTCTAATCTTCTAAACCAAAGCTTCTTAAACTGTGAGTTGCAAACCAATATAGGGTTATGTAACTGAATGTGGAGGCTGCAAAAAATTTGGCAACAGTAAGATGTTTCTGAATACATCAAATATTCCACCCAATTCTTTATGTAAAAATAAACAAGCACATCCATCTCATTAGTATGCAAATTTGCTTTTGTCTTTAATACATTATGTAATTATATGTCTACTAAAGACATATTTTTAAATAAATGTCTTTATGATTTACTATCATTAAATCTTTGATTTGTATACCTATTTTATATACATACGTAACTTGGTTTTCTTAAAAATTTCTTGGGACAAAAAGGATCATGAGTGGGAAAAGCTTAAGAAGCCTTGTTCTAGGCTCTCTTTATCACTCATTGCTTTATCAGATTGGTCTGAGGCATTGATAGTCTATTAGAACAAGTCAAATCCAAATAGGAGAGCAAAGGATAAAAGAAGGAAGAGGGTAGGGATAAGTCCTGTATGAGTTCTTCCTCCATGTTTCATTTTAGTCATACTAGCTTTCTACCTAGTCCATAGGACACAATATTCCCTCTCCTGTCCCTGTGCCTTTGCCTAGGTGGTTCCTCTTATCTGTAATACACTTTCTCTTCCATTTTATAGTATTCCTGGGGACCTTCAAAGCATATTTAAATGGCACCTCTTACATGAGCCCTTTTCTGATCTCCCAGGTAAATTAGTGTTCTCTCTTTTTTGAGAATTAGCATTGAATAGTGTAGAAGTTCTCAGAGTGTGATCTAGGGGACTCATGGCGGTCCTTAAGATTCTTTTAGGGATTCTGTGAAGTCAAAACTATTGTCATAATAGTGATGTTTTAATTTTGAATTACAGTAAATATCAATAGCTTTACCCTACATAAACAAAAGCCATATATTGGTCTTTAATTATTTCTAAGAGTGTGAAGGAGTTCCAAAGACCCATTTACAGGAAATATTGGGAACCACTGATGTAGTAGCTAAAGAGCTAACCTAATACATTCTAGATATGTGACTTTAAAGAGATCTCACCCTCAGCATTCTAAGCCAGTGGAGTCAAATTCAAATAAATGGAAGCCATTAAAACTGTACATATATAAGGATCCCTGCTGGTCACATATTGACTTAGTTTAAAAATGTAATGTTAAGCATAGTACAGTAATATATATATGTATATATATATGTGTGTGTGTGTATGTGTTTGAGTATGTATACATAATGTATGTATATATATATATATATACATACATATAAAGATATAGATATATGCACCTAATTGTAGCATTCTTTGGGGAGGGAAGGGAGAAAGTGAGGGAAATAAAGTAAAAAGTGCACATGAACTACAAGGAAGCAAAGAAAAGTTGGACAGCTTTGAAAACAATGTATAGTATTTATTATATAGGTTTCTTAAAATGGAATTTATTGTTTTATATTAAATCCTCTCATGTTCTGCTATATGAATGACATTTTTCTTTTCTTATTTTATATTTAAGCTCAAAATAATTTTTTAATTTTTTTATAATCTTTATTTTTCTCTATGGGGAAGCTATTTGTATATCCCTTTTGGAAGACTACATCAGTGAAGTGCAAGTTTTGTTATGTCTACCAGGTTTGTTTCTTTTTCTTTTTAATCTTTTTTTGGTGAGTTAATTAGGGTCACACAGCTAGCAAGTGTTATGCGTCTGAAGCTAGATTTGAATAAAGGTCCACCTGCCTCCAGGGCCAATGCCCTAACCACTGTACTATCTAGCTGTACCAAAATATTTTTTTAAAAAGAAAAAAAATAAAAATTTAATGTTATATTTGATTGTATTATTGTTTGTTTTGTTATATTTCCCAATTACATTTTAAGCTGGTTCAGGCCATATTCAGGGAATGTCATGGGTTGCATGTGGCCTAAAAGCCACATATTTAGCACTTCTCTAAGCAACTAAGACCATTAATTTCAGGCAGCTAGGTAGTGCAGTAGATAGAGCACTGGAATTAGAGTCAAGAAGGCTCATTCTCCTGAATTTAAATCTGGCCTCAAACAGGTACTAGCTGTTCGATCCTGGGCAAGCCACTTCACTCTGCCTCAGTTTCCTCATCTGTAAAATGAGCTGGAGAAGGAAATGGCCAATCACCCCAGTATCTTTGCCAAGGAAAAACCTGACAACTGAGCAACAATAAAACAAGAGACTACTAAGTGCAGTGAAGGTGCCAACCTACATTGATAAAAGGAATTTCCTTATTTGGGAGTTTATTTTACTAATGAAATCACAAATCTAGTCCCTATTCCTCTTGTATAGACTGTGTATTTACTTAGCTGTGACATCCATAGTTCTTAAACCTTTTTTTTTCGGGGGGGGGGAGGCATGGCATTAAGTTTTGCTGTGAGGAGGGGCTACAGACATACTCCTATCACCTCCAACTCTGGGTCTATGATTTTATGATTCTCTGATTCTATGAATTTTATTAAAAAGATCTAGTGAGAAACCTACATTGGAGCCCCTAAGTTAGTGATCAAACATTGGGTCTCCTGTAGTTCAGTGGACTGGAGAGTAATTCTGCATTTTAGGGACTCCCTAGGCACCGCACAAAAACAGGGATTCCTCTCAGAGGAAAGCTAATTAATTCGAAGTTCAACAAAGGGATAGTGGAGTAGGACTTCTGAAGTTACTTGAGGGCCCAGAATGTAAAACCAGGATAGGATGTCACCTCAACTTTTGTCTAACAGTGTAATGGGGGGTGAGAAGGAATGATTCAAGACTGTTTTGTTTTGTTTTTGCCTTCATCTCAAGAATTGATGTGGGAATGAATAAGATTTTCTTTTATTTTTCTGCAACAGCCAGGGAGCCCTTGTGCAATAATAATTAAGAGTAAACATGCAGTAGTTGTAATGACTCCAAATAGTTTATGATGTATTAATTACTCAGGAATTTGGGCCTGGAAGCCATTGTCCTTCTCCACCATCTTTCCAACAGATCCTCTGATGCCCACCTGAACAAATAACAGAGAAAGATGTAAGAATTCTTGGTCTGCCTGCTTATTTTTTATGCTAAATGTCAGGACATGGGGGGAAGGGGAAAGTTGAGAAAGGAGAGAGCTTTGATTTAATTTGCTGCACATGGTGATGGGCACCATTCACATTAGAAGAAGGCTCCTCCCCTGCCCACCCTTGCCAACCTGTGCAGAAGCCATCAGTGATGGATGGCAGCTAAGCTGAAGCTTGTTAGGTTGTTAATTAGACTTTGCCTCAAAGCTACATCAGCCTATACTTTGTCCTCAGCTCTCCTCTAACCCTTTATCCATTTCAGTCCAAGACTCTCAAGATGCTAATAAGTTGCATGTCTAAAGTCCTCCTCACCCTTCCACAACAGCAACATCCCCCTCACACACACACACACACACACACACACACACACACACACACATACAGAGTTTCTCTCTGTCTCTGTCTCTCATTCTCTCTTTGTCTCTCTCTGTCTCTCTGTCTCTCTCTGTGTCTCTGTCTCTGTCTCTTTCTTTGTTCTGACCTTTGACTAACCTCATAGCTCTCTTACTAAAGTTATTTCCCTCAGGGCTGTGCTAAGTGACAAGCAGACTAATCTGATCAACTAATTAGTATAAGGTTATTAATGAGTGCTATTGACAATGCTGCTCTCCCTTTAAGATCAGATCCTTCGAAGTTTTCATCCAAAGTGAGTAACTAGTGGGAAAGATTTCAGCCAATTTGGCTTAGGAAAGGGAAGGGATTTACTTGCTCAGGGTCACACAAGGAGTGGGCAGCAGAGTGGAGACATGCAAACCACATCCAGTGTTCTTTCTACACTAGCCTGGGATCTGCCTATGTATCTAAAATAAATAAATAGCTATTTCAGGACAAGTCCCCAAAGTTTACAGAGGCGGACTCACAAGCAACACTGCAGAAAATCCTAATCCAGATTTGCTCTGAAAATGTCCATTGTGTCCAATATGTTCCAGGATATTGTAAATTCTTTTTTTTGTTTTTGTTTTTTATCTACAGTGCACAGAACAGTGCCTGGCATATAGTAAGTACTTAATAAATATTTACAGAATTGAATTAAATTTTGGGCAAGGGCAATTTAGAAGGAGGAATACCACTGACTACTATATTAATGGTAGTATAATATCCAGAACGCAAGAGATAATAAATAGTAAATACCTTCATCAGATCACTTCTGGTATATGGTATTCGATTAAGAGTGCCATATTTTAGAAAGGATGCTGACAAACTGCAGAGTGTCCAGAATAGAGAGAGGGACCAGGAAGGTGAAAGACTTGGAGAACCTCCCATAAAAAATGGATTGAAGGCACTAAGAAAATAAAAGATTTAAAGGGGACATGAAAGCTGTCTTTAAATATCTGAAGCGACGGTAAGAAGGATTAGATTGATTTTGCTTGGCCCCAGAGGATAGAATGAAGGTCATTGCATAGAAGAGGATCCACATGTAAGGAAAAAGTTCTTAACAAGTGAAGTTCTAATATGAAATGAGCTGCCTTTAACTCCAAAGGTTCTTAACCTAGGATCTGGGAAATTAAGAAATTATTATTGGTTTTGAAATATTATTAGTTTTCTTTGTCATATTAATTTTGTTGCACACATTTTAAAACGTTATTCTGAGAAAAAGTCTTAATGTTTCATGAGACTTCCAAAGGGATCTGTGACACAAGATGCTATCCCTGCTTTTGTTTTTCCCCCTCACTGGAGATTGGCTGATTACAGCTTCAGTTACATTATTGATCAAGCATCACCTTCTGCCTCAAGACATTCTTGATTCTTCCAACTATTAATCCCCTCCCTCTTTCCCTTGTATTTATTTTGTATTTATTCAGTCTATATTCATATATGCACATGTCAATTGCTCCAATAGAATACATGTTCCTTGATAGAAGTGATCTTTTTGTCTCTGTATCCCCACTGCTTAGCAAAGTGTCTACCACATAAGAAAAATGTAAAAATGTTTATTGGTTGATTGATTGGTTAGTCAAGTTCAGATTGGGCTAGAGAAGCCAACAAATATTTATGAATATATTAATAAATATATTAAGTGCCAGGAATTGGGCTAAGTTCTGAGGATAAAATTATCAACCAAAAAAAAAAAAAAAGAAAGAAAGAAAAAGAAAAACAGTCATCAAGACTCCCCTAATAGAGAAAAAGAATACATAAAAAGAAGTTGAAGAGAGAAGAGGGAACAGGAGGCGGGAACCTGCAGAGTAATGAGGAATGAACATGGCTAATCTGTTCCTTAAAACAGAGGTTCCAAGAGGAAGTGAGGAATCAAAGGAGGGGCCACAGGGACAAAGGGACCTTCCAGGGTAAGAACATTGTATGACAGTGAAACAAGTCTGGAGACTTATGAATGGACCTTAGAGAGGAACAAAGCACCAGAAATGTCTTTCCTTTTGAGAATCTATGATTCCATGATTCCAAATCTACTAATAGCATCAGTGACAGGCAACTTCAAAACTTGACTTTTATATGAAAAACAATTTTGCTCCAGACATTCTGTTCTATGTCATCAGCTCAAAGCCTCAGTTTGGGGCAGTTGGGTAGTTGTGAGGGGAAGAGGGGAGGTGGAAGAGAAGGAGAGAGGGAGAGGAAGAGAGACACAGAGAGAGAAAGAGAGGGAGGGAAGGACAGAGGAAGAGAGACAGAGAGACAGACAGAGACAGAAAGAGAGGAAGGGAGAGATGGAGGGAGGGAAGCAGGAAGGGAGGGGGAGGTAGAGAAAGATAGAGGGAGGGAAGGAGGGAAGGACAGAGGAAGAGAGAGACAGAGAGAGAGAAATATGCGTGTGTGTGTGTGTGTGTGTGTGTGTGTGTGTGTGTGTGGCTTTTTCAATGAAGCAACTACATGGCACAGTGGATAGAGTGCTAAAGGTGGAGTCACCAGAGTTCAAAATCTGAGTTCAAATCCATCCTCAGACACTAACAATGTGATCTTGGCAAATCATTTAATCATTTTCTACTTTCCTTCTCTGTAAAATAGGAATAATAATATACCTTTCTTTCAGGATTGCTGTGAAGATAAAATGAGATAATATTTGTGAAACACTTTGCAAATGTTAACATAATATATAAATGTAGATATTATTATCAATGGTGTGGATTAGAAAGACTTCCTCTTCCAAAGAGCACATTGGCCTGCTTCCCAACTTATTAAGATGACACGCTGGGGCCCTGGCTGTGACCAGGAAGGAGGTCATGAAGCCTTGAAGGAAATAAGCGTAATTACCCATAAAAAGTCCTTTAGGTCTTGATAAAAATCAAAGCAAACATGTCTCAAGGTGCCAATTAAATTATTCATGTACTTTATTAAAGAGACTTTGTAGTTATAGAGAATAACTTGATATAAAATCAATTCCAAAATCATTTTCAAAACAGAAAGGAGAAAATTACCAGTCTGAGATAAGATAAAGATATTGAGTTTATTCTTCATGGAAGCACCACTACTGACTTCTGAAAAAGAGCCTGGATTAGTTCATCAGTTCTTTCTATAACTTGGGTCATTTGAAATAATATATTGCTTTATTGGGAGATATACCATACTCTGATAGCCAGCCCTGCCTCAGAGTTTACTGAGGTTTTGTGGGAAAAAGAGTTTGGCAGGATCCCAGTTCATGAGAGCCTGAGAATGGTATGCCAGAAAGACTCAGGAGGCACAAAAAAATACTATAAAAGTCTTCCTCATCCAAAGGCCCAGTCCAGAGTTTTTCTCTTTTTACAGGCCTAGCTCAGAGAGTATATTCTATTTCAAGACAGTTGTGATGTAGCAGAAAATTGTAATTGTAGTTATATGGGCTTGGGTTCAAATCCAGGCTCTAACAATTAGGAGGTGTGTGATCCTAAATCATTTCATCTTTCTAAGCCTTAGATTCATCATCTGTGAAAAAAGATTCTGGGGCTACTCTCCCAAACCCCTGAATCTCAATGCAGGGTCAAGTCTCTAGAAAGTGGCTAGAATTAGTATTCTAGGGTAGCCCCAATGAGGTGAAGGTGGATTTTTCTAATGCTATAGCACACAAGCCCCTAGCAACTTACTTTTGCCTCCATTGATTATCAGTAGGTAGTCATCCACACAGATTTAATTAGCCTTTATTTTGGAGTATTTACTATTGGGGTGGGATGGGGAGAGAGAGACAAAGACAGAAAGACATACAGAGAGAGAGTGACAGAGACAGAGAGACAGAGAAAGAGTAAGGAAAAGTGAGGTCCAGCTTAGAGAACAAAAAGAACAAAGAGTAACTCACAATTCAGAAGTTCTGGACCCTCATGGGATGAATTCCCCAAGCTTCCCAAAAGCTTAAAATAGCTTTTTACTGGGCTCCTTATAGAAGTCCTGAATATGCCTTTATTCATTGTGTCCAGTTTGTCCTCACCTTCCTATGTATACTTCCACCAGTCACTTCTGTTCCAGGGACATACCAGAAAAAAGTCCAAACCTTCTTATTCTATGAAGGTCATAAGGTCCTCCCCTGATCAAAAGGGACAGGGAAGGGCAGAGGCTCTATTCCTTCCCCACCAAGTAATTTCCTCTAAGGGGCTTAGATGAATCTGCTCTCTCCCTCTACAGGACTAGTTACTTGAATACCTAAATATGAACTAGTTTGCCAGTTTTATACAAACTCCACAAAACATGAATAAGCTTCCCCAACTAATCCAAAATATAGTATCTTTCCATTTTCATCCAATGTTTTCTCACCTTACAAATTGATCTAGGATTTTTCATATATCTCTAATGCCCTTGATTGATTGTGTCAGTTGAAATATTCTTATCTGGTTATGGTAGTTACTTTAATTTTTTCAAATTTTATTTTGTTTTTTTTAATTAATAAAAATCAATCTTCTTTCTCTTCTATCTTCCCACAATAAAAAAGAAAGAAAAACAAAATCCTTATAAAATGTATGCCTAGTCAAACAAAACAGCTTTCTACAATGGTATGTCCAAAAATATGTCTCAATATGCACCACAAATCTATCATCTGTCTGTCAGGAGATCATAGCATGTTTCATCATGAGTCCTCTAGAATTGTGGTTAGTTGGGCACTACATTATTCAAAATCTTCAAGTCTTTTGATGATGTTTATCTTTCCAATGTTGTTGTTATTGTATAAATTGTGTTCTTGGTTCTACTTATTTCACTTTGTATCAGTTCAGAAAATCTCCCTAAATTTCTCTAAAACTGTCCCCTTCATTATTTTTATAGCACAATAATATTCCATTACATTCATATATTAAACTTTTTCAGTCATTCCCTAATTGATGTATAGACCTTTCAACATCTATCATTCTTCTTTTTCTCCTCTTTATTTCCCTCCTCCTTTCTCTTTCTGTTTTCCTTCTCCTTCTCCTCTCCTCTTCCTCCTCTTTTTCTTCTTCTTCTTCTCCTTCTTCTTCTTCTTTCTGTTTTGCTAGTCTGAACCACAGAGGTAGAACCATAGAACTACATTTCTAATTATTTGGAGCATTTTTTATATTGCTACTAATAGCTTGAACTTCTTCCTCTGAAAACTGCTAATTCATATCTTTTGATGGTTTTTCAGTTGGAGAATGACTTTTCTCCTTATTCATTTGAATCAGTTCCTGACGTGTCTTGAAAAGGAGATTTTATTGGAAAAAGTTGTAAGGATTTTTGCCTAATTAAGGCAATTGCATTAGGTGAGGGTTTGGTGATTGGTGAATGACATAAACTTCAAGAACCTATATAAATGTTAGTTATTCCAATTACTGTTATTCTTGATCTTTTTATTCTTACTATTATCTCCCTAAGTTGCTCAGAAAAAAAAATTCTCTATTGTTTTCCATGTTCTTACTTGTTCTACTACAGTAGACCTTTCCCTTCTTCCTTTTCACCTAACTTCCATTTTTATGGCCAAAGAGTATAAGACCAGTCCTGTCAAAAGACAACCAACCTCTTTGGTCTTTATTCTTAATCCTATCCTAGAAATTCCTATCAATTATTTGTGATTCATATCTGCATTTGCTTGATATCATTCTCCAGCAGCTCCATCTTTTCTCTCTGCTTCCATTTCCACCAAGTGGTCTAAAGCCACAGCTTTTATAACTTTATTCCATGATGACTAGGTAGATTTAATCATATACACAAGCTGCTGCAGTAACCTTAGCTAAACAAAGCCATATGGGAAATCACTGCCATGGTCTGAGTAACAAAGGCCTTTTTATTTTTCCTTCTTTTTTTCAGTACTTTCTGAAGCCTGTGAATGAGCATAACTGAATTCATATAGACTTCACAGTGATTTCTTTTTAAATATCAGCATTTGCCTAATATTATTGAGCCTTTCAGCATAAACAGATCCCTCCCACTTGCTAACACAGATATTCACATACATGATGTGTTATCAGTTAAAAAAATAAGTAATCCAGAATTTATGAAACTTTTAAAAGTGCTGGGGATCTAAACTCCTCTTTCTAAATTGTCTTCAGAATCAGGGGCACATTCTTCTGAATATCCTCAGAGATGACAAATCTTTGTTTTTTCCATTCAGTTCAATTCTCCATTTCTTTGCCTTTTGCTCATATGATCTCCCTTGTCTGTAATACACTCCCTCCTTACCCCAGTCTTGGAGAATCCCAAGATTCTTTCAAAATACAGTTCAGGTGTGACTTTGTACTTAAGATCTTTCCTGATCTCAGCAACTACTGGCTTTAGCTCCCTCTTTAATTAGCTTCGTATTACTTCATATAAATGCAATTGTATACCGTTGTATTTCCCAACAATTGTAAAAGTATAAGCTCTCTGAAGGCAGGGGTTGTTTTGTTTTTATCTCCAGTTTTTATGCATAGTAGTCACTTGATAAATGTTTGTGTAATAAACATTTTTTTTTAAGTGTGTGACACTGGGCTAGCACAAAATATGATGCCCATCTTCAGGAAGCTTATATTTCATCCTTTAACAGTTAATTCAGCATTTAGTAGCAATCAGAAGTCTGATAAGCAAGGGGATTAAGCAATTTGGGTCATACAATTTGGGGTAATAAATGGATGAATTAATGAGATATAACTCAAAAGTCATAACCTCCTAAGAAGCTCCTCAACTGATTCTGAAGGGTATTCTCAAAGAGATTTTCTATAAATATGATTTACAAATTCAATTCAATAAACTTATTAAGTATCTATTGTGAAAAGGCACTATGTATAAATCATAGAAATAAATAGCTCATATTCCCAGAGGGCTATTCTAAAGACTGAGTCTTGTCTAAGTGTACAGATTCCAATATGTCAAAACATTTAAGTATCATTACTTTAAATCATGTTTCGTGGAGTCTGTTACATCAAGGCAGCTAGGTGATGCAATGTATAGAGTGCTGGACCTAGAATAAAGACCAGAGTTCAAATGTAGCCTCAGATACTTGTGGAAACACATAATTTTATCAACAAATCCGATACTTGAGCTTTTAGGATATATCTCCAATTAATCTTGTGACCCTGAATAAGTCATTTACCTTTTTTTCTGCTTTGGTTTCCTCATCTGTAATATGCAGATAATAATATCACCTATCCCTCAGAGTTGTTTTAAGAATCAAATGATATTAAAGGAAGGAAAGGGCCCCACATGTGCAAGAATGTTTGTGGCAGCGCTTTTTGTAGTGGCTAGAAACTGGAAACTGAATAGATGCCCTTCAACTGGAAAATGGCTGAATAAATTATGGCATATGAATATTATGGAATATTATTGTTCTGTAAGAAATGACCAGCAGGACGATTTCAGAGAGGCCTGGAGAGACTTGCATGAACTGATGCTGAGTGAAATGAGCAGAACCAGGAGATCATTATACACGGCAACAACAATACTATATGACGATCAATTCTGATGGACATGGCTCTCTTCAACAATGAAATGTTTCAAACCACTTCCAATTGTTCAGTGAAGAAAGCTATATACACCCAGAGAGAGGGATGTGAAATGTGGACCACAACATAACATTCTCATACTCTTGATTGATGTTTGCTTACATTGTGTTTCCTTTATCTGATATGTCTTTTGTGTAGATACGATTTTTCTTGCACAACAATGATAAGTTTGGAAATATGTATACATATATTCAATTTGCCAACTATTTTAACATAATTAACATGTAGTGGATATTCTGCCATCTAGGGGAGGGGTGGGGAATTGGGGGAAAAAATCTGTAACAGAAATCTATGTAAGGGTTAATGTTGAAGAATTACCGATACATATGTTTTGCAAATAAAATAAAATTTAAAAAAAAAAGAATCAAATGATATAATATTGCTTGGTAAACCTTAGAATACCATATAAATGCTAGTTGTTATTATCATCATCATTATTATTGGTAGACAGAGGAGAGAATCTGGTTATTTCTCTGCTTAAGTATAGGAAGAAATGTTAGTTTATACAATATTTGGAATGGAAAGAGGCATAAAGCTTGCAACATCTGTGACTTAGTCAGACTTATATTGAGGAATTTTTACACTTGAGGTAAGTACCTACTAAATGGCACAAAGTATTCTCTCCTTTGAGGAGGCAGAGATAGAGGAGGTGGAGAGGAAGTAGGGATGACAGAAAGCAGCTTCCTTCCTATAATTTTTAATAAATTATTTTTGCTAACTACATGCTTAGTTTCATTATTTCTGCACAGCTAAGAGACTGGAAGTATTGCTGGTCCTCCAAATCCATCTTCCTAGAGCTAAGCCTTGATCACCTCCCACCCAGTTATAGCTCTGTTTATTCTACTCTTTGTTACCTCCTTTCAAAAGACTTCCTCACAGCTAAACAGTCTAGGAGTCACTGGCTAGCTCAATGTATGGGCAGCCAGGTTGCACAATGGTTAGAGCCTGGGTCTATAGTTAGGAAAATCTGAGTCCAACTTGAGCCTCAAACACTTATCTGATGCATGATTCTGGGCAAGTCACTTCATCCTGTTTGCCTTAGTTTCCTAAACTGTAAAATGAGCGGGGGGAAAAAAAGAAATGGAAAATCACTCCAATATCCTTGCCAAGAAATGGAGTCATGAAGTTAGACACAACTGAAAAATCACTTAAAAACAACAGTTCAATGGATACAGTGTTGGACTTGGAATGAGGAAAAGTTGAATTCAAATCCAGTCCCAGACACTTATTCAGAAACTTCCTTTTGTATATTGTTTTCCTCCATTAGATTGTAAACTCCTTGTGGGCAGATACTGTGTTTTCTTATATTTCCATGTCTTAGCATGATGTGATTCCTTAATAAATGTTTTTTGAACTGAATTGAATCACTAGCCATAATGATCCTGGGCAGATCATTTGACCACTCTGTGCCTCAGCTTTCTCATCTATAAAATGAGGATAAAAAGAAATAATGTGTGTAGAGCATTTTACAAATCTTATAGTGACACATTAATGCTATTATTACTATCATATACATATACATACAATCAAAAGACAAAAAATTGATCATACCCACCAGAATTAAAACCCATTGTTTCAAGAACACAGTTCCTAAATTTCTTTCACTCAGCCTGGTTGCCTGTGAGTTGCTGAAGGCAAATATGGAATTTACAGAAAGTTTAGGAGCTGGAAACATTAGTTGAAACAGGTTTTTGCTTTTACTATTCAAAAGTGATTCATCCAGATAAGTTCCCTCCACACCCTCTTGCTCTTTCTCTCCCACATGATTAAAATTTTTAGATCCTGGTATCAGTACAAATTGTCAATCAGAGTTAGCCACTAAGTTTGGGGGAAAACAGAAAAAGACCACACCCATTCCCTGGAGAATGTAGCAGAGTGTCTTCCCACTCATCCTTTCCCAGCTCCCAGATCTTTTTTTTCTGAAGATTTCATTGCCTTTAACCATTTCCTCTTCCCAAGAGTTCTATTGCTCTGTTGTGTCTGACTCTCTGTGACCTTACTTAGGGTTTTCTTGACAGAGATACTGGAATGGTTTCCCATTTCTTTCTTCAGCTCATTTTACAGATGAGGAAATTAAGCCAAATAGGGTTAGGTTAAGTGGTTTGTCCAGGGTCACACAGCTAGTAAGTGTGGAGGTTGGATTTGAACTCACAAAGATGAATCTTCCTGGTTCCAAGCCGTGTGCTCTATCCACTGTGCCAATTAGAGTTCTATTATTATCCTATTTCACTCAGTGATGTAGGGTAACTGCCTCCAACTCCAGGACCTGAAAGGATGTTATTTTCTATGTTATTATTTTGATCAGGGCATTAGCTATAAGTGCTTAAGTAAGTATTTAAGCCCATGGGAAATGACAAGCACAAATCTCGTTGAATAATGGACTCCTGAAGGATGTGAAAGAGAAATTTAACTCTGTGCTACTTTAACTATGGATTGTTTAACTATACTCCCATTGGTCATATTGGGTTTGACATTTAAATTATGAAGGTTAGTATAAGAAAGATTAATGAGATAGAAGAGAAGGGAAGTTTTTAATTTAAAAAATTTTATAGCATTTCAGTTTAACCCCTGAAATATATTTTTCCTTAAGGATTTTTTGTTTGGAGTTGTATTGGTGTTTGAGTTTTCATGTATAGAGATTTGTTGCATATTAATTTCTTTTTCCCCCTGACCTGTCCCCTTCTTTAGAACTCCAAATTCTATTTCATAGTATCCTTCTATACTTAATCTCATTTGCTTTTTTTTATTTTTTAAAGAAAATGTTGATATCTTTTGTATATCAACTAAATTTTCCCTATATCTCTTTCTTTTTCTCTCAGAGAGACATCCTATAGAACAAAGAATTTTTTTAAGAGGGAAAGAAATCAGCAAAGCCAATCATTAAAATGAAAAAAAAAAAAACCCAAAACCCTGAAAATATATGCAGTGTTCCACACCCAGACCTCCCACCTCTTCTCATTCACTTTCATAGTTGTCTTTTCCTTTTTTGGCTTTTAACAATTGACAGTTTGAAATCAGGGCAGAGTAAAAATAAGATACTTCAACTCAACATCGAGAAATAGTTTGGTTTCTTCAAAATCAAGAATAATTCTACAAATTTTCTAAAAAGTTTCTCTCCAAAAGCAGCACTCTAGATTCTTTTTAACATTTTTTTTTCAAAACATTTTGGAAATCCTGTACACAGGGAAGGGTTAAACAATGTACCTGTACTAAAGTTTTGAAAATGACATGTCCAGAAAAAAAATGTGTCCATGAAATAACATTTGGGAAATTTCTAAGAAAGACATTCCCCAAATATCAAAACTGCTCCCAGAATATTGCTGCCTCTCTTTATTTTCCATGATTCTGGATCTGTTTTTATACCAACATAACCTAAGCAAACACTGGGCTCATTGCTCATCCTTGCTTTCACATCCTAGGAAGCAAAGCTAGGGCAGAGCTTTCTTTAACTTCAAAGGGTGTGCCAAAGGGTGCAGAGAAAAAAGAGAAATGGGTCCTTAGAGCCAAATGTTGCCTTCTGGCGTTCTCTTCGACTCCCAGTGGGATTAAAGAGGGCAGATTTTGGCCCTTTGTATCTCTAGGTAACATTTCCCATAACCCCTGATACATAAATATTGACATTTGGAATAAATAAGAAAAGACCTTCATGAAAAGCCCAGTTGTTTTTTTGTTTTTTCTTTTTTCCAATATGCTCTAATGACATTTTTAGATTGCTTTAAAAGACATGTATGTTCCTGAAATTTTTTTTTTCTCTCTCTCTTTTTTTTTTTTATTTGGGGGGAAGGAGTGATGCAGAGGAATCTAAACCTATAATTTCAGCCCTGTAGGGATCTCCCCAAACCACTGTATATAAGGAAATCAGCTTCAATTTATCTTGTTGGCTCAAGCACTGAAAAGTTTATCAACTAGCATGTGTAGCATGTAAAAATTGAACTCAGGACTTCCTAACTCCAAGGTAAACCCCTGATCATTTTAACATGCTGCCAGTCTGAGGATATCACACCAGTTTTTGCATCAACTAATACCTCTTCTATCATATTTTACACACACACACACACACACACACACACACACACACACACTTACTTCTATGGGCATATTGCATTCCCCAGTATAATGAAAGTTCTTTGAGGTCAGTATTTGTATTTTTTTCTTCTTCCCATTTTTTGCAATACTTAGGCCAGTGCCTTGCACATCTTAACAAATGTTCACTAAATAGTACTGCATTAATTTGAATTGAATCTTGGCAGTTTACCCATTATCTTTTAAGACCTTGGGAATAATCAAGAAATAAAATGTAAATACAGAACACTTTCTAGCCTGTCCATTAAGAATAAAGTATTATCCATCAAGAGTAGCTTGATAGTTATCTATGTCTACCTAGAGATATAGATAAGATACATACACCCACAAGTAAATTAACACCTTTTCAAAAGAACTAAGTTTTCATACATTATAAATGATCTGATCATATACTTTCGGATCAATTAAATCATTTTTTTTCTGCCAAATATATGTAATTCTATAATGTCCCCCAGCCCCACTCGCGAATCCACTCTGAAAGCACAAATAACGGGGACTAAAGTGACCATCGGGGGATTTCTCATTCCCCAGCTCAGAGCGAAGATTTTTGTTCTCATTATGGAACTATAGTGCACCCTGGTGGCCATTGTCGTTATTACTACTTATTTAGCATCATGATTGAAAGAAAATTAAAGGGAATTCTGATTCCAAAATATTACAGACTGAAAAGATGATATAAAATTGAATCCTCTCATCTTACAGATAAAGAAACAGAAGTTAAGTAGGTTAAGGATCCTTTATCTTTCTTCTTCTACCTGCAGGCAAGGTACTGTGCTAGGTATCCTGGGGGATGACAAATTTGACTAAGACTCAATCTCTGTCCTCAGGGAAGTCACAGTCTAGGGAGGGGGATGGGGTCTGAGCACTGTGTAGTGCTCATAAGGCTTCATAAGGAGGAGAGTCTGGGTTCAAATACTGTCTCTATCACTCACTAACCTGTGTGAGCACGGTCAAGTCACCAGCTCTCTGAACTTCAGTTTGCTCATTGGTAAAATGGAAATGATAATAACTGTAGTGCTTACTCATTGTGAGGCTCAAATAAAATAAATACGTACATAAAAGACTGTGTAAACTTTAGAATTATCTAAATGCCAGTTTATTCTTAGAGAGGTGATAATAATAGTAATAATTGTTGACATTTATTTAGAGCTTTAAGGTTAGCAAAAGATTTTTTAAAATATTTTCTCACTTTATCCTCATCAAACACTCTGGGAAGCAAATGTCATTGTTACGGCCATTTTACAGATGAACAAACTAAAGCAGATAGCAGTTAATGACTTTCCTGGGGCTTCACAATGTCAAAAGGCACTGAAATAGTACTGTAATATACACTGTTACATGATGCATTCTAATTAATGAAACAGTGAGAGGGGTACTCAAGAAATGTGAGCTGAGTTTCTTCCTCCAGTTAAATTCTTCTGGTTTGAAGAATACTACCTTACAATTTTTCCCAGTTGCCTATGGGAGAACTGACACTTTTCCAGGTGTGAATGAGGAGCAGACACCATAGTCAGTCCCTGAGCTTGACTTCAATTTTGCTCTTGCTCCTCTGATTACAGCTGATTAATCAATCAAATTAACATTGCCTTCTACAAAGCACAATATGGGGGATACAAATGTGTGACAGCCATGACGTCCAGTGCTCAAGTTGAAAAGACAAGGTATATATATATATATATATATATACACACACATATATATATACACACACATATATATATACACACACACATAAAATAAGAGCTAATAGTAGGAGGCAGTACATGATAAAGGTGCAAACATTCAGTTCTACAGAAAGTCAAAGGACTTGATTATGTGCTAGGGTGATCTGAAAAGGCTTTGTATAGCAGAGTGGGACTTAAGTTGGGGCAGGAAAACCAGAACATATTCAAGCAGTCAGAAGGCAGTAAAGAAGACAAAATATGAAGAAAGTGGTCTGGGCAAGAACATGTAAGGTGTACTTGGGGAAGTGAGTAGACTAGCCTGACTAGGGCTAAGGATTTCTGTGGGAGAGTAACAGGATGTAAGACTAAAAAGGGAACTTGAGATCAGATTATGGAGATCTCCCCCCCCCCTTTTTTTGTCCAGCATTTTTTGAATGCCAGGTTAAAGCGTTTGGACTTAATCCTGTAGGAAATGGGGAGCTATGGAAGGTTTTATAGCAGGGAAAGTGGCATGATCAAAGTTTTTTTTTTTTTTTAAATTACAGTTTTTTATTTTCAAAACATATGCATGGATAATTTCTCAACACTGACCACTGCAAAACCTTGTGGTCCACATTTTTCCCTTCCTTCCCTCCATCCCCTCCCCTACATGGCAAGTAACCCAATATATGTTAAACATGTTAAAATCTATGTTAAATCCAATACATGCATACATATTTATACAATTATCTTGCTGATCAAAAAGGAAAAAATGAGAAAGAAAATAAAATGCAAGCAAACAGCAACAAAAAGAGTGAGAATGTTATGTTGTGATCCACACTCAGTCTCCACAGTCTCTTTCTCTGGGTATAGATGGCTCATTTCATCACAAGATGATCAAAGTTTTAAGAAGAGCAGTCTAGCAATTAATAGGATAGAAGCAAGGAAAAACAAGAGAGACAGACAGAAACAGAGAGACAGAGAGAGAAGAGAGGGAGAAGGGGAGGAGGAGGGAGGAAAAGAGAGAGGGGGGACATGACAGAGGGAGAGAAAGGGAGAAAGAGAAAAAGGAGGGAGAGAGAGACAGAGATAGACAAAGACAGAGAGAAGAGAGGGGGGTGGAAGGACGTAGGTAGGGAAAAAGAGAGAAAGGGAGGGAGAGACAGAGAAAGAGATGAGAAAGAAAGAGAGAGAGAGAAAGAGAGAGAGAGAGAGAGAGAGAGAGAGAGAGAGAAATGATTTGAGGGCTACAAAAACATACCAAATATAAGATTAAGTGCCTCAGAAAGAAAGGGATAGATAGATAGGTAGGTAGATTCAGCAGAGAAAATTGATAGTCCTTAGTAATCAACTTCATTTGGGAGAGGTAGAAAGGGAGGAGTCAAAGCTTGGGCCAAAGGGAGAATAATGATAATGCTGACAGAAATAGGGAGGTGAGGATGAAGAACTAGTTTGAGCAACGGGAAAATAATGGAATGGATCAATCTGTACTGTGTGGAGTTAATAAGATGGGATAGTGTTATGTCTCTCAAGTACTAACTATGACATTTTCCAAGGAGTTTGACTCTGAGAAAATACTCCCAAGATTGTGAGATAATTACTTGTGAATGACTTAGTTCTTCTCAGCAAAACAATGGTCCAAGACAACTCTGAAGGATTCATGATGAAAAATGCTATCCATCCTCAGAGAAAGAACTAATGGTGTCTGAATACAGATTGAAGCATTCTTTTTAAACTTTATTTTTCTCGAGAGTTTTTCATCTAGGTTTTCTTTCACTGCATGACTATTATGGAAATGTCTTGCATGATTACACATGTATAACTTATATCAAATTGCTTGCCTTGTCAATAAGAAGGATCAGACAGACGAAAAGAAAGAATCTGGAGCTCAAAGTTTTTAAAAACAAACAGTAAAATTTGTTTTTACATGTATCTGGGGAAAAATAAAAATATTAAGTGAGAAAACACTCCCAAGTTTGGACAAAGGTTTATCATGCACCTGAGTAATTTAAAGAAAATTTATTCTCTTTTCTGCAATTTAATTAAGCAAATATTCATTAAGCCTCTACTATAGGCAAGGTGATGCACTAGATCCTAGGAATATAAAATAATTAAACAGTTCAACTCCTCAAGGAGTTCATGCTCAAACCTGTCTTTCTAATTTAGATAGCACAGAATAATCATTTGTAGCATCTCATGAGACCTGCCCAAAGGCCTTCAAACTTGAGAACCTATCTGGTTTTCCCAATTGTCATCACACCCATAGAAGTAGTTTTGATTAAAGAACTTTCTCTCTTATCATCCACGAATCCATTCCTTCTCCTTCTCCTCCTCTTCCTCCTCTTTCTTCTCTTCCTCCTCCTCTGCTTCCTCCTCCTTCTCCTCTTTCTCCTTCTCTTTCTTCTCCTCCTCCTCCTTCTTCTTGCCCTTCTTTTTTTTAAAGCATGACTTCATGAGAAGGTTTACATGTGGAATTGAGGGGCTCAAAGTTCAGGATTTTCCCCATACACAATATATCTTTACCACCAGCATTTAGACTTAGGGGAAGTACCTAATAGTTTGGCTTCCAAAGTCTACTGTGATAGGCCTTTTGAGAAGTGGGTGCTGTGCATTTGTAAAAAGAAAGCTGAGTTTTAAGCCCCATACCTTGATCAATAGCCTAATGAAAATATAGGCTACTTCATTTCAAAGGTTCTTTGAAAATCCTTCTGACCAGTCTGGAGCCTGAGAAAGAAAGTCGTACATTCATGGAAGCACAGAATCATTCCATTCCAGTGATGGACACAAAAGATGGTCATCTAGACTTTACCTGAAAGCCTCTAGGGATGATGTAATAAAAAGAACACAATATTTGGAATCAGGAGAGACCTAGATTCAAAACTTACTCCTGACACTTATTAGGGGTGTGACTATGGGGAAATCATTTATTCTTGGAAGTCTCAGTTTCCTTCTTTGTACAACTAGGACTGCAATACCCATAGCACCTAGCTCAGAGAGTTGCTGCAAGAATTTTAGACCAGCAAATTTAGAGGTAGCAGGAAGAGTTTATCTCATTCAGGTAAGAGGGGAAAGGCACAGTACAGGATGGAAAGCTTCCCAGCAAGCTGGCAGCAACCCTAGCAGTAGGAGATCTTGAGCCCCAGTAGGGTAGAACCAGCAAATATCAAAACCAGGTCTTCCCATGTGCTTTGGCATAATAGCCAGGGGAACCAACAAACTCCAGCTCCAGGAACTATCACATGCTTCTCACAAGCAAGCATCCTCAGATAGAGAGTCACCATGTGCTTTAGTGTGTCCTTGTGGGCAGGTATCCTCCAGATTCTGGACTACCTTGAGTTACCACAGCAGTAAAGCCCTAGGAAAACACAGAAATATCCTACCAGGGTACATATATATATAACATCACCACCACAAGAACCCCAGCTCAGCACTAGGTAAGCTGCCAGACCCCCACAACGTCCAGCAATGCCAGTCATATCCCACAACCTCATCCTCTCAGCATAACACCAGATACAAGAGTCCTCCTTGGACTTCAGGGCAACATTAGTGTACCACCAGGTAAACAGCCAGGACCTGCAGCTACTAGCACAAAACGTCTGAGAAAGTACTCTTTCTAACCCAGGAGCAGAACTCAAACTTAAAAGAAAGGGAAAAGGCAAAAAAAAAGCAACAAAAAAATAATCTGACCATAGAAAGTTACTGTGGTGACAGAACGCAGAAGAGGACAACAATGTGAAAACACTTATGGGCAAAACCCCAAAGAAAAATAAGAAGTGGTCTCAAGTCCAGAAAGAACTGGTGAATGAGTTTAAAAAGGAGCTTAAAATCATATAAAAGAGGTAGAAGAAAAATTGGGGAAATAAATGAGAATGATGCAAGACAATTATGAAAAAAAAAAAAAGAGCTTAAAACTGTTTAAAAGGTAGAATTGATCAAATGGGTAAGGAGATACAAAAATCCACTGAAGAAAACAATTCCTTAAAGAGTACAATTGGCCAAATGGAAAAAGAAAGCACAAAAGCTAATTAAGGAAAACAGCATCTTAAACATCAGAATTGGGCAAATGCAAGTTAATGAGTCCATGAGATATCAAAAACCAATCAAAGAAATTCAAAAGAATGGGAAAAATAGAAGAAAATGTAAGTACCTTGTGGGAAAAACCAGGGGAGACAATATCAAAATCATTGAACTATTTGAAAATCACAATTAAAAGGAGGACCTAGACAGCATCTTTTAAAAAATTATCAAGGAAAATTACCCTGATGTCTTAGAGGCAGAGGGTAAAAAATAGGCATTGAAAGAATCTACCAATCACCTCAGGAAAGAGATTCCAAAATAAAAATTCCACAGAACATTACATCCAAATTTCAGAATTATCAAGTCAAAGAAAAAATATTACAAATGGCCAAAAAGAAACCATCAAAATATCAGGGAGTCACAATGGGGATTACATAGAATTTGGCAGCTGCAATCTTAAAGAATGGGAGATAATATAACATGACATTCTGGAATGCAAAGGAACTAAGACCAATAATCACCTACCTGGCAAATTAAGCATAATACATCAAGGGGGGAAAGGGTCTTTCAATGAAATAGAAGGATTTCAAGCTTTCATAAGGAGAAGGCCAGAACTAAACCAAAAATTTTACCTCCAACATCAAGATCCAAGAGAAACATAAATAGGTAAAAGGAGGAAAAACATGAAATTCAGTAGAGATAAGCTGTTTATATTCCTACATGGGAAAATGATACTTGTAATATTTAAAACACTGCATCACTAATAGTACAGCTAGAAGGAATATATATGGACAGAGTGTACAAGTATAAGATGAATTTGAGGGAATATCATTAAAAATAAGGGATGAGAAAGAGGGGTATTTTGGGTGCAGAAAGAAGAGAGAAGTGGAATTGTGTACATTATTTTACATAAAGAGGCATGAAAGACCTAGTACAGTTGAGGGGAAATAGAGATATAATCTTATTTTTATCAGTATTGGCTCAAAGGAGGAATATACACTGTTGAATATAGAAATCTACCTTACCCAACAAGGAAATAGAAGGGAGGAGATTATATCAATTGAGTGAGGGAAGGGCCTGACAGAAGAAAGGACAGATCTGAGGAGGTGGTAGACAGAAACAAAATACTGGTGAGGAAGGAAAGAGTGAAGGAGAGAGAGGACAAACAAGAGGAAAAATAGGATGGAGGAAATACACATGTAGTAACTGTAACTATGAATGTGCAAACTGGAAAAATAAGGAATAGTCTACCTGTCATATCTATGGGGAAGGGAAGAATTCATAATCAAATAAGAGATTTTACATTATGAAATGCAAAATAGATAATTTTGATTATATTAAATCAAAAAGTTTTGGTACAAACAAAGCCAATGCAACCAAGGTAAGAAGGAAAGCAGAAAATTGGGAAACTATCCTTACAGCAGGTGTCTCTTATAAGGCTTCATTTCTCAAATATATAGCAATCAAATTTATATGACAGAAGCCATTCACCAATCTAAATAAATGGTCAAAGAATATGAAAAGGCAGTTTTCAGATGAAGAAGTCAAAGCTATCTATAAGCAAATGAAGAAGTGTTCTAAATCACTTTTAATTAAAGAAATACAAATTAAAACAACTCTGATGAAGAAATTAAAACCATTTCTGAGTCATCGGAAAAAAATGCTCTAAATCACTATTGATCGGAGATACAAAAAAGGCAGAAAACCTTCCTGCTCCAAAGGAACTCTGATTGGGGAAAACAATAGATAAAATGATAAATACAAAAAACTGAAAAGGCAAGGGAAATGATAGGAAGAAGAGACAGTATTCAGCAGAATGATGAAGTCCTATATCTGAGTAGAGCCTTGCACACTCAGAGAATCTGGGAAGAGCTCTCCATATCTACTCTCTACCTTGTTCATTCAGAGAAAGGAAGGAGCTCCATGGAACAGGGTTACTGAGGAGATGTGAGTTTCAGAATTGATGGGATCTTGTAGGAAGATGAGTTTCTGGAAACAAGGACAAAGTTCATGAGAGCTGTCAGATGGAAAGTCATCTAGAGATATTAGTGGATTGGTAAACTTAATATCAATTAACCATGTTATATGCCAATCTGTAGGTTTGTCCTACTAATGATAATAATATTGACAACAATGGAAATATCCACTAATATCCTTCTCTAATGTCTCATCCTAGTATAAAAGTGAACCTTAATTCTAAAAGATTATACCAATGTAATATAATCTGTGCCAAATCCTATCAAGTAAGAATAACTTCATATTTGAGTCCATTCCAAAGACCAATCTAACCAAAATCATAGTGGCCCATAACCAGAAAATTATCTATCAGGTGATAAAGTTTGAACTTTCTCTCACAGACAATTGGAGGTTCCATCAGCTCATTATTTTGAGAAATGGGATAACTACAAAGTAGTGTTTTAAGAAGATTAATGACATTCTTATATAGAATGGACTGACAAGAGAAAGACTAGTAGCAAAGAGATTAAATTTATATAATTCATTCAATATAATTATATTACGTCTATTACTTGATAAGTATTGTCTTAAAAATTGTGACAAATTCCTTACTTTCAATGACTTTAAAAAAAAGATTCATGGATTTATTATCTTCATATTAAGCAACTCACTTGCCTTTTGGGGGACTTCAATAGGGTAAGAGTTGCCCTGGGTGATGGGTTCTTAACTTCTAGGAGAGATTTCAAGAGGTCTGTGAATTTGGATGGGAAAAAATTTCTATCTTGATTTTCACTAACCCCTAACAAAAACTTAGTATTTGCTTCAATTATTAAAAAAAATTATTCTGAGCTATCCATGGGCTTTATGAAATTGCCTAAGAAGCCCAAAATACAGAAATGATTAAGAACCCCAGACTAAAGGATTGCTAAGGTCCCTTCAAGTTTTAAATCCTGTGATTCTATAATCCTATAATAAGGGATTCAGAGAAGAGAATTATGACATTGACCCAATTAAAGCACCTTTAGAGGGAAAAGAATCCTAGGGGAGGGCACTGAATTCTAGGAGAGTATTGGAAACTAAAGAAGGACTAGACCCAATGTCTCTAGGAGACTAAAACAGCTGTATAGGCCAAAACTAGCCCTTAGAGAGAAATAAATCTGTCATAAGCAAGCTGTCCTGGATAGCTCGTCAGTGTGATAAGAAACTGAGTGAACCACAAAGCAACCTTGGGCAAACATCCAACTCCTTCCTCCCTCTCCCTTCTATCCATGAGGGCAGGTCCTCTGGGAACAAAGATAAGCAAATTCCCCATCTACTTGCAACTGGGGAAGAATTCACTCAACAGAGAGGTCATGGAGCTTCACCCTCTGCTAGACAAGAAGACATTCTCTCAGGGTATCCACTGGAAAACAAGGGGTCCCAGATGTCCCCTAAGCCAACAAGGCATTCAAATCTCTTCTCCTAGAAGGACAAGCAGTGATCTTATATAATAATAAAAAAAAGTGCTACATGAACCCTTTCCTAATCCACACACCTCCTCGGACCCTCCCCCACTCTAAAAATTTACCTTAAATTTATTATGTATTTACTTTGTAAAAAGTCAGTCCTAATTTGGGATTAAAAAAAACTGCCCTCGAAGCCAGGAAAACTTGGCTTGAATATTGCCTATGACAAATACTGGCTATATGACTGAATAAGTCTCTTAACTTCTCATTACCCTAAGCATCTCTGTAAATTTATAAGTTGCAAAGAAGATGTAAAGGGAGTTCACTCACTTTTGAGTTCATTCCCTATATCAATAAAAGCACATCTATTCTCCATTCCATATATTTTATAGATATTTTTGCATATATATTTTCTCCTAACAGAATATAATCCTTCCGAGGGCAGTAACTATTGCAGTTTTGTTTTTGTTTTCCCACAAATGAATTGATTTCACTTGCTCAAGGTTACAAAGCCCATACTCATTTCTTTTTTTAATAATAGCTTTTTTATTTTCAAAATACACACAGTGATAATTGTGGAAATGTGTATAGAAGAATTCCACATGTTTAACATACCTTGAATTATTTGGCTGTCTAGGGGACAGGGTGGAGGGAGGGAGAGAAAAAAAACTGGAACACAGGGCTTTGTAGGAGTGAATGTTGAAATTATCTATGCATATGATTTGAAAATAAAAAGCTTTAATACAAAATATATGCAAAGATAGTTTTCAACATTCACCTTTGCAAAACTTTGTATTCCAAATTTTTCTCCCTCAAATCATCTTTGCATTTAAGGATTCTGATAAAGGCCTCATTTCTAAAATATATAGAGAATTGTCTCATTTATAAGAATTCAAGCCACTCTCCAATCGATAAATGGTCAAAGGATATGAACAGACAATTTTCAGATGATGAAATTAAAACTATTTCTAGTCATATGAAAAGGTGTTCCAAATCACTATTGATCAGAGAAATGCAAATTAAGACAACTCTGAGGTACCACTACACACCTGTCAAACTGGCTAAAATGACAGGAAAAGATAATGACAAATGTTGGAGGGGATGTAGGAAAACTGGGACACTGACACATTATTGGTGGAACTGTGAACAGATCCAGCCATTCTGGAGAGCAATTTGGAACTATGGTTAAAAAGTTAATCAAACTGTGCATACCCTTTGACCCAGCAGTGTTTCTACTGGGCCTATATCCCAAAGAGATCTTAAAGGAAAGAAAGGGACACACATGTACAAGAATGTTTGTGGCAGCCTTTTTTATAGTGGCTAGAAACTGGAAACTGAATGGATGCCCATCAATTGGAGAATGGCTGAACAAATTATGGTATATAAATGTTATGGAATATTATTGTTTTGTTAAGAAACGACCAGCAGGATGATTTCAGAGAGGCCTGGAGAGACCTACATGAACTGATGCTGAGTGAAATGAGCAGAACCAGGAGATCATTATATACGGCAACAACAAGACTATAAGATGATCAATTCTGATGGACATGGCTCTCTTCAACAATGAAATGTTTCAAACCAGTTCCAATGGTTCAGTGAAGAAAGCCATATACACCCAGAGAGAGGGATGTGAAATGTGGACTACAACATAACATTTTCATGCTCTCTATTGATATTTGCTTGCATTATATTTCCCTTCTCAGATTTTTTTCTTGTAGACCCGACTTTTTTTGCACAGCAATATACACATATTCAATTTGTCAAGTCAAGTATTTTAATATAATTAATATGTAGTGGACTTCCTGCCATCTAGGGGAGGGGTGAGGACGGGGGGGGGGGGAAATATGTAATGGAAAGCTTTGCAAGGGTCAATGTTGAAGGATTACCCATACATATGTTTTGCAAATAAAAAGCTTTAATAAAAAAAATTTTCTCCCTCCCTTCCCCCATGCCCCTTCCCTAGGCAGCAAATAATCCAAAGTAGGTTAAACATGTGCAATTATTCTATACATATTTCCACATTTATCATGCTGCACAAGAAAAATCAAAAAGGAAAAAATATAAGAAAGGAAAAAAAGCAAGCAAGCAACAAAAAAAAAAGGTGCAAATATTTTGTTGAGACCCATAGTCTCTCTCTCTGGGTGCAGAGGGCGCTCTCTATCACAAGTCTATTGGAACTGGCCTGAATCACTTTATTATTGAAAAGAACCCCGTCCATCAGAATTGATCGTCACATAATCTTGTTGTTGCTGTTTAATTCTACTCACTTACTTAACATAAGTATTGCACACATTTCTAATACACATTTCTGAGACAGAATTCAAACCCAGGTCTTCCTGACTTCAAATCCAGCACTCTTATCAACTATGTTCTGTTGGTTGTTGCTATTGTTTATCTTTCATTCTTGAAGTTGACCATGATATCAGGGAAGTGACGCCATGATATGCAAATGAGTTGGATTTAAGTAAGGGAAGGCTGTGCAAGGTCACCTACCTTTCTCCTCTAGAGAAAATATTGGGTCCAGTGGCCAGACATAGATCAAGATGGCTGAAGATGGTGTTGGATGCAGTGGGAGACCTCGGCCTTTTTAAGTTAAGGTTTTATTAGGTCTCAGTTCAACTGAAGCAACACTCAATCCTTAAATCAAATATATATAATCAATAAAACAAATTCCTATATGGGTAATGTCCAAAAATATATGTCACATTCTGTACACTGAATCCATCACCTCTCTACCTGGAAGTCTTCATCATCTATCCTCTGGAATGCTGGCTAGTTATTACAATGCTGAGAGTTGTTAAATCTTTTAAATTTGTTTAGCTTTACAATATTGTTATGATGTTATCAATTATTGTCCTGGCTCTGCTCACTTCACTCAATATCAGTTTATACATGTCTCCCTAAGTTTCTCTGAAACTCTTCCCTTCATCATTTCTCAAAGCACAATAATATTCCATACATATATGCCATAGTTTGCTTAGCCATTCTCCAATTAATGGGAATTCTCATAGTTTTTGGGTTATTTATCCCTTCCAAAATCACTGCTATAAATATTTTGGCACATATTTTGGTCCTCTTCCTCTTTCATCTCTTTTACTTAATAAAGGACTAACTTCTTTCAATATGATCTGGTTGGATGCTTAAATAGGGTACCAGTAAGGCCACAAGAGCCAATACTACCTGGCCTCTGCCTTGTCTTTAGCATCTGATTCAAAGATCTACACACAAGCTTGGGCAGATAGATTCCTTGGACCCTAGCACTTAAACAGGTTCTCATGACCTTCCAAAGTAGTAGGACAGAAAAAGAAAGCTTTACGTAATAGAAATCTGAAGTTTCATGTTCTCTTTCTGTTATAAGTATATATAACACTACCAATTTTACTTCGTATTTGATAAATTCAGGTTCATAAATAATTTTACAAAGTAACAGGGCTTCCATAGGATGATATGGCTACAAGGGCTAGGATTTATCAAAGAAGCAGCTATATACAATTTTACTCTTTCATGAGAGCCAGCATAGACGCTGATCTAACACAGGAATTCAAAAACCCTGAGAGACTTCTGTGTCCTCCTCAGTTTTTAATGCCATCAGTTCATGACATGAAGCTACCTGGACTAAAACTCTTCTAATAGGAACCACATGTAAAGTTAGAATGGTTCCTGTAAGGGAATAACAAGGAAGTTAGATTTGAAATTTGAGAGGCTGAGTTAAAATCCTGACCCTAGCATTGCCTAGGTAACTTAGGGTAACTTGAATAACCTGACTAGTTTTCAATTTTCTCATCTCAAAAATAAGCAAATGGTAGAGCAAGCTCTACTTTATAGAGATTTGCCTTTTTTTTTTTTTGCACAAGTCCCTCCTTCTATTCTGTCATGGAGATGGAAAGATTCATTTTTTTTGGTATTTATTAAGTTATGAATTTTAAAATAAAGATATTAGATGATCTCTAAAGTTCTCTCCATTCCTTTCTTCTACCATGAGTCTATAGACCTGATTTTCTAGTCTCTCTTGAGTTTAGAGAATGTTGGCAATAAAGGCAAACAATTATCATCAGCTAAAGGAGCATTACAACATACACACAGAAAACATTCAAATGTCAGTATGACATAATATATGACTAAATATTCAAATAAAAGGAAAATAAATGTTCTGGCTTCTGCCTCCTAGTAGAAAGATGATGGACTCTAGGTATAGAATAAGGTAAATGTCAGACATTGTCAAGGTGGTGAGTTGCTTTTCTTGACTTGCATTTCTTTGTTAAAAGGAAGAGTTCAGGGACAGCTAGATGGTGCAATGGATAGAGCACTAACCCTGGAGTCAGGAGAACCTGAGTTCAAATCCAGTCTTAGATACTTAATACTTATTAGCTGTGTGACCCTAGGCAAGTCACTCAATTCCAACTGCCTTGCAGGAAAAGGAAGAGTTCTTTTGGGGTGGGAGTGGGGAGGGTTTGTAGGAAATGAAATAATTATCAAAATAACAATAAAATATTTTAAGAAGCAATAAATAAAATCGATGACACTGCTGAAAGAAAATAGAGAAAGGAGGAGAGAAGAGAAAAGGGGATGAAGAGAAAAGAGGGAAGGGACACAACAGCCTTAGCTCTCTTCTCTATTATTTCCGATGAATTATATGGGAGATGAAGGGGATTGTTACATAAGATTCATCCATTGAAAATCTTCTAATTGGCTGCTAAAGCAAAAGAGCTGATGATATATTTAATAGAAAAAGAGGAAGCTTCTGAATATCAGGCTGTTCCAAATACAACCCTCTACATGATAAGGAATGAACTCAAGGGGTAGCTAGGTGGCACAGTGGATAGAGCACCAGCCCTAAAGTCAGGAGGACCTGAGTTCAAATCTGATCTCATACACTTAACATTCCCTAGCTGTGTGACCCTGGGCAAGTCACTTAATCCCAATTGCCTCAGCAAAAAAAGCAAAAAAAAAAAAAAAAAAAGAAGGAATGAACTCAATTAATAGCAAAAGATACCTCAACATAATGGTGGGGGAGCTACTGCTTCTCAGGTAGAATATGAGCTCCATTATTTAGCTTTGTATCCAAGTTCTTAGCTGTCTATGATTTTGTTGTGTGTTTCCTTCCTTTAGCATCAACTTGTGAGCACTGAAAGGTCTACAGAGATGGCAGTTTGTATCTGTTTCTTCACAAGCACCCAAATAGCAAGGGGAAGAGAACAAATAAATAGTTGCAGAAATGTGCTGGTGACAAAGGAAGAATGTGTAATGGGAAAGATCAATTGTGGGAGAAAGGAAGCATTTTTGCCTTGCTCATCCAGCATATCTCTACCACAACAACCTAGAAAACACACGAGACCAAATTTTATTGAGAAACGCAATAAAAAGTCATGATGAATCATGTTTTCTGCCCAAACAGTTTATTTAGGAGGTCTTCAAGATGGAGGCTGATGAGGAGCATAGTGCAGTAATAGAAATGGGGTGTATTCCTTAACTCCAGAACAGAAAAATAGCTAGCGAGAGCAACAGAACTGGAAGCACGGAGCAGAAAGAAATCCCAGGGGACCCTTACTGGAAGCAAGAACAAGTATCATCTGGCAATTCTGTGGTTCAATACCCAGTTCTAGGTCACAGAATTCAAAAACAGAATAGTGATTCAGTTCTAATCTTTAGCTTCACGTGTAAACCTGCAAAGGAATAACCAGAGCAGAAGACCAAGACCCAAAGGGTACCAGCAATTCAGCTGCTCCAAAATTAAAGAACCTCCTATAAGGCTAATGGTGACTGAGTCCAGTAGTAATCTACTGAAACTCTACAACACCTAGACCTGGTGATCCACATCTGAGTTAAAAACTTGCAGAGCTCAGATGAAGAGGACAAATAATTCTCTCCCTCAATAATACCTCTTTGAGAGAACAGCAAACTAGCAGGCCTCTAGACTAAGTTATATAAGCAGTAGAAGGTCATAAAGGTATAGAAACTCATTTCAAACATTCTATGACCACCCACCCTCCCAGAAGTGAGCAGAACTCGACACCACTATAAAATCCAATATCAAAAAAAAAAAAAAAAAAGGCTAGAAGAATGAGCAAACAAATAAGGAACTTAACCATAAAGAGCTAATGGGGAGACAAGGAGACTCAAGAAACAAACACAGAAGACAATGACTTTTTAAAATCTGCAGACAAAGCCTCAAAGAAAAATGCAGTTAGACATAAGCCCAAGAAGAATTTCTATAAGGGTCAAATAAAAAGCTTTAAAAATAAAGAGAGCAAAAAAGAACTTTTAAAAAAATTAAATAAGAGCAATAGCAGAAAAAATGGGGAAATGAGAGCTAAGCAGAAAGGCTATGAAAAGGGAGATAACTGCTTGATAAAGGAGGTGGAAAATCTTACTGACAAAAATAATTCCTTGAAAATTAGAACTGGTGAAATAAAGATCAATGACTCCACAGGAAATCAAGAAATAACAAAACAAAATCAAAAGAACTGAAAAAAATTAAAGAAAATGCTAAATATCTGACAGGAAAAGCAACTGACATGGAAAATAAAAGAAAGAGGATTTAAGAATCATACAACTACCTGAAAGCCCTGAACAAAAAAAAATATCTTAGCTGTCATATTTCAAGAAATTATAAAGGAAAACTATCCAGATATCTTGAAACAAGAAGGCAAAGTAGAAATTGAAAGAATTCACTGGTCATCTCTTGAAAGGAATCTCATAAGGCAGAATTCCAATAATGTTATAACCGAAATCCCAAGCTCAAAGATCAAGGAGAAAATATTGCAAGTAGCCAAAAAGAAGGAATTCAAGAACTATGGCTCTATGATCAGGATCACATAAAATTTAACAGTTACCAGTAAAAGGAATAGAGAGCTTGAAATATGATATTTCAGAAGACAAAGGATTACAACCAAGAATAATCTACATAGCAAAACTAAGTATAATCCTAAAAGGGACAAAAGTGATATTTAATGAAGTAGAGGACTCTCAAAAATTCCTCATGAAAAAAGCAGAACTAAACAGAAATTTTAAATATACAAACAGAACTTAAGCAAAGCATTAAAAAGGTAACATGAGTAATAGATCATAAGGGACTAAACAAGGTTAAATAGTATACATTATTATGTAAGGGAGATCATACATATAATGTCTCAGAGTTATATGATCACAAGTGGTCTTAGAAGGAATCTAATAAGACAGTGAGTTTGGATGTTATTGTGATTTGCTTGGATTATCTCAAAAGAAGAATGGAATGGGGGGAAGAGAAATACACTGGGAGAGAGGAGAATGGAGAGAAGAAGAGAGAAAATTATCTCACCTAAACTGCGCATACAAGTAAGAGTTCATACAATGGAAGAGGGAATAGGAAGAAGCAAAAGATTAGGTTGACTGATTGGATAATGCCAATGGAAGTGAAATGTAACTTGACTGATAATCAGTCTTGAAAAAAAATTTAATTGATGTCCCAATGAAGCTTAATAATTAAACTCTTAGCTTTCTTTCCAAATAATGATAGATACTGAAACCTGTTTAAATGATTCCATTAATGTAAACTATGAGTGATTTTATCTCGAAATGTCTTTTTGGGGGGAGATAAGAATAAATCGCCTTAATCATATTGTTCATATGCTCTATTACTCTTTCTTCTACTCCTACTTCTTCTTGGGAATAATCACAGATAAAGGTTAAAACTAGAATTGTCCCCATAAAAGTGGGAATTTGATAAGTCCTTGAAAGTGAAAATCAGGAAACCAGTTTCTACTGAAAAGTCAGGTTTCCCTACAAATGAACCTAAGCAAACCACAATGACTAAGTAAAAATCAGGAACTGCTACACCCTGGGGACTCAGCCATGCAGTAGCCTCCAGCCTCTACTGAAAAAAAAAGGGAGGGGGAAGAAGAAAAAGCTATTGGATTTCAAAGAAAGGTAACACTACTTCATGGAGAAACTAAAACTTGAAAGATAGTTGAGATTTGGCTAAGGAGAGATGAAAAGGAAGAATTCTAAGCTCTTCATGAAAAAATTCCCAGAGACCAGAAAGTTTACAGTATGAGTTCATAAGTCAGTAAGAAGCCCTGCCTTCTTGGAGACTGGTGAGAGATAAGATTGGAAAAGTTATGCTGGACAAAATGTGTAGGGTCTTTAGAGAGGGTACAATAATAGTATAGTGATCCCAATCCCTTTTCTTAGGAGACAGATAGATAGGTCAGTAGATAAGAGTGCTAAGAAGGAGGACCTGCATTCAAAACCAGCCTCAGACCTAGCTATGCAACCCTGGGCAAGACATTTAATCCCTGTTTATTTTAATCCACTGGAGAAGGAAATGGCAAACCACTTCAGTACCTTTGCCAAGAGAACCCCATAGACAACGTTAAAGTGCTATGATCCATAGGATTACAAAAAATTGTATGCAACTGAATGACAAGAAAGAGTTTCTACCTGTAGTCAGGAAGTCTAGCTTCCAATTCCAGCTCTAAAAAATCATAAATACAAACTCAAAGACCTCAAAGTCTATCCCTACTTCATCTGGGACCATGAACAATTTCCCCATATGAAAAACTGGGATGATTATAATGTTATTGGCTCTTACTCAGACAAAATAAAAGGTATTTCATAAAACTCAAGACATTTCAAAGATATGTGTTTATTATAAATATTCATAAATACCTTGATGAAAAAATGCTATTCACATTCTTAATACTTCCATAAATGAGGTGCTAATATAAAAATTCCAAATGCAGGTGCTTCTATATCTAGCTTCATTCACATAGAGAAGTTAATTTGGTTTAGTTTGGTTTGATTTTTGTTTCAAATTAGAGGTAAGTTACAGGAATTTATATTATCATAGATTTATAACTACAAAGAAGGTATTCTAATCCTCTGTTTTCCCAAGGAGAATATTGAGGACAAGGGAGATTAAGTGATTTGAACACAGTTAGTACACAATCAGGTCTTCAGACTCCAAACTATATCACTCCCACTGTAATTGTTTATAGGTACAATTATGGGGGCAAGAAAAAGAGGAGGGAAATGGATGCAAACTTACCAGAGACACCATCTAGGAAAAAAAGTTTTTAATCATTATATATTGTTCTAATTAAGTTGAACGTTTTTTCCCCAGGTCCTCCAAATTTCAGAAAATCTGAATAGAAAACTGTTTCCTTTTTGATCAGAATCTTTTAATACCACTTGCAAAAATGTAGAAATAGGTAGCAAATACAATATATAGTAATGGGTCATTCTTCAACATTCTTAGGGATTGGCTCTAACAGAAAAGCAAAGTAGGTCAGCATGGTTCATTCTAGTTAAACATATATCTTTGCATAAAATTTTATAGGTCTTCACCTACAAAAATTCCTATCACTCTGCCTTTTGTCACTTCTTCCAGGAAGTCTACCCTGAGCAGTGAGGGTCACCCAGAAGATAATAGGGATGGGACAGTCTCCTGTTGTACATGTTGTCATCTATTTTCTCTTCTCAAAGAAGTGGGACACTTATTTCAGGACACCATGTCCTGTTGTATTAGTCTGAAAGAGGGCTTGTGACAAAGGTGCCAAAAATGCAAACGGAAATGAATTGAACCTTGCTCAGCATCTTCCCTTTCCCTGATCTACAAGCTGGGTTTCTAGCTACAGAATGACCAGACTCAGCTTATCATTTTGACTATCTTAACAACTACTGTAGATGACCATACTGTTCTTTCAACCCTAGTTATAGCAATTAATCGGAAAGTTGGCTGAAATAATTGGGTCAGCTGTTGCAACAGTTCAGTTAAAAGACCACCTGAAAAAATGTGGCCATATTTAGAAAATTATAATGGGCCAATTCTCTCAATCAGATAATTTTATGCCAGGAATTCTATCACAGCAACCTACCACTGTATAGATGTGCAACTGCTCCACTTTGTCATCCCTGCAAACTCTTAAGGAGTTTTCCTTAAGAGATTTGATCAAGCAATTCTAGGGATCAATGGTTAGAGAGTTGGGGGAAAATTTTTAAAAATAATTTTCTGTCAAAAACTTTCTCATTTAGGTTGTTTTGTTGGTCCTCATTCCGTCATATCCAACTCTTCATGATTCCATTTGGGGTTTTCTTGGCAAAGATAATGGAGTGGTTTGCCATTTCCTTCCCCAGCTCATCCTACAAATAAGGAAATAGAGTCAAATAGGGTTAAGTGATTTGCCCAGGATCACACAGCTAGTAAGTGTCTGAGGCCAGATCTGAAATCTGGAAAAGGAGTTTTTGTAATTCTAGACCCAGTATTTTGTCCACTTTTACCACAAAGCTGATCTTCAAATTATTTAAGTAAAAAACACCAAAGATTTAAAGCAAGAAAGGGTCTTCAAGATGATTTAATCCTCTCTGTGTGTCCCTGTCTCTCTCTGTCACTTCCACTGCCAGTATGTTTCTATCTCTCTTTGTCTTCTCTTTTTGCCTCTGTCTCTGTCTCTTCCTCTGTCTCTGTCTCTATTCAGTCTTCTCTCTCCCTCTCTGTCTCTCTGTCTCTCTCTCTTTCTCTGTATGTGCCTGTCTCTAACTCTCTCTCTTCTTCTTTTTCTCTCTCTGTATGTGTATCTCTCTGTTCAATCTTTCTCTCTCTGTCTCCCTGTGTGTGCATGTCTCTATCTCTGTTCAATCTCTCTGTCTCTGCGTATATGTCTCTGTGTATTTCTTTTTGTCTCTAATCTTCTCTCTGTCTCTGTCTGTGTGATTCTCTCTGTGTGTCTCTGTCTTGGGGGGTGGGTATTTTTCTTGGTCTGTCTTTGTCTCTGTCTCTGTGCATATGTGTCTGTCCCTTTGTGGCTTGGTCTCTGACTCTCTCTGTCTCATCTGTCTCTCTGTGTCTCTGTGGGTGTGTATTTCTGTGTATATCTGTCTCTGTATCTCTTATTATCTCTATCCAATCTTTTCTCTGTCTCTGTCTGTCTGACTCTGTGTTTCTCTCTGTATGTCTCTGTCTCGGGGGGGGGGCGTATTTTTCTCAAGGTTTCTGTCTTTCTTTGTCTCTGTGCATATATGTCTGTCTTTGTGGTTTTATCTCTGAATCTCTCTGTCTCATCTGTATGTCTCTTGTCTCTTTATGTCTCTGTGTCTGTCTCTGTATGTATGTGTCTCTGTGTCCCTCTTCAATCTCTCCTCTCTGTCTCTGTGTGTCTGTCTCTGTGAATCTCTTTTTGTCTTTATCCAATCTTTTCTCTGTCTGCCTGTCTGACTCTCTCTTCGTCTCTCTGTTTCTCTTTTTGTGTCTCTGTCTTGGCGGGGGGGAAGTTTCTTGGTGTTTCTCTGTCTTTTTGTCTCTGTCTCTGTGTGGCTCTGCCTCTATCTCGTCTGTCTCTGTCTCTCTGTGTCTCTCTCTGTCTCTCTGCCTTTCTTTGTCTCTTCTCCTCCCATCCTTTCTCTAATGAATAAAGATACCACAGTTCCTAAAGGAGAGGTCATACTAGCAATAAGAGACAGAGATAGGACTTGCACTTGAATACTCTCACTCCAAATCCAGAGTTCTTTTCATCACACAAAGTTTTTTATTTTAAAGAAATTATTTGTAAATCTACAAATTCTGTCACTGATTTCCAGGTTTGCTGTTATGCATTTCAGCTTATCCATTTGCCTTCATTTCCCTACCTATAAAATGGAGATGATCATAACATTAATATATTGTTGATATCACCCAGAAAACTAGTAGCAAAAAATTTATAGGACATTATTATCAGTATCTTGATAAAACTTACAATAATATTGACATGCATTGAGGAAATAAGTTTTTTATTTGAGAAATTTGAATATGAACACTTAGTTTCCTATACAATCTCAAATACAAAGGAAAAGTTAACTGATTATTATTATAATTATTACAGGTTATATTATTGTATCAACTGTGATGGACTGGATTCTTCTCAATAATGTGGTGATTCAAGGTAATTCCAATAGATTTGGGATGGAAAATACCATCTCCATCCAGAAAAAGAACTATGGAGACTGAATATGGATTGAAGTATAATTATTTTCACCTTTTTTGTTTATTTGTGGTGAGGAGAGGTTCTTTTTCATGGTTTTTTTCCCTTTTAGTCTGAATTTTCTTACACAACATGATAAATAAGGAAATCTGTTTAAAACGATTGTACCTGTACAGCCTATATCAGATTGCTTTCTGTCTTAGAGAAGAGATAAAGAAAGGAGTGAGGCAGAAAAATCTGGAATACAAAGTCTTACAAAAATGAATATTGAAAACTATATTCACATGTATTTGAAAAATAAAATATTATTGAAAATTTAAAAAAGAATAATGTTTTTAAATGCATAAAATACAGAGGATTAGAAAAGAAAGCAAGTATATTGAAATATAGTTGTCAAAATATTTTTTTTAATCTGCAGACTCCAAATTAAGAACCTCTGGGTTTGCAAAACTCCCTACAGATATTATCTCAAATTATCCTGACAAGAACCCTCTGAGGCAAAAGCTATTATTACTTCTGTTTTCAAAATGGAGAAATTAAAGCTCAGAAAAGTGAAGTGATTAGCCAGAGTTATCCAGCCAGGAAATGTCAGAAACGAGAGTCACACTTATGTCTTTCTGACTTCAAATCCAATGTCTCATTACCATAACATGTTGCAATTGAAGGTATTTAAAATTGAAGTATGATTTCTAATATTTGCTACTAGCTTGTGTCTGGTGATATTAAGAAATAAATATAATTTATAAGTCATTTCTTAATGGGTCATCATCATGAATGTCTGGGGCCAAAAATAAGTCATCACCTGATGATGTCTCTGTGTAGCTGGGATTACTCTAGAATGATCCCTCGCAGGGCTTCTTCTTAGAAACATTCCAGGTTGGTAGCACCCATCACAACTTGCATTCTTCCATGATAGCCTTTGGAAAAACCAGCATCTCCATCATATTTCCATAAAGCATCAGAGAAGCATGTGGGGAGAAGCTATTTTTGCATGAGCCACAAAAACTTGGAATGTACATTTACTTGCAAAGCCACTACCTTGGTTACAGTAGAAGAAAAACATAGTTCTCTGATTCCAAGACCTGCTCCTTGTAAACTTGTATACCCCTCTGAAACATTTTAACTCTCTCAGTCTTGGTTTCCTCATCTGTAAAATGAGATTACAAATGAATCAGTTTTTCTCTTTTTGCCTCCTACTCCCATTCACTGCCTCCCTTGTGTTGCCACTTATCATAATAAAAATCTTCATTGATGAGAATGGAAGCACAAAGTCTGAGCATGACTTATTAGCAAGACTAGCAGTTGCCAATAAGTGAGATCTCAAAGCCACAGGGATGCATTAGAGTAGATAAAGTAATCTTTCATATAGTTGGTAAAGGTGTATAGTTGTGAGATTATCAAATGTGCACTTGCCAAAAAGACTGTTTTTATGGAGCATTCACACAGGGCAAGCACTCACAGAGTGGTCAGAAAAAGTGCTACAAGGACACTCTCAAGGTCTCTCTTAATTTAGAACTGATTACATATCATGGGAAACACTGGCACAGAACCACTCAGCATGGAGTGCCCTTACCAGAGAAGGTGCTTTGCTCTCTAGCAAAATAGAACCAACAAAGCTCAAAAGAAACACAGATGCACAAAATTAGAGAATCCACTACAAATACCCCTATGGACTATTTGGCCTGATCTGTGGCAGAGCATCCAAACTCAAACTGGTCTAATCAACCACAATCAGACTCACTGTAATTTAACTCTAATAGTAATGTCATTTTGGTCATATTTTGAGAACAAAAGCAATCAACTAACAGTGGGCTTACATTTGGCATAATCATACTGACTTGCTTGCAAAAGAAGGGTTCCAAAGTCCACAGTGAGGGAAAAATACAGAATGAATTAACATCCTTTGTAGAGTCCTATGTCAGCAACCATGAATAGCAGAGCAATCCCACAATGAACAGGCAGAATATCTTATGATCACATCGACTCAATGAAACCAGACGATACCCGAGAGAAGTGGGGGAGTTAAACTCTTATAAAGAAGTCAAATCAGGGGGCAGCTAGGTGGCGCAGTGGATAGAGCACCAGCCCTGAAGTCAGGAGAACCTGAGTTCAAATCTGGTCTCAGACACTTAACATTCCCTAGCTGTGTGACTCTGGGCAAGTCACTTAACCCCAATTGCCTCAGCAAAAAAAAAAAAAAAAAAAGAAGTCAAATCAGCTTGCAGACTCTTATGTTAAGTAATCAGACTATCTTTTAAATCAAACTAATTTTTAAGTACTGATTCTAGTGATCACATACAGTTCTCAATCAATAATTAATAAATAATACAGAATAAAGTGGAGTAACAATTTTCAACTACACACCACAATATGGACAAGCTGGAATGGAACCATAGAAATCACATAGTTTAATAAAAAGTATTTAATAATTTTTATTATTTATTAAATAAAGAAACTGATACCACTCTTAGTCATACAGGACAACAATCTCTGAAAGGAACTTAATACATAAGCAAAGCTATTTGGTTTGATAAGGTTTTCAAAGAACAACTTTTCCCACAGGTGTTGGGACTATGGTACAGTGAGGAAAATGTTGGATTTGGGGCCAGAATTCAAATTCCTGAGTTCAAATTCAGGCCCTGCCACTTCCTATCTTTGGGAGGACAATTTCTCTCTGGATCTTAGTTACTTCATCAAATAAGGTAAATGACTCCTAGAACACTGTCTGGTGCTGAATCCTATACTCTCCTTTGGATGATCTATGAGTGCCAGTTTGCCAGGAAACTGATAAACATGAGATCACAGATTTAGAGTAGACTTTCTTAACTTTTTTTTTTGGCAATTTCTCTCCATGTGCCTCAATTTTTTCAACTATAAAATGAAGGGATTGGATCAGTTGATCTCTCAAGTCTGTTGAGGCTTTCAATCTATGATTCTATTATATATTTTTAAAATAATTAATGCATACTTTTCAACTAGTATCTAATTTATAAATGTGAGGGTGGATGTGACACATTCCCCAATCCTCCTAACATGAACATTTTCTTCTTTCAGCAACTCAGAAGCAGAGCAGTGCTGGCAGGGACAACAGGGTCCAGGCGAATGTGATATTTCCATTATTTAAAGTGAGGCTGACAATGTGCTCAGGAAATGCCTAAGAAAGATGAAGTAGCAATGGCAACAGTGACAGTTGCATTTATCTCAGGATTGACAACTTTAAGACTTGCTCTCCCAGCCGTAAAACAACATAATTTAGGGGATTCTTCTTGAAACAGTCAGAATATTTATACTTGATGTACATTCCATCCAATCATGGACCCCAAAACCACCATTCTCTAACTCAAGCTGCCTTGGGCTCAATTCAGCAATCCTATCTTCATGTCTTCTTCTCTGCTATAATGCTTTCCCCCCTATCTTTCTTAACTTTTTTTCTTTTCTTACAAATTTATAACAACATCAGAACCTCCCTTCTGAGCAGAAAGACTTTTCCATGCAACTACTTCCCCTATCAACTAGAGATTTTCTGAATTCTGAATGGGGATATTTGCTATTTAAAGCTATTGAAATAATTTTATTTCAGGTCCCTCATTCCTTTCAGAGCTTAATTGGACATTTCAGCAGTATCACTTAATCCCTCTGTCTGAAAATAAAATGTTGACAGAGATAAAAATACTTAACCCCCATGCTGAGATATTTTAGGACTCATTTAGTGAATAATAAATTATAGAAGAAGTCTTCTATTATTTATTATACATGCTGTTCCTACCATTGGCTGTATCCTCTTCAATAATGAACAACATACACTATTGAATATTATCAAGTCACTTAAGAACTACTGCTAACTGATATTTAACTAATGCTCCCAGAGTTTCTTTCTCACCAAGTAATTAGAAAAACCTCATGTCAAGTTAGTAGTTCAGTAATACTAGGAACAGCCCTTTGAAAGAATTGTTATACCTATTTTGTATATTATTTCAGTAATTTTAAAATTCCCTTTAAGAAAACAATAATTTACATAAAAGATTTTGTGCTTGGAATCTGGAACTATGCTCAAAAAGTTATCAAACTGTGCATACCCTTTGACCCAGCAGTGTTTCTACTGGGCCTATATCCCAAAGAGATCTTAAAGGAGAAAAAGGGCCCCACATGTGCAAGAATGTTTGTGGCAGCCCTTTTTGTAGAGGCTAGAAACTGGAAACTGAATAGATGCCCATCAATTGGAGAGTAGCTGAATAAATTATGGTATATGAATGTTATGGAATATTATTGTTCTGTAAGAAACAATCAATGATGAATTCAGAGAGGCCTGGAGTGACCTACATGAACTGATGCTAAGTGAAATGAGCAGAGCCAGGAGATCATTATACACAACAACAAGAATTGATGATCAATTTTGATGGACATGGTTCTCTTCAACAATGATGTGATTCAAACTAGTTCCTATTGTTCAGTGATGAAGATAGTCATATACATCCAGAGAGAGGCTTGTGGGAACTAAATGTGGACCACAACACAACATTTTAATGCTTTCTGTGAATGTTTGCTTGCATTTTGTTTTCCTTCTTAGGTTGTTGGATTTTTTTTTCTCTTTCTAGATCTGATTTTTCTTGTGCAGTAAGATAATTGTAGAGATATTATACATATATTGAATTTGTCATATAATTTAATATATTTAACATGTATTAGACTACCTGTCATCTAGGGGTGGGGGTGGAGAGGAGGGAAAAAATTTGGAACAAAAAATATTTTGCAAAGGTCAACGTAGAAAAATCACTCATGGGGGCAGCTAGATGGTGCAGTGGATAGAGCGCCAGCCCCGAAGTCAGGAGGACCTGAGTTCAAATTCAGCCTCAGACACTTAATACTTCCTAGCTGTGTGACTCTGGGCAAATCACTTAACCCCAATTGCCTCACCAAAAAAAAAAAAAGAAAGAAAAAAAGAAAAAGGAAAAAAATCACTCATATGTTCTGTAAATAAAAAGCTTTAATAAAAAAAAAAAGATTTTGTGTTTGGTTAGCCAGATCCCCTCATTTTATACATGGGAAAACTAAGGCCCAGAAAGGTTAAGGACTTGGCCATAACCACGGGGGTAAGGAAGTTGCTGATCCTCTGATTCCAAAGTCAAAGCATTTTTTTTCCTCAATAGTATTTTATTTTTCCAAATACATGTAAAGATAGTTTTCAACATTCATTTTTGTAAATTTTATGTTCCCAATTTTTCTCCCTCTCTCTCTCACCTTCCTCTTTCCCAAGACAACAAAATAGATTAAATATATGCTATCCACAAAGAACTGTCTTTTTAAAAAATGTTTTAATTAATTCTCAATATTTCAATCCTGCAGGGAATCCTCCCTAACAAAGAAAATAATTAAGCTAAACCAGGCAAATCTGGCATTGTGTACATTCTACAACCATCCTCTTTCAGCTTCAAAGAAGACCAGCATCACAGTGTGATATTTTGACTTACTTGTGAATAGGATTTAAGTAAGGCTAAGTTGAACAGTCACCAGTTGCACCTTTTTTTCCAAAGTCACTTAAGTCCAGTGGTAAGATAAAAATCAGGTCAGTTGGTAATGGCTTAGGATGTAGTGGATGACCTTGTTGTCTTTGATGTTGCACTCCACAGTGCCTTCTTCAACCTCCTTTATGGCCATTGAAATAAACTGTTGTGAAATACCCATTCCATCGGAAGTCTTCACATGCTTGGGGTAGACATCCCCACAACACACCAATAAGTTTGAGGCCTGTCAGTTACCCTCAACCTGATTTAAGCCCTTTTGTGGAGACAGTTTTACCAGGGTATGATCATTGCATATGCTGCAATTTCTTGAAGCCAGAGCTGAGAGTTGGGAGACAACCCTGAAAAGGGCTTGGCAAGCTCTCGTCCTAGAAGCACCAATCATCTCTGAGCACCCCAAATGCCCCTCACATTCAGATAGTTGTTGACCATGCACCAAGAGGAGCAAAATGACATCACTATGACAGGATCAAGATCCAGTGTGTCTAAATAATCAGATCAATACAAGCTTGGAAGGCTCTGCTACAGGTCAGGCACCAATAGTCCATATGGACATTTGGAGTGAAGATACCTCTAAATTTGTGTATCTCATATTTCTTTTAAGCTATCACAATTCTATTTTGCTCAGAATACAGAACCTTCTTTGATACAGGCACTCCATGCTTTCCAAAGGTCTTCAAAAAGACTTTGTGAGAGTCCTTCTATTACTTCTTCTGACCTCCATGTGAGTGTTTTTCTTGATAAGTTCTTTGTAATAGTCTTTTAGCCAAAGGTGTGTTTGACATTTGGGCTACATGGCTAGCTCATCCGTATAGTGTTCTCTGCAGCAGTTTGAATACTTAACACTTCAGTTCAAGAAAGGATCTCAGCATCCAGTACTTGATCTTACCAGGTGATCTCCTAAGAAGTAAAATGGGAGCAATCTGGTTTCCTGCCATGGCATTGATATCCTGCCCAGGTTTCACAAGCACACAAAATGAGATCAACCTAATGGCTTTGTAAACCTTCGGTTTGGTAGGCAGTCTTTTACCTCTTCTCTCTCACACTTTCCTTAGGAACCTCCCAAATACTAAGCCAGCTCTGACAATGAACACATCAACTCATCATATATATGTACATCCCTAGAAGTAAGTAAGTAATGCACAGCATTCAAAATTTCTCCAATATAACCAATGGTTCCATGTATGGATGGTATAGTTCTGACTGGTAAAGAACCTCTGTATTCATGATGATAAGCCAAAATTAGCACAAGCAGCAGAGAACTAATCCATACTCTGTGTTGCACCTCAGCCTCAGAGACTGCATTGAGTGCACAATCAATCATCCTTGAACAAAAAGTCACCTATCAACTCTCCTCCGCTTTAGTCTTGGCTTGTAGCCTTTTCGAGTTATAAAACTCACCATCATTGTGATGCTCATTTTTGTCCTCATTGAAGGTACCTGACAACATTGCTGAAAATATCATGCTAAAAAGTGTGGGAACAAGCATACAGTTCTACTTCATTCCACTGATGACTAAGAAAGCTTGAGAGTATCATCCATTATCCAGAATTTGTACAAGTATACCATGAGAGCATCGTCCATTATCCAGAATTTGTGCAAGCATACCATCATGGAACTGCCATATAATGCTGATGAGCTTCTCTGGACAAAGTTTGCCCATAAACTCTCTCAACTGATAGTATCAAAGGCATTGGTCACATTGACAAATGTCGTATGTACCCCTCTGTCCAGCTACTCCTGGAGTTATTAGGCAGCAGATACCTTTCCGAAGCAACACTGTCTCTTAGGTAGAATTCACCATCCAGGTGAAGATTTAGCCTTTGAAGGAGGACTCTGGCAAGAATCTTGCTAGCAAACACTAACAGAGAGATTACCCTGTGGTTGTCACAGAAAAATCCATTTCCTTTTCCTTTATAGAGGTAAACAATGGAGGCTTCCCTGAACTCCTGAGGGATATAGAAAAATAGCCCAGAAGATTTCAGACAGCTTTTTTATGAGGAGTGGATCCCCTGCCTTGTAAATCTCAACTGGAATAAAATCAGCACCAGGTACTTTGCCATATGACAGGAACCTAATGGCATTTAAAACGTGTTCTTCAATTGGAAGTTTATTGAAAAAGGGATTAATTTAAAACTAAGGTATACAGTTAGTGGCTTCAGCATTAGTTGATGATGGTCTGTTCAGAACACAATGGAAATGTTCAACCCATCTCTCCAGGACCATATCCTTATTACTAATCAATGTGGCTTCATCAGCACTCGGTAGTTATCAATTGTCAATCTTGACAATGATTTTTGATCCATAAAGAGCCTTCAGGGCATCATAAAAGTGGTTTGGATTAATAGTATTAGCATAAAACTGAATTTCATCTGCCTTCTCACTGAGTCAAGATTCCTGCATCTCTCTAAAATTCATTTGCACTTTATTTTAGATGGACTTAAATGCTGCCTTCTTGGAGGCAGACGAAGTATCCTGCTGGTAAAATCTGTCGAATTATCGTTTTTTGCTTAGTAGCTTCTGAATTTCCCCATCAATTTTGTCAAAACAATCTTGATGTTTACTAGTATTCTAACCCAGATGAGTAAATGTAGTGCTGTGCACCAAGTCTCTAAAAGCTCAGCTTCATTTCCAAGTTAGCTACAAACTGTTCATGCTCAGAGAAGCCTTCTAATCTGTTGATGTTAAGTCTTCTGGTAGTTGTCTTGTTTTGGGGTCATCACATTTGCTGAATGCAATTGTTTAGCTTGGAGAGGATAAGGCTATGATTGCTCCAACACTGCACCACATATCACCTTTGTCACTCACATTTTGTCTGTCTATTCTCTTTACAATGACATAGTTTATTAAACACCAGTGTTTGCTGCAAGGGTGCATCCGTGAAGTTTTATTGAGTTTAGGTGAATGGAAGACAATGCTGGTCATGAGACACACAAGTCTTGAGTAATAAATGTTTCTAATTCCATTGCTCCCAAGGACTCCCTGACATAGCTGATACCCAGTGCCTTCTCTGACACTAAAGTCACAAAATTACAAGCTTGTCCTCTTTTGTTATGTCAGTGATGAGGATCTCCAGGTCCTCACAAAGTTTTTCTGTGACATCATCGGGGTTTATCATGGTAGGAACATACACACTGATGGTGGTGGTATGTTGCTTTAGGTGACAATCGCATTATTATGAACCTATCATTCACTCCTTTTGGGAGGTGGACAGGTTTTTTGATTAAATTAGTCCAGATTCACAGCACTCCCCTTCACTATAGCCACTCCAGAAAATCTTGCATCCAGCTCCAACTCCAGTCAGCTACTCTTCTTTTGCAAGCCTTATTTCACTCAGGTCTGCTATCTGGATGCAATATCTGTTGAGTTCTCTCTCAATAAGAGAGAACTTTCATGTTGTCCATAAAACTGTATATTTTCTATGTACCAAAGGCAATTGCAATCATCTTTACAAAAGTTTTTGAACATTTGTATGTGTGTTTCTACTGTAGATTAGGATTCCCACTTGCCATATTAAGCAGGTCATGGTTCGGTTGGGTGAAGCAGACAATTCTTTGGGTACCTTTTCTAGTTCCTTTTCTCCAAGAAGTGAGCAGGGAAGTTCTTTTAAAAGGCTGCTCAGACACTGAAGGGCTGCTGAATGCAACTGCTGCATCAGTCCAGTAGACTCTGGGATACTGGTGCACAAGGTTGTGACTACAGCTCCCAGTGTATCTGCACCTGCTGCTTTCTCACTTGCATGTTACCACAGGAATTTGAGTTAAGTAAAAATGGTGAAATGACTTGAATGATACATTTTGATTTATGCATAGATTGGATTTAAGTGAAGTCACTGGCCACATTCTCTTATCCAGAATCATCAAAATTCTGTAGCAAGACAAAAGTCAGGACAACTGGTGATGGACCAGGATACAATAGATGACCTTGGCATTTTCAATGTCCAATCAAGTTCTAAGCACTCCACAGTACCAGCTTCAGATGCTTTCATGGCCCTTATTCTCATATGCCCATTTTTCTGGAGGAAGTTTTCACATGCTTTGGGGTAGACACCCTCCTAACTCACTGAAAGATTTACGGACATCTTTCAGGGGCATATAATCTGTGAGCCCATCTCCATGACAAATATTTGGCATTCAATACTGCCACTGATCTTTTTTATTAATAACATACTAGCTTTACTAATAAAATCATAAAATTACCCAGAATATTTTAAATGTCACATCTGAACACCTGCATATACCCACATATATATATATGTATATACATATATATATCACATACATATTATGCCATATCCATCATTTATACATCTGATAATCTTACATCTTATATATCATATGCAATATTTGTATATTTGTGTGTAGATAGTCATGCAAAACAACTCATCTTTATCACTCTCCAAGCCTTCCAAACTAGACTAACTTAGTTAGTCTAACTACAAACTAGACTCCACATCTGTAGAGTTAAATCCTCATCAGATTTTCAGCCCTAAGTTTGGGGAATATAAAGAACACTAGGCACTTGAGAGAACTAAGGTCAATAATTTATTGCTGAGATCTCATCAAGATGATGAGGTGAATAAGAGAAAAACACACCAGTTCTTTCCACACAACTCCTCCAGCCAAGACTAAAAAACAACCAACATACTGAATAACAATCAAGAAATCCAAGGAGAAACTGCAAAAAGTGTATTTTATTTTCTAGATTGGAAAATCTAGAATCTCTCTTTTACAAAGAGAGAGCCAAAAGCAAGCAAGTTCTATATTCAGAAAATTCCAACCCATGAACACAAGTCTTGTTCCACAGTTCAAATACTAGGGAGGAGCCAGCTAAAGGCTCCAGGCTTTGGGTACCAGGAAGCAGGGAAGTGATAATGGGTACTTGACGTCTTCAGCTACATCTCACTGACCACAAACCACAGGTTGGTAGCTTGTACCAAAAGTGCTAGGAACAAACCAGAAGCTGGATCAGACCATCCTTGTTCAGTTCAGTGGCCTGACCTTCTCCTGACATGCTTGAAAACAAACAGACTGTTCCTATGAAGGAAGCAATGACAGGACTCTAGGAAAAACAAATCAGAATCATGCAGGGTCCCACCATTACCTACAGAAGTATAGAGAGTCTGACCCTGATACAAAATTCTAACTGAGAAGTTATAGAGAATTGACAGAGGGAAAGTACTCATAAAGTAATCAGAAAAACTGATAAACAGGACACTGTCAAGGTCTCCATTAAAAACTTTAGAATTGATTGTATGACATGGGAGACACTGACATAAGATTGCCCAGCATGGCGTGCTCTCATCAGAGAAGATGCTATACTCTATGAGCAAAGCAGAATTGAATTAGTTCAGAAAAATGTGAGGTGCACAGAAAATCCACCCCAAATGTTCATAGGGAATATTTCTATCTGACCTATGGCAGAGCATTCCAAGCTCGTATTGATCTGATCAGATACACTAACTGGACTCTAACATAATGACATCATTTTGGTTCTCTTTGAAAACAAAGGACAATTAAATTGTGTTACACAAGATGCAGAAACATTCAAAGAGAGCAGTCAAAGCCAGGCCAGCAGTGGGGAGCCAAGGAACATAACTGAAGTAAGGATGCAAATAAACAGTGGTTCTAAGACTCATATGCATTCAAAGTCACAGAGACAGACACAAGCCAAAGATAAACAGAGATTAAAATAAAAATATTATACACACATATAAAAAGGCATAAATGGTTAACACAATTAATACTCATTCAAGAACCATAAACAAAAGATATAGACTGAAATGGATATTTATCTTTTTTTGTTTTTGTTTTTTGACTTTTTTATTTAATATATAAAGCTTTTTATTTACAAAACATATGAGTGA
>JAJPUD010002832.1:29830-144336 GCA_023553655.1 Myrmecobius fasciatus | reverse complement strand
AGGGTACTCAGTAATCTTACTTGAAAAAGGAAGGCATTAGAATCTATACCTTGATCACAGCTCTAAATCTATGAACCTATTGATGGGAACTCTAAACCAGCTTATTCTCAGGAATTGCTAAAAACAAGTCCATTCTGTTCCTATTATCAATCTTCATCAAATCAGTTTTCCCTTTCAGTCTTGTTAGTGTAGAACCATGAGAAGTATGAGCCCTTTGTTAATACATTCATCCAGTCTCAAATCTCTGAGTCTGTCTTGATTAGCAAAAATCTTTAGACAGCCAAACTCCTCCCTGGCTCCTCCCCTTATCCCCTAGGCCCTTCCCCCACCCCTTTTCTCCCCTGAGACTAAAAATCGTTCTTCTCCCCAAAAGCACATTGCTCAATCACCTATGATTATACTTCAACTAGTCATATCTGTTTTGAGCCCATGAGCTATTTCATGTAATAAAGGGCAAATCTCTGTAACCTGTGACAGATGTCTCTGACATAATTTCTTCCTGCTGCAAATTAAACCATTACTCTATTATCTTATAAAATTATACTCTCCCAAATCTACTCCATATTTCTATTTCATATTATAACTTCACTATGACTTGTAAAATGTGTTGTGAGCAGCCCACTTCACTTTTATATTTGTATCCACAATGCTTAAGAAACTTCTTGGTACAACATGACACTTAATATTTGTTTAATTGTTCTGCTGAGGGAAGTTAAGCATGGGAAGGAAATGCACTATATTGGTCAGGATTAGGTACTAAGGAAGAAAAAATGCATACTTTGAGTTTTAGCTTTAAGTCTACCAGGAACAATTTTATTTATTTAAACATTACTCTGTATTCAAGCATTTCTGACCTAAAGAGATAAAAGAGAGAAATTGACATAGCCCTCTACCACACCCTTGAATGACTTTCTCCTAAGATCTTGTGAGGTAACATTTATAGAAATCTCAAAGAAGAAAAAAATCATAATATGTTATTTAAAAGTACATTTGGAAGCTAATATTCCAGAAGAGTTAAAATAATAAAAGTCACCATCCCATTCTTTCATGGACTACTCCTAAGATTCAAAGGGACTGCTTTCAGAGAATAAGAATCTCTTCTGAATAAGAGAAGATGGAACTTCCCTTTAGATGAAATAGTAGGTACTTCCCTTAGGTTCCCAAGAACTTCAAAGGACAGGGAATGCTAGAACCAAAAGAGTATCAGGAATGATTACCAAGAATCCATTACTTTATAAAAAGCTTTTTTGTTCTTCAACAATCTATTAACCACAATTACAAAATCCAAAAAACACAGAAAATTTATAATTTATTAATGATGAGGCCAGGGTAGCAATTCCTAGTTCAATATAAATATGAGTTAAATTCACAATGGTCATTCTCTTTGCCAAAAGGGACGTTTTTTTTAGGAGAAGATGTTACAAACAAAATGAAAAAGATACCAAAAGTGATAAATATGAAATTGAGTTGGGAGATCCCATAGTTAGACACCCTGAAATGGGGAGATGAAGGAATGAGAGGAAAGATACCATGAAGAATGGGGGAGAAGAAAGGCAAAACCATGCAGTAGGCTGACCCAAAAGGGATTCAGCAAAGATGGCAAGGGCCATGGGCAGATTTATCAGGGAAATTTAATCCTGGCGGTTTGACATAACTTAGCTTTCTGATTAGATACAGTAAGCTGAGGTTACCCATTACCTCCATAGGGGGTGGGACTGTAAGGCTGAGCTGATCCCCATCAGTGCCAGTCTCTGCTTATCTTAGGGAGTAATCTTATCAGTACTTCAGGTTTTCTCTGCCAATTCCACCTAGTGACCTAGGACTTCATCAATTAATAATTTTGGTTTTCCTAAAATGTTGATTTTTTCATTTGCCCCTGTGCTATCCCATTAAAATGTTATTGCACCTCTAGAATGAATATATTTGTGACAAAACCTGGTAATACTACTATTCGGGGACAGAGCATACATTTCTAAAGATTGCATCAGACCTCCCAGAGGTCCATTGAGAATTTGGCTGAAAAATACATTTCATATAATCAGAAATAAACATAATTCCTGACCCTGTCCTTTGCAGGTTATCATGCCTTCCCTTCTACCATAGTTTTTTGTGCATATCTTTCTCCTTTTTTTTTTTAGCAAGGCTTGTGTTATTGTTATCTTTGTAATCTTGGAAACTATCACAGTGCCTGGCACCTAAATGCTTAATAAATATTTGTTGAATTGAATTTGTTGTTGGGTTATTCCATCTTTGCCGTTGGGCAATCAAGAATGACTGAGAGGATCATCGTGGCTGTAGCACCTGAGGCAGAATATATACACCTAGATAAAAATGGAACTGGTTGAAAAATGGTACCTAAAGAGGAATCATTAATAGACTGATGTCAATCTGCAGGCTAGTTTTTAGTGATCTGCTACAGGGATCTGACCTTGACCCCATGTTATTAAACATTATCAATGACTTGGATGGAAACATAGATCATGCCTCTGAAACTTACTAGCTGTATCACTTTCAACAAGTACTAAAACTTTGTGAACATCAGTTTGTTCACCTATAAAATGGGAGTGATAACTAAAATCACTAGTCACAGAGTTGCTATAGGGATCCCATAAAATAATTTTATAAAGGTTTTTGAAAAAAACCTTAAAATACTACCCAGACATCAACTACGGCATGCTTTTTAAATCTCCAGTTAACACAAGCTTACAAAAGAAAGTTAATAAGTTGGATAACAGATCCAGGATATTAACTGGTTAAAAGGATGGGTCACATCTAATAAAATTAATTTAATTAGGGATATGTATATATGAAGTCTTATGCAGATTCAGAAAATCAACTGTACAAGAACAGGATGCAGGTAAAAGAGGAGGAAATGTGGTTTGTAAAGAATTCTTGTAAAAAAAAATTGAGGTTTTTACTAGGCTGCAAGTTCATGTAATATGATATCCAAAAAAAGTTGATACAAGTTAGACTAAGAGACACAGTTATCTCTGAATAACAGGTAATAGTCCCACTGTTCTTTGTCTTGGTTAATAAATATTGTATTAAGTTCTAGAGGTATATTTTAGAAAGAACTGCTAAAGCAGGGGTTCTTAAACTTTTGTTCTCAGTATCTTTATACTATTAAAAATTATTGAGAATCTGCTGAAAGTTTTTGTTTTTGTGAGTTACATTTAAAGATATTTATCACATTAGAAATAAAAACAAATTTTGAATTCTGAATTTGAATTTCAGAGACTCCCAGGACTCTCTGGACCATACTTTAAGAAGCACTGCTTTAAAGTAAGGCAGTCAATATGTTGAACAACTTCAAATTCATAACGTAGAAAAACTGGATAAAAGAACTGAGGATTTTTTAGCATAGAGAAGACTTAGAGGAGGGAAAGGTATCCCATGCTGTCAGTGGAAGAAGGATTAAATGTATATTCCTTCATCCTGGAGGAAAGAACTGGGAGCTATACAGATGGAAAAAGAACGAGGAGAAATGGCAAGAAGTTGGAATGAGTCAGATTTAGAATCAAAAAAGGAAATAATGAATATCACTCAGAGGGGAACAGAGAGGAATATGATGGATGTGAGCAGAGTATGTAACAGAACAATAATGAACAGTGAAGAACTGAAACAAAGGATATCAAAGAAATGTATGATCAAAAAAATAAGATAAGCTATTCATCTGGTAAGAGTAAGGAATAACTTATGGAGGCCATCCCCTCTCCATCAGATGAATCTTTTTGCACTAGGATAGGGGACCTATGGGCTAGATGGGCAGAGTACAACAGGAAGTCCTCTTGTAGAAAATATGAACTGAATCTTGAAGGGAGCTAAGATAATAAACAATGATAAGGACTCCTGCGCTGGGGATAACTTGTGAAAAGGTCCAGAGTAGAGATACCACTACACACCTGTCAGATTGGCTAAAATGACAGGAAATGATAATGATAACTGTTGGAGGGGATGTGGGAAAACTGGGACATTGATACATTGTTGGTGAAACTGTGAACGGATCCAACCATTCTGGAGAGCAATTTGGAACTACGCTCAAAAAGTTATCAAACTGTGCATACCATTTGACCCAGCAGTGTTTCTACTGGGCCTATATCCCAAAGAGATTTTAAAGGAGGGAAAGGGACCCACATGTGCAAAAATGTTTGTGGCAGCCCTTTTTGTAGTGGCAAGAAACTGGAAATTGAAAGGATGCCCATCAATTGGAGAATGGCTGAATAAATTATGGTATATGAATGTTATGGAATATTATTGTTCTGTAAGAAACGACCAACAGGAGGATTTCAGAGAGGCCTGGAGAGACTTGCATGAACTGATGCTGAGTGAAATCAGCAGAACCAGGAGAACATTATACACAGCAACAAGACTATACGATGATCAATTTTGATGGACATGGTTCTCTTCAACAATTTTGTGATTCAAACCAGTTGCTATTGTTCAGCAATGAAGATAGTCATATACATCCAGAGAGAGGCCTGTGGGAACTGAGTGTGAACCACAACACAGCATTTTAACGCTTTCTGTGACTATTTCCATGCATTTTGTTTTCCTTCTTAGGTTGTTTTTTCTTCTTCTCTTTCTAGATCTGATGTTTCTTGTGCAGTAAGATAACTATATATATATGTATACATGTATTGTATTTGTCATATAATTTATCCTATTTAGCATGTATTAGTTTACCTGTCATCTAGGGGTGGGGGTGGAGGGAAGGAGGGGAAAATCTTGGGAAAAAAAAGTTTTTGCAAAGGTCAAGGTAGAAAAATCACTCATATGTTTTGTAAATAAAAAGCTTTATTTAAAAAAAAAAAAAGGTCCAGAGTATAGAGACAGAAATGTCCTATTTCAGGACATGGAGAGGAATAGTACATTATGGAATTCAGAAAGTAGGAAGGTGGCAGGTGTGTGGAGGATTTTAAAAGCATAGGAAGAGAGAGGGAAAAAGAGAGGGGGGAGAGAGAAAGAGAGAGAGAGAGAGAGAGAGAGGGGGGGGGAGAGAGAGAGATGGGTGGATGGATGGATAGACAGATGATAGAGAGAAAAATGGAAAGAGAAAGAGAGGGATGGATAGATAGATAGATAGACAGATAGACAGATAGATAAACATTCTAGAAATAACAAGAAGCCAGCCACTGGAGTTTACTGAATGTCTGGATTGGGGAAGGGGAGATAACATGATCAGACCTATATTTTAGGAAAATCATTTTGGCAGTTGGGTGAAGGACATACTGATGTGGGAAGACTTGAGTCAGAGAGCACAACCAGTAGTTTAATGCAATATCATAAGTATGAAGTGATGAGAATCCACACTAAGGTGGTAGCTGTGTAAGTGGAGAGAAGACATGTTGTGAATGTTGAAACAAGACACATGACAGATTGGGTATGTAGCATTCAAGAAAGGAGTCAAGAACAAACTCAATGAGTCACTCTGGGTGATGAGGAAGATGGTAATACCTTTGACAGGAAGAGAGAAATTAGGAAGAATGCATTGTAGAAGAAAAGATGAGTCCTTTTTTAGAGATAATAAATCAAGTTTAAGGCACCTCCTGGAAATCCATTTCAAGATTCCCAAGAGGAAGTTGGTGATGTTCGAACAGTTCCAGAGAGAGGTTAGGGCTGGATAGTTTTGGGAATCATCTACAAAAAAATGATAATTGAACCCATGGGTACTGATGAGATCACCAGAAAGAGAGAACATAAGAGAAGTCCTAGAACAGAGACTTTAGGGTCACTCATGATTAAACAAGCAAGATCTGGATGAAGATCCAGCAAAGAATCTGAGAAAGAGCTGTTAGACATATAATAATAATAATAAATAATAGCTAACATTTATGTATCACTTACAATATGCTAGGCAATGTGTTAAATGCTTTACAATTATAATCTCATTTGATCCTCACAACAACCCTTGGAGTAAGTGCTATTATTTCCTCCATTTTCCAGGAAACAGATTATTTGCCCAGAATCACACGGCTAGTAAGTGTCTGAAGGTAGATTTGAACTCACATCCTCCTAACTCCAGGCCTGGTACTCTACCCACTGCAGCACCTAGCTAATCTTAACAAATCAGAAAAGGTCTAGAAGAGGGCAACATTTTACAGGAACTAAGAGAAGAGAAAATATCCAGGATAATGGGGTAATCAGCGGTATCAAAGTCTGATTTTTTGGGAAAAATTAGTTTGATGAATAGTTTAAGAATAGTTAGATGAATGATAAAGTAAGAAGTCAGACTGCAGAGGATTTAAAAGAGTGAGAGGAGAAGAAGCACCAATTACACACATCTTTCTCAGTGAATTTATCTCAAAATGAGAGAAGAAATAGAGAATGCTAGTTGGAAGGTAAATAAGGTGTATGTGTGTGTGTGTGTGTGTGTGTGTTAAGATAGGTGACTGGACATCAGGAAGAATTCATTAGTTAGGCATAGAGATTGTAATCTATGTTACTGAGGGAACATGCAAATTGAAGAGATCACAGCTCCATGTGGGATTAGTGGAAAACTTCCCAACAACTGAAGTTCATCTAAGATAGAAAAGGCTACCTCTGGGTTCTTAAGTCATAGAAGTTTTTAAGCAGGAGCTAAATGACCACCTATTTTTTTTCTTCCTGACTCTAAGACTGATACACTATCCACTGCACTACCTAGCTGTCCCCTACATAACTACTTGTAAACTATGACAGAGTGATTCTTGTTCTGATATTGATGGAACTGATCAACCAATCAAAAATATTTATTAAATGCTTACTGGGATGTGCCAGAAACAATCAATAAACATTTATTAAGTGCCTACCTTCCAGGCACTGTGCTTTCAATGAGTTTAAATAATGTGAGCTACAAGTACCTATAACATTATATATAGCAGAAATATAATGATAATCAATGCACATATATACAAAGGGTTGAAAAGGGATTAGTTTGATAGCAAAGGAAAACACTAACAGTTGGAAGGGATCCAAAAATGCTCAGTGCAGAAGCTGGTTCCTAAACTGCATAGTTAATGAAGAGAGAGATTTTATGCAGTAGAACAAATGAGGCAATAGGAATGTGGGACAGCCAATAAAAAGTTATGGGGACTAGAAATGGAATGTCCTGTATGAGAAGTAGAAAGGAGACCAGTTTGCCCAGATTGAAAGATGTGAGAGGTGGGGTAATGACTAAATTAGGCTGAAAAAAATAGGGTGGGGTCAAATTGCATATAATATATGAACCACAGGTAGAATTCATAGTTCAAATAAAATAATATGTTTTAGATTGATAAATGTACCAAGTTGTAACAAAATTCTGCTTTGGGGCAACAAAGTAGTCATCTCAATGGCAAGAGATCAAACAAGTATTATTTTTTCATCTACTAAAGATCAGGCACTGAGCTATATATATACTTGGAATACAATGATAAACAATGAAACAATCCCTGCTTTCAATGACCTTACATTCCAATGGGGAAAACAAAGACATATGAAAATATGTATAGTATAATATATGAGCACATATAATCAGTACAAATATATATCAAGTAGTTAAATATCTTAGCTTGGGAGAGGGCCCAAAGTAATTATGGGAATCATGAAAAGCTTCACGCAAAAGATAGTGCTTGAGTTGCTTCTTAAAAGAGAGGAAGTAAGGAAAGATTATTATATTCCAGGTATTGAGAAGAGCCAGTGCAAAGGCACCAAAACAGAAAATGGGAGCGTTGTATGTAAGGAATAAAAAGGACAGTTAGGTTATATCAAAATATACTCATATTTATATATTCCTTTGAAGCTGGGATTCTTAACCTTTTCCGGCATGGCAGTCTAGTAAAACCTCAAAATAATAAATTATTTAAAATTCCTAACTGAAGGAAATATATAAATTTAAATATATATAATATACATAAAATTATACATTTATATAAATTGTATAAATTATAACTCCATTTTATATATATATATTTATTATACATATATGTATGTGTCTTTATATGTACATATATGTGTATATGCATATCCATATCTTACTATTATAGACAGATATACACACATACTCATATATCTGACTCTAAGGTTAAGAACTCCTGCTTTATAGTGTGGATCACAACATAGTATTTTCACCTTTCTTGTTGTTGCTTGTTTGCTTTTTGTTTTTTCTCATTTTTTCCCTCTATGATCTGACTTTTCTTGTGCAGCATAATAATTGTGGAAATAAGTGTGGAAGAATTGCACATGTTTAATATATATTGAATTACTTGCTGTCTAGGGGAGGGGGAGGGGAAAGGGAGGGAGAAAAAAATCCGAACACAAGGTTTTGCAAGGATGAATGTTGAAAACTATGTTTGCATAGATTTTGGAAATAAAAAGTTAAAAAAATAAAAACTCCTTCTTTAAAGTTTGCAAAAAGGACTATCGCACTGGAGAGCCACAACACTCCTGTGAAGTTGACACCAGCGCCTGTGGCTGGTGCTGCTGCTTCTTAATTATTCTCAGGCTTAGAGAGGTGGGGGAACGGTGTCACAGAGCCAGCAATGTCCGGAGTTGCCAAGACCTTCGGAACTTCGCCGCTTTACAATCAATCAGCATGGATGAAGCACCATTCTGTGCCAAACATCCCGCTTCCTCACCTCCGAGATCCTTTCCAGCTCTGACATGCTATGATGAAGGTTGCGGCCCTTCCCATGCACATGCTCAGGTAGCCCTAGTCGGGAAGTTTTTCAGCCAGGCAAGCCGGAAAGCTTCAGGAGGGAGCAGATGCATCCTGACCCAGGTTCCTAGGACTCTTAGCCTTTCTCAACTCCCTCCTACCTTCCGAGCACCCTAGGAGGTAGGGACCGGACCCCTTCACTGCGCAACCGCAAACCCCACAGTGCGCCCATCAACCTCGTCCAACCAGACCGGATGAGGTGGGGCACGCCGAACGCTAAGGAGCGAATCAAAGCATTCGAGTGGTCACAGGCGGAAGCGGAAGCGGAAGTGGAAGCGATCCGGGAGCTGTTGGTGTGTTTGTGTGGTAGAGGGGGACTGTGCGTTTGTTCTTTGGAGGGTTGGGGGGAAGGGTCAGGAGGGGGCTGCGGGTCTCGGCCGTGTGGAGGCAGCTCCTTGAGGCCGCCGCCGCCGTCGCCATGGTGCAGGCAGAGCGTGGGGTGGCTGCCGGCTGAGGGCAGGGTGGAGGGAGGGGGGTGACGGCCGCGACTTGGCCCGCCCCGGCTGGCTCCGCGGTGTCCGTCCGAGCTGGGGCGATACCGGGGCGAGCGGGGCGAGCGGTGCAAACCGCACCGGGCCGAAGCCGCGGGCCGCGGCAGTAGCAGGAAAAGGAGGGACTCCTGCCTCAGAAGCCGCGGCGTTGGGTACGCCGGCACCGTCAGCCCCTGGTAAAGTAAAGCAAAACAAAGCCGGGCCGCCCCCTCCCCACCTCTGGTTGTGCCAACCGAGCCCGTGCCCCGGGGAGGGCGGGCGACGGGCGGGGCGCCGGGGCCCTGGGCCTGCAGCATCCCCTGCTGCTCCTCCTCTCCTGCTCTTCCTTTTTTTCTCCTCTTCTTCCCCTTCCTTTTCTCTCCTTTTCTAGTCGTTCCCCTCTTCTCCTTTCTCCTTGAATTCTTTCTCTTCTTCCTTTTCTCTTTTTCCTCCTCTCCTCTCCTTCTAGTCCTCTTCCTTTTCCCCTATTCCTTTCCTTTTCCTCTTCTCCTTTTTCACCTTCTATTCTTTCTCCTCTTCCTTCCCTTCCCCTCCCTATTCTTTTTTTCCTCTCTTCCTTCTCCTTTTCCCTCCCTTCCCCCCCCCCCTTCTTCCTCTTCCCTGGGGTTGATCTTGATGAAAACATGCCTTGCACCTGGAGGAACTGGAGGCGATGGATCCGGCCTCTCGTGGTGTTTCTCTACCTGGTGGCCTTGGTCGTGTCCCTGCCTTTGTGCATATGGGAGCTGCAGAAATTAGAGGTAAGATGAGCCTGTCTTGGGGTGTTTTGGTGACCCTACCCCTGGGAAAAGTCATTTTTCCATTTAGAAATTTCTCCTCACTTTTATTCTCCAAAGAAACTTCATGTAGGTTCATAAATTTAGAGCTCTTTAGGACATGTGATTGCAAAAACTCATTTTATAGATGAGGAAACTTGCCCAGAGGCATGCATTTATATGTCACCAAACTCCTCACTCCACATGCCATACTCTTCTTAGAACTACTTAGGACTTAGGCTACTTTAACCTGCCTTGTAGTCTTTTGAAACAATACACAGGCTGCTCAGAAATAATGTTTGGGGCATATAAAGAAACCTAGAACAACAATATTTTATATGTGTGCTTCCCTGAAAAATTCATATTCAGGAACAAATATTCCTCTTTTTAAAATTTTGTGGATTTTTACAATTTAATTTGGATGGTTTTGCTTAACTTTTTATAAATGGAAAATGTTAGAAAGTGATTACCTATCAAGAGTTTTGGAAAATAATCCTTATGGTTCTATGCAACTTTTTTGATGTCACATTCTTATTATTACATCAGTAAAGTAATTCTAAAGAGCCTGAAAGTTCCTAAGGTAAAAACTTAAGTTATATAACATTTTCAAAGTTAAACTGGTAAAACTCAATTTAAATTCTTTAATCAGCTCCAGTTTGTGAGATGATCCTTTAAAATAAAACCTCAAGTATATTTATCCAGTAAAAGTTTGAAGCTGCTAACAGAACAGACTTCATTTCTCTTTTCTCCCAAAGCCAGTGAATTTATTAGTTTAGAAAAGAACTCTTGAGTGGAGAAATTCCCTCCAGATCTAATGTAATTTAATCAACTTCAAGATTTGCCTGAAGCCCTGAGAATCATACAGTTAATATATGTCCGAAGAATTTGAACCCAGGTCTTCTGGTTCTTATACTGGCCACCATACTGTCCCATAGTAACATAATATAGTTTTTAAAAAGCAAAATGATGTACTACAGCAAGAAAAGCACTTCTGTCAAAAACTTCATAGTGTATTATTCTAGAAAGAGTAATATTTTTAGACCTATAAATCACTGCTAGACTATAAACTACTGCTAGTGTTACTCATTAATAAAATGTGTTGTGCAAGTATGTCAGTTTTTGGTAGTAAATGTAATAGGCTTCTGATGCTTTTTAATGGAGATGCTTATTCAAACATTCCCTTTTTATTGATGGGTTTTGTAACCAGTATGTAGAGAATAATCAGAGAGAATTTGAAGTTGTTAGACAAGCCCTCCAAAATATGTTTAGGTATGCCACTTATGGTAGATGACATCCTTAAATAAGTCAACTGTAGGAATCAGTTATTCAGAAGGTATTGCCTAGGAACTTCAAAAAATAAGCATATTCCTTCCTTCAAAAAAAGCCACATGAGTGGTAATAGTTGTGATTCCTCATTTTTCCATAGGAGCATTTTCTTTTTTCTCACAACATCTAGATTCTGTTTTATGACATATTGATTTAACTCAGGTTAAGAATACCTGACTTGAAAATTCAAGCTATGAACTTTTAAGAAAAGCCTGGTGCCTTTCAACTCATTAGCTCACTGATCCCAAGGCAGTTTTTGGCTTTGCTTTTGTTTGCTTGCTGGTGCTCTTTGTATTCTGTGCAAAATTGAAGCTGTTTTAGGTTTGAATCCTGGGTAATTGTATTAAACAATTTTACACTTTAGGAATTTGGTCAGCTGTTTTTGTTGCTTATGTGTATTAATTCCACCTTGAGCAGGTCTCAGGAAAACTTTGAGTTGTCCTCTCTCTCTTGCTTCTATTTCTTCCCCTGTCACCTCAAGAGCATCACTCTGATTCCACTCCCCCACCCCCATCTCCCCAAATTGAAAGCCACAAACACACTGTGCAAGTTATGGGAGAATAAAGACAAAAATAAAACACTTCTTACTTTCTAGAGGAGACATATACATATAAATTATGCAAAATGTATACAAACAAATATGAAGTCATTTTGTGGGGGAGGATATAAGCAGCTAGAGAAAATTAGGAAAGATGACCCTTGAGCTGAGGTATTTTTTTTCCTTGTACATTTTATTGATTTGGGTTTCTTTTTAAACACATTTACAGATTACTCTTATGTTATGAAAGGTCTCTTGTAACAAAGTAAAACCTTTAAGTAAAGCAATCTCATCTGAAAGACCATGTAACATACCACATTGGTCTCTCTCTCACACACACACACACATTCCCTCTCATTTTAAAAATGAGTAGAAATCCATATTCTCTCCCTCTCAGCTTACCTAATTAAAAAAATATCTATTATTGTAATAGATATTCATTGTCAAGCAAAATAAATCCCCTCAGTGTCTCTATACAAAAATATGTCTCATTCTGAACCCAAAATTCATCACCTTTCTGTAAAGATAACATTTCATCACCTGATCTCTGGAATCAGGAATGATCATTGTTTTAACAGTGTTATTTTATTGCATAAATTGCTCTCATTTCCTTTCCTTTATTAGTTTTCAAATTTTTATAAAATTGATGTTATAAATTTTTCTCCTGATTCTGCTTGCTTTGTTCTGCATCAGTTCATATTAAGTTCATTTTTTAAAATCTTATACTTTCCCATTTCTTATATCAAAGTAGTTGTCCATAACATTCAAAAACATGACTTATTTACCCTTCCTCAATTGATGGATATCCCTTTAGTTTCTAGCAGCAAAAAGAGCTGAAATATAAATATTTTTGTAAAGAAAGCACCTTTCCCTCTTTCTTTGATCTCTTTAAAGTATAGGTCTTTCTAGAGTAAAAGGTACATACTGTTTAGTAATTTAATTTGACTCATTTCACAGCTCTGCTGGTGTGCCTCTTTTCCTACAGGTCCTCCAACATATATCATTTTACTTTTTTTGGTCATCTTTATTACTCAGATATGAGTGAAGAAAATTCACAGCTTTGTTTTAATTTTCATTTCTCTTATTAAGTAGTGATTTGAAATAGTTTTCTCATATGGTTAATGATGATCTGTTTTTCTTCTTTTGAAAACTGCCTGTTCGTATCTCTAGACCTTTTATCAATTTTGGAATGATTTTTTAAATTTGAATTTAATTGAAATGAAATTAATTTGAATCAGTTCGTTATTGTACATTGGAAATGATATCTTTGTCAGAGAAACCTAGTGCAAATTTTCCCCCCAACTCCAAGCATGTATATGATCTAGACATAAAATTTCACTTCATAAACAAACTAGAAAAACATGAAAAAAAGATAACTAGATCAGTGTTCATGAAGTTTTTGCACAAAGCCAGTAAAGCTAACATTAAAAAGTATACCCTTGCACTGAGTTTTGAAGATAACATGGGTTCTGATACAAAAATGGAGCAGCAGTACATTCTAGCTTTGAGACAGCCATCCTTTGGCAAACTTTTGTTTGTGGGCTAGACTAGAAGCCTAGCCACCAGTTAATGATATTGATGAAGATGTTTTATTTTGAAACAATCCATTTGCAATTTTGAAACTAGAAGCCAAGTATTATACTTAATTCCAATGCACACTGGCAAATAAAATAAGCACAGTTTAGTCCACAGTACCGTAAACTCCAAATACATTCTATATTCCCTATCCTTCTTGTAATAAACATTGGCATCAAGCAAGCAGTGTACTGAAAAGTGCTTTCAAAGTACAGTGGTTTAAGAGATCTAAATGTTAGGTAATCAGTTTCTTAAACTCAGTTTTTATATAATATATTTTCAAAAGGAAATAGATTCCTTTTAAAATTTGTGTAAGAGAAATGTATCTTTGAAGTTAAGTGAACTTCTTACAGGCATTCTGATTGCAAATTCTAGCCTTTTCTCTCTACAGTGCTGCCTGATTGAGTACTGTTTAATTGCATAAATTGTTTCTGCAACATAAATCACTATAACGCTTTTGTTCACTTTTTAATGTGTTGTACTTTTTCAGCTATCTAGTTGTGTCTGAGAAAGTTTTGCTGATATTGGGCCTCAGCCATGCTGTGTTGCAAAAGCCTTTTTGTTTTGTTTTGTTTTTGTCATTTACAAAATAAAACCCATGATTTTATCCCCACTGCAAGATTAGATGTGCATCCACACTCAGCAATATTTTACAAATGTCCATTCTGACCCATAGGAGGAGCCCAAGATTGAATAGTATCATTAACTTAAGAATTCTCTCTCAAATTCCAAATATTAATAATTACACTGAATATAATATTGGCTGCTTAGTTCCACATAATTTTAGGTTTTGCAAAGGACCTGATAATTAAGTTTGATCATGGCATTGACAGTTTGTGGTGGCATTTTTTTTTTTTTCTTTGTGCTTGCTTTAAGGACCACACGTAAAGCTCAGAAGAGCCAGGTGTTCCTTGGGCTGTAAGTTTGCCCACCCATGAATTAATTGGTGAGCATGAATGTGAACCACAAAATGCAAGCATGTTTGATCATATTATTTGCTTGTGATTGTATAGTTCAGTTACAGTTTATAGCAAAAAAATATGATTTTTACCAACTCTTTCCTTTATAAATGGTTTTATGATATTAACAGATAGATCTCTTAGAATTTATAAAGAAAACAAAAGCAGATCACTAAACACTTTGCCACTATTGAAGTTTCAAGTCTCGAGTAAAAGTTAATTCTATAAAGTTCAGTCTACTTTATGTTTATAAATATTGGCTTTAAAAATACTTGACTATTTTTGAGTTCTGCTAAGTTTGAGATGTGTCTGAGAACAGATAATTGGTGATAGGAGATTGGAGCTCAGGAGGGTTGGATGGTTAGATCAATTTTGGAGTAACTGCTTATAGATGATATTTGAACCCATGGGAGTTGATGAAATCTGAAATATGAGGAAAGATGTGAAGGAAATGAGTATAGACCATTTTTCTAAGAGTTTGGCTCTAAAAGGGAAGAGAGATATAGAGTGATAGCTTGAAAAAAAATATTAGAATATTGTTAAAGTTTTTTTATTGTTGGGAAGATTTAGGCAAGTTTGAAGGATTGGGAGAGGTTGAAGATTATAGATAGAGGTATACTTAACAATAGACTATATGAAGACCTTTCTCCTTGTAAAGGAGAAAGATTGTCTAATCTGAGTCTGAAGCCAAGAAGTAGAGAGTCAAAGATGTTAAGAGTTATTGAGATGATGGTAGGAGGGAAAAGATCTCAATTTTCTTAGTAAAGTAACTGGTGAGATCTTCAGGTGGGAGGATTGAGAGAGTTGTGAGAGGCTCAAGAAGAAAACATTAAGGACAGTTTGGGGCAAAAAACAAACTGCAGTCTTAGAACTTTCTATCATATCTCAAAGTGAGTACAAAAATTTCTGTTGAAAATTGTTGCTTTTTATATATAAATTCTTCCACTAAAACATTATTCAGATGCTTCATTGTTACATGAAAATGACCTTGGGTTGTTGAAAATATTCCAGATGAACTCTTAAAGTTTAGACTTTCAAGTAAGGGCCTACAAATAGATTTTGTACCTGTTGTCCAAGGACAAACCTAATTAAATTTGGAGATACTCTGTACCAAAGGATTGGTTACAACAAATTAGACATTGAAGAGTGTCTATGACGGTGGAAATAATGGATCTTTTGATGTATCTACCCCAGCATCTCCTTTGTGACATCTTGGAAGAGGGGAGGGAATTGAGATATCAAGGATACAGTAGAGCTGCAAATATTTCTGTTAAGTAGAATGGGATTTCTTTGCCATATTATAATGACTCCCAGGGTAAAAAGGAATATGTTGGAAATTGGAAGTTCCAATCCCAGATTTCCCACTTATTACCTTTGTGACTTTGATTCCTCTTGGAGTCTGTTTTCTCATTCATAAAATTGAGGGTGTTGAACTAGGGGACCCCAAGATTACCTTTTGACTCTAAATCTGTATATTTAAAGGAAAAGTATCAGTAGTGATAGATAATTCAGCACATTTATTGAATGACTACTGTGTACAAGACTCTCTTAGAAGCTAGTATTGCCATATTGTGATGGAAAAATACTCTGTATTCCCTTGTAATAAGATCCATGTGATGAAGTAATAAAGCCAGCCCTAGAATAAACATTTCTATTTATTTTTTGTGAGGCAATCAGGGTTGAATGGCTTGCCAGTGACTTGCTCAGAATCACAACTTTTTAGTGTCTGAGGTCCTGTTTGCACTTAGGTTCTCCTGTTTCCAGGGCTAGTGCTTTATTTACTGTACCACTTAGCTGGTCCCTTAATGTGGCATTTTCAAATTTTTACAATTTACAATTTAAAATTTTTTTTAAATATTCACCAAGTCCTCTCTGTTTTATGGGGATTATTGTATTTAAGATTTTTATCCTGGTCAGAACTTTTAGTTTTCGGAAGACTTTTTTTGTTTGCTTAGTGTTCTTTCTAAATTTCTTATATTAACCTAATGCCTCCTGTCAGTATTCATTCAGTGAACATGTATTAAGCACCTATTGTTGTGGAAAGGAAAAAACAACTGATAAGAAGGCCCCTCCTCCTAAGACATGTTGTAACATATATATCATTGTATAGAGAATTTCTATATAAGGAAAGTTCTTTCAATTAATAACACTTTCTCATAAACTTACAATCATAGAGAATTAGCTAGGACACTGTGCCCAGAGTAACACACCAGTATATGATGGAGGGAAGACCGTGTTTACAGTCTTCCTGGCTCCAGGGCTGAGTCTCAGTTCACTCTACCAGAATGTTATAACAAAGGCCAAAAAAAAAGTACGGATTACAATATGGTGACTACGTAAAAGAAATCTATCCAAAATGCAGTGAGTTAAGATGAAGGAAAAAAAAAAACTGTTAAGGCAGTCAGGGAAGATTTTATATAAGTGGTATGGAATGTTATCTTAGAACATGTCCTACATAACACCAGAACAAATATTATTTAAAGAAACATGATATTTTAGAGTTAAAAGAACCTTAGACAACATTTTTAAGGAGACTAAGATGATTTAATTCCATGATTCTTAAAATTCAGCGGATAACTATTGAATACTGTGCACATTCTGTTTTTGAAATAGATTTCTTTGAAGCTGGTAAAGATTTCTAGGATACTTGATATATAGAATTTTTAATTAAGAGTAGTTCAGGTAAAAAAATTATATTGATTGAGCAAATTGGAATATTTTATCTTAATTCATTTAACACATTGCATTCTAAATATCTGAAAATGGAGAAGAAAGGAGCAAAATTCTGGGAATTCTTAAGAATAGAAAAGATGAGAAGGAACAATTTGTAACCATCAAGTTAAAAGAATTGAGGGGAAAAAAAATAGGTGGTTACCATTAACTTCAAGAAGATTTAGCTGTGCTTCTCTCACATGATGCTCAGCGTTGCCATAGGGTTGATCATTCTTAACCCTTAATAAAAGCTGTCAGCCAAATCACTTGGGAGATTTTCCTTTAGAAATGTTCTTCCTAATATTTTATGATAAAAGTCAACAGACTTTTTTTTTTCAACAGAAAGATTTGGTTTAGAGGAAATAAGCTTTATAACCAATTTGAATGAAGTGCCTCTATTTTAAAAAAAGTGTATTTTTGAAATATTTTGCACTTACTATGATAGAAAGTTACTCCTTAGAATTAAAAGTAGAAACTTTTTTTTTTTAAGGCATGCATGCTTTTTTGTCCTTTAGTTTTTAATAGTGAGATATTTATGCTAACTTTTTTTTTTTTTTTTTTTTAGGTTGGGATACACACAAAAGCATGGTTTATTGCTGGAATCTTTCTACTAATGACTGTACCAATATCTTTCTGGGGGATTTTGCAACATTTAGTGCATTACACTCAACCTGAACTACAGAAGCCAATAATAAGGTAATAGTTTAGTTAGCTTTAATCTTACAGTTACCCTGGAGATTTTTCAAGAATATGTTGAGTGTTTTATTAAATTTGTTAAATTTGTCTTCTTTGCTTTCTAAATAGAATTCTTTGGATGGTGCCTATATACAGCTTGGATAGTGTAAGTATACTTGCCTTTATCTCATTACTTGAGAACTTTTATATTCATAGCAACTATATTTTCAGAAGACTTTATATCATTTAACTAAATTGTATTTGTTAAAAGTCATTAGTAATAGTAATTCCATAACTTTGCTTCTACAACACTTTGATTTTTGAAGAAACAAAGCAGTCCTCAAAATACAGTTAGTCAATCCTCAATTACTTTTAGTTGATTAACCATGGCAATCTTTAAATAAATTTATTAGCATTGTCACCAAATTAAGTACCTGTTGACATAAACAGAAATTTTGTTTAGCACAGAAGCTGAAGAAAACTTAACTTAAGCATTCCTTTTCTGTGACAGGAAAGCACGAAGTAGCAAATTTGAGGGAACTTGTGACACTTGTGCTTTCTGTTCTCAGCATGAGGTTAGTGGCATTGAAGAAGTTAAAGAGTTGAGGCAGAATGCAACAAGAGGATAAGTTTTCCCTTAGAGCAATGTTGCAGGATTTTACATGTTATGATGCTCTGGTTTTACATGATTCTGCTACCTTCATTTAGTATTGATCATCAAGATTTGATTGTCCAGTAAAAAATAACATTCTAACCTGTTGCCTGAACAGAAATCCTCCCACAGTCATTTCTCGGAAGTAGCCACTCAGCTTCTGCTTGCAGAGCTTAAGTGAGGGCTACTTATCCTGGGGCCCAGGAACAACTACTACCTTTTTTTTTTTTTTTTTTAAATGAATAACATTTGATCACTATTTCAATGTAATTTTTTTTCCCTTTGTAGTCACTGTGTTTTATGCAGCTAAATATATCATTCTTAGAAAAGATCATAAATTTCACCAGACAGCCAAAGATATACATGATACAAAGTTAATTCCTGATACAGAATGATGGGAAAGCCTATCTAATTTTGGATAACTCTGATTATTAGAGGTTTTCCTTACAATTGGCCAATATCTGCCTTATAACTTCCATCTGTTATTTCTAGCTCTGCCCCTTGGGGCAAAGTAGAAGAAATGGTTTTTCCTCCTTATCAGAACCCTTGAAATATTTGAAACTGGGATTTTTTTAAGTCTCCCTTTCCTTCTTCCCTACCCAAGTCTTCTCTTCTTCAGGCTAAGCCTTCCCACTTTATTCAGCAGGGGCCTCTTATGGCTTTATTCCCCAGACTCTTCATCTTTTCACTATTTGGAGGTTCTTCTTAAAATATGTCAACAACTGACCACAGCATTCCCAGTGTCATCAGACGAGGTCAGAGTGCTGTCTTCCCTTGCTCTGGACTCTACCTCTTTTAATGAAGACTTCTTTTGGTTGTGTGCCATGGATATTTGTTGGCTCATTGAGTATGTCATCCAAACCACAAGGTCTTTTTATATGAACTATGTCTTTTACTTTCTTAAATCACACAAGCACACTCCAAATTCCTACATACCATTTTAGCCTTCCAGTTTGTTTCACTGAGAAATTGAAGGCCAACTATTGCAAAGTGGCTCACCTCACTTGTGAAATCTGTCTTTTAAAAAGTATCTCCACAAAGGAGGAATTATATAGATCTCCCAACTAGGGAGTACTGCTGAATGTCTGGCAAAACAGCCTTACTCCCAAAGTTGCTTAAACTTTCAAGTCTCATACACACAATGAAAACCCTCAGTTTTGAATAGGGATTATGATTGTGCTGGGGAAGAACAGGGGGAAAAGGGAGTATACCCTGAAAGTATTCCTTTGTGTCAGTTTACTTTTGGATTTTTGACCGTCTTCTACATAGTTGAATGTGCCCATTTTTAATGTAATGCAATTTGTTATGTATAAAATGTTTTCCTCACAATTATGGTACAGTTACTGTTTCCTTGATATTTTAAATTGATTCCCTTATAACTGCATTCAGAAAATCCAATTTGAATCATTGCTCCCTTTGATTAAAGGATAAAAGAAAATAACCCACACTTATCAAGTTTAGAATCCTAAACCATTCTCAAATACAGATAACTAATTTCATTTGTCTTCCCATACACCTCTTATCAAAATCCAAGATTAATGATTTCAGATTTTTTTTTTTTTTCTTTTTTGCTGAGGCAATTAAGGTTAAGTGACTTGCCCAGGGTCACACAGCTAGGGAATGTTAAGTGTCTGAGACCAGATTTGAACTCAGGTCCTCCTGACTTCAGGGCTGGTGCTCTATCCACTGCGCCACCTAGCTGCCCCTCAGATTTTTACATTAATAAATTTAACCAAATTAACTCCATATCAAACATCCAAATTTAGCAGAAACATTTCAGTTTACAAAATGCTGCCCTCCCAGTAGCCCATTTTACAGATGAGGAATCAGAGACTCCAAGAGTTTTAAGTTTCCCAGAATCTCATAGCTAATGATTTAATAGCTGGAATTTGAGAATAGGTCATGATCTTTATACCAAATGAAGGCTAAAGATAGACCCAACAGGAACACATCTGAGGCAAAAAATATAGTACTCAGTAGTATACAAAATGTAATGAGAATTGGAATGTTGATTGCCATTGGGGTGAAATAATTTTAACTTCTGTTTTTCATAGTGGATAGCTCTGAAGTATCCCACCATTGCAATCTATGTGGATACTTGCCGAGAATGCTATGAAGCTTATGTCATATACAGCTTCATGGGATTCCTTTCCAATTATCTGACTAACCGGTATCCAAATCTGGTATTAATCCTTGAAGCCAAAGATCAGCAGAAACATTTGCCTCCTTTCTGCTGCTGTCCATCATGGGCAATGGGAGAGTAAGTATATTTGTTCTTATCTTAATGCCCTATCTATTGAATGCTCAGTCAGGCTTTGTTTATTAGGGGTGGTATACAGAAGTTTAAGACTGTCTCTGCCCTTCAAGGAAATCACAATCTATTTAGAGAGCTGTGTTTTGGGGACATTGAGGTGTTCAAAATGAATTGAACACTAATGGCAAGACAAGAAAATGAGTTAGGTGGTTGTTAGACTCCAATCCTGACTTTGCCACTAGCCTGGGTGTGATATTGGATATATACGGGACCTTAGTTTCCTCATTTGCAAAATGAGTTACATCATTAATAAGGTCTTTTTTGATTCTATGTCTTAGATCTAGTCATCAGATGGTAGTTGGTTGAAACTAGTTTGATGGCAGTGAGCAAGGAAGAATGAGTGAGATAGAAAAGGAAGTAAAATTAGATAGTCGGTTTAGTATAGCAAAAGTTAATCTAGATAACTAAAGTCATTCATTTGAGAAACTAAGTTTTTGCTTTTGATGCTTTCAATAGAAAATGAAAGGTAAATCTGAGGTAACTTTGGGTTACCTTCACATTCCTTTTCTAAGATTCCAATAGGGTGCAGAGATTGAATAATATGCCATCTTATATGGATAGTGCTTGGCTATATAACTTCCTGACCCAACCTGGTGAATCATGGAATCACAAATTTTGAAACTTTAAAAAAAATCTCCAAATACAAGTAACTTATACTCTGTGTCTGATAACAGTGAATAACTGATAGTATTTGTGTTTGGAATAGTTTAAATTACTTATTACAAATGCTGGGTTTTATGGTTAGATTCTTACCAATATTGATTTTTATCCTGAACAGACATTGATTAAGTGGTTGTTATAATTGAGTCCTCTACTTACACAACTATTAATTTTCCATAATTATGCCTAATTTTTTAGTTGTATCCCAATGAAGCTTTTTTTTTTTTTTTTTTTTTAAGTAAATCTAATTTTCAGTATCTTGCTGAAGCCTTTACTACCTTCACCTGATTCCTTTATTGGCAGCCCTTCTGGTGGGTATTTTCTCTCCCCTTTCTATTTTATATCCCAATTTTAAAAGAAAGCTTTTTAAGCTAAAACAGTAACTTTCCCTGTGCAGAGAAGATAGAAACAAGGCATTTTAAGGGAGAAGGGACAATTTTTCTCAAACAGGGCCTTGCCTCATATGTTACATAGTGTTCAATTAGGGATAGAAGAGTGAAATTGGACAGTTTCTAAGCATCTTTCATTCAGTGTCACTTTTTTATTTAAGTATTAAGAATTCCTTGGATATATACATTCATGATATAAATCTGAATGTAAGTGTAAAAGTGTATTTCAAAGCCAGATTAAATCAGAGTATTTGAGACTAATGACAGAGTGCATGTTCTCTCAGGGTGTCAGATGAAGATAAAAGTTAACTGTGATTTTACCACCTTGCTTCAAATATAATGCCAGCCTTATAAAAATATTATATTACTAACAGAAGGCCAAAATTTGTCAAAATGTACCTCTCTGCTAACATACTGCACGTAAATACCCAAATTAATTTCTGTATTGCATTGCCTTCTGTATTAGTTTTTCACTAATTCTGTTAGGTTATTTAAAATGTCAAAACAAGAACATGATTTTTTTATATGCCAAAGCTAAGCATCACCATGATTTTTTATGCTTGCTTTTTAGATTGTTAACCCATAATAAGATAATACTTCATGCTTCTGAAATGCATAATGTAAATTAATTGGGTTGATTTTTACACTGTGTAAACAAGTCCACATACCCAAGTTTTTATATTTGATCTAAGACTTACAACAACACACTGTCTAACCTGAACTTGTAAACATGTATACTTGATTATTTATGGGACTAGATAAGGTTGTTTAGTATCAGCCAAGAAACTGTTGAGCAGTATCTTTTGATATAGAGGTTGAGTATGTCATAATGTAAAGCCAATCACTGTGAGTCTTTGGTTTTTATGAAGTTTATATTTATAATCTTAAAAGTTCACCAGTATGTGTGTCTCTTGACACCATGTGAAAAGACAATTAAGAAGCATCATTTATCCATTTAAGGTTCATCTTCAAAATTTATATATGTGCAGAGGATTTATAATATTTACCTCTGCTTTGAAAAAGCCATTATGCTTCTAATAGGTTTCTTTATCTGGAACAATATTGTCCTTGCCCAGATAGTTGTAGTGTAGCTTATTTATTGATAACTAAGGTTATCAAAGGGGAAAGAGAGACAGCAGTTATTTCTAGTTGTCTGCAATTGTCTATTCCTCCTTAGTTTTATTCTCTATACTTCCAAGTGGAGTACTTGAGAAAATGAGTTAGGAAAAGTGGTTAAAGTATTGAAGTAATATTTGCATTTCTTTTGCAGAGTATTATTGTTCAGATGCAAACTAGGTGTATTGCAGTATACTGTTGTCAGACCATTCACAACTATTATTGCTTTGTAAGTATGTAAGTGTGGACTGAATATTTTGAAAGTACTTCATTATATTGCCTTTTGCTTTGTTGGAACTGTTAAGGACATGTCAGTTATTCAGATAAATAATGTAGGCATTAAGAAAACTTCTTTTCTTAAAATTTTAAGATAAAACAAGTGAATTAAGGAGTAACAATTCAAATCACACAAGAAAGTATAGTTCAATAAACATTAAACCCTGACTGTGCAAAAAAAACACTATGCTAGAGACACAAAAGCCAAAGCAAAAATTTGATCCCTGATCTCAAGGTGTATACCATCTAATGATAGAACCTGAAAACACATCTTGTTTGACTTAGCATATGATGGCAAGAAAACTCATTTTTTAAATCCTTATGTCATATAACCTTCAAAATAATCAGCATCTTAGGGACCAACACTTTAAGAGTGCAGATGGCAAAAACCTGACATCACTGACCAAAAAGAATTAAAGCTTTGGAGTTTCATATTTGAGCTTTACACATGGTTAATTAGAAAATGCCAAAAAAAATATTTAATAAATTTGACATTTTCAGAAATTTTTTGTATAAAATAAAGGACACAAAGTCAGAATTAGCATATTGCCTCGACTTTATACATTTTGTATAAATTTGTATGCATTTTCCTGAAAATGATATTAACAAATGCTAAAAAAGTAAGAAAGGAATTAAAAATCTTCTCAGAATTTTTTTGTTTAACTAATTGATTTAGAAACTCCATTTGAGGAAATAGTTTGCAATATCCAATAAACCTATTTTCTGGATATGAGAAAGTAGTCAAATAACATAATATCAGTAGGACTTATGTAGTCTACCTGCTGTGTATCTAGAACAGTAATCAGCACCTTTTAAAGAGAGGTCCTGCTGTGGCCTCTTTCCTTTTGCTTCCGAGTCATTTTTAGTTTCATCTTTGGCTTTACACTAGATTGGCATTATGTATCCAATGTATGAGTCTGTCTTATTTTGGTCTTCCTGCTAGATTTATAGACATACATTTTCTTCTAACACTTTTACAAAAATAGTTTTGTTGGAACTTTTAAGCAACATTCAGATTTGAATGTTAGACTATCATTAATAATTGACATTTTAGAATCTTTGAAATGAGTTTTTCATAAGACTTTGAATTTATGTTGTAAATGTAATTTTAAATGATTCTCTTAAACCATTTTTAGAATCTGTGAACTGCTTGGTGTATATGATGAAGGGAACTTTAGCTTTAAAAATGCTTGGACTTACTTAGTTATATTCAACAACGTGTCACAACTGGTAAGAATATGTTTTTATTTTACTGATAATTAATAATAGTACTCAAACTAAATATCTGACTAAATTCTTGGTGAAAATACTTGGTTTGAGAGCATTTTATAAATTCAAACTTGATTTTCTAAGTGGCCCACTTTGGGAATTTGAGAACCTATTAACCATTTGATGACTTTATCTTGACTTGTTTATGTTTTGCCTGTCAATTGCATATGAGCTGTTATGGTTCAGTATGAGATATGAAAGTGACAATATGCCTACTGAAAGTGAGATAACAAACTAGACATTAAACTTTAAATAAAAGAAAATGTTTAACTTTGTTATTGATGATGTGATAGTCAAAAGAATTGATTGGAATTGAGCGAGTAATTTTTTTTGGGGGGGGGGGGCGCTTAGGCAATTGGAGTTAAGTGACTTGCCCAGGGTCATACAGCCAAGAAGTGTTAAGTGTCTGAAGCCAGATTTGAACTTGAGTCCTCCTGACTTCAGGGCTAATGTTCTATCCACTGCACTAACTAGCTTCCCCTGAGACAATAATTCTAAATTATCCTATATACCTTTCAGATTTTTAAAAGGGAGATGAGAGATAAAGTCTTAAAGAATTAGATAAAGTATAAATAGATTATTTGAACATATCTTTGTTTCTATTACAATGAATATGTAAACGTGGGTATTGCTGTAAGAAGTTAATTAGATTAATGTCATAGTATTAAAAGCTTCAGCACAAAAGCATTAATTACTAATGCAAGCCAAGTTTTGCAAGTCAATGCTAAACTAGATAGTTTAATGGTAGCTGTTAATAGTTTTCTCTTAGTCTCTTAATTCAGTTATTTTACTGCTTAACTTCACTTTACTGTCAAATTTCACCTTTACGTTATATGTTTGCTTTTACCAAAATAATTTCAATACAGAATACTATAAAAATCAATTGGATTGTTTCCTGAGTATTTATAAATTCTACTGTTGTGTATAATAATGCTTTTTAAGAGTCAGCTTCATTGAATATTGTTTTCTAATAGAAGCTTCACTGGACAAGCTTCTATTTTTAAAAATGAGTATTTTCAAGAAGAAATAACATTCTCAGTCTTTTATTAATATTTTATGTGGGGTATATTTTTAAACAATAAAAGTCAATGGATAATCAGAATTTAAAATAACTTTAATATATCCATCTAGTCCCAGGGAAATTATTCCCAGAAAAATATACCTTATCACTTTTTCTCTCTTGTCTTCTCTCTTTCTCTTTTTTCTTTTCTCTCCCCTATTTATCTAGGTTATAACAAGTGCTATTCCTCTTAATAAAATTTCATCATTTTATAATCTTTTTACTGTACAGATAAAGAAAAATGAGACATCAAAAGATTTTTATTTTTATTTATTTATTTATTTATTTTTAGTTTGCTATGTATTGCCTTGTGCTGTTTTATAAAGTACTGCGTGAAGAACTAAATCCAATTCAGCCTGTCGGCAAATTTCTTTGTGTAAAGATGGTCGTTTTTGTTTCCTTCTGGTAAGTGCTACTTTTCTATTAAATTTTTAGTTTATGCAAAAGCAGTATAACTATTAAGTAAAAGTATATAAAAAAAATTAATTGACTGGTCATCTTGAATTGGTCAAAATATTTAGTTTTCCAGTTTGCCAATGGTAACTTACTTTGTATTTGTAGTATATGTCATGCAATTTTGTGTTCAGTTTTGCAGATTGTGCCCTCAGTGAGATTATATTATGCTCCATTCATAAGAAATGTATCTTCATTTAGATTTCATTATCATTGTTTGCTTTTATTCATTTCAAACTATTACACATTAGACATGATATCTAACTCTAATCAAAGAGTAATGCACATTATATTATGTAGAGCTTTAATATTTACAGAGCATTTTTCTTTAAACAACTCCAAGAGGTAAGTAATGCAAGCAGAATTAGCCCTATTTGACAAATGTCCTTATGAAGTTCATGTATGAATATTGTTCTTAATTCTATTTGAGGAATAGCAACTGTCCATCTTTTTTTATCTTAATAGTATTTATTTTTTTCAATTACATGTAAAAATAATTTTCAGTGTTCACTTTTATAAGATTATGAGTTCTAAATTTTTTTCTCCCTCTCTCCTACCTCCTCCACCAAACAATCTGACATGTTATATATGTTCAGGCATTTTAAATATATTTCCATATTAGTCGTGTTGTGAAAGAAAAAAAATTTAAAAATTTTAATTAGTGGGCTTCCTTCTGCATTTAGTCTCTATAATTCTTTCTCTGATTGTGAATGGCATTTTCCATCCTAAGTCTTTTGGAATTATCTGGGATCACTATTGTTAAAAAGAGCTAAGTGTATCACAATAGATTACTACACAGTGAGCTGTCCATCTTTTCTAGATACTATAGAGGTAGGCATCAACTGATTCATATACTATAACTTGCCAACCCACTGGTCTTAAAATATATAAAATGATGCACAAAGACAATGGTTTTAATGTATAATCTAAATTTTCATTTGTTAAACATTGAATTCAGTTTCTCTAATATATATTATCTTTTCATAAACATGTTCCCTTTAGGCAAGCAGTGATCATAGCCTTGTTGGTCAAAGTTGGAGTTATTTCTGAAAAGCACACTTGGGAATGGCAGACGGTAGAAGCTGTGGCTACAGGTCTACAAGTAAGTAAACTCTCATTCTCTAGATGTAGTCACAAATATTCTTTCTTCCCCTCATCTTCCTCTCTGACTCAGGCCTTCTTTACTTGCTTGGACTTTCTGAAAAGGTCTCCTAATCAACCTCCATGCCTCAAATTTATCTTCATTTTCAACACTTAGTTCTAAGTTTCTTCATGTAAAATGAGATTGGAAACTTTAGCAATTTAGTGTTTGATAAACCCAAAGACCCCAGCTTTTGGGATAAGTACTCACTTATTCAGCAAAAACTGCTGGGAAAATTGGAAACTAATGTGGAAGAAATTAGGGCTTGACCCACACCTAACACCACATACCAAGATAAGATCTAAATGGGTTCATGATCTAGACATAAAGAGTGATATAAACAAATTAGAGAAATATAGGATAGTTTACCTCTCAGACCTGTGGAGATGGAATAAATTTATGTCCAAAGAAGATCTGGAACTCTTAATTGAACATCAGATTGATAAATTTGATTATATTAAATTAAAAAGTTTCTGTACAAACAAAACTAATGCAGACAAGATTAGGAGGGAATCATCAAATTGGGAAATCATCTTTACCTTTAAGGGTTCTGATAAAGGCCTCATTTCTAAAATATATAGAGAATTGTCTCATATTTATAAGAATTCAAGCCACTCTTCAATAGATAAATGGTCAAGGGATATGAACAGACAATTTTCAGATGATGAAATTAAAACCATTTCTAGTCATATGAAAAGGTGCTCCAAATCACTATTGATCAGAGAAATGCAAATTAAGACAACTCTGAGGTACCACTACACACCTGCCAGATTGGCTAAATGACAGGAAAAGATAATATGAATGTTGGAGGGGATGTGGGAAGGCTGGAACACTGATACATTGTTAGTGGAACTGTGAAGGGATTCAACTATTCTGGAGAGTAATTTGGAACTATGCTCAAGAAGTTATCAAACTCTGCATACCCTTTGACCCAGCAGTGTTTCTATTGGGCTTATATACCAAAGAGATCTTAGAGGAGGGAAAGGGCCCCACATGTGCAAGAATATTTGTGGCAGCCCTTTTTGTAGTGGCTAGAAACTGGAAACTGAATGAATGCCCATCAATTGGAGGGTGGCTGAATAAATTATGGTATACGAATGTTATGAAATATTATTGTTCTTTGAGAAACGACCAGCAGGACAATTTCAGAGAGGCCTGGAGAGACTTGCATGAACTGATGCTGAGTAAAAACGAGCAGAACCAGGAGATCATTATACACAGCAACAACAGTACTGTATGATGATCAATTCTGATGGACATGATTCTCTTCAACAATGAAATGTCTCAAACCAGTTCCAATTGTTCAGTGAAGAAAGCCTTATACACCCAGAGAGAGGGATATGAGATGTGGACCACAACATAACATTTTCATGCTCTCTATTGATGTTTGCTTGTATTGGGTTTCCTTGCTCAGATATTTTTTGTTCATGTAGATACAATTGTTCTTGCACAGCAAGATAAGGAAATATGTATACATATATTCGATTTCTCAAGTATTTTAACATTATTAACATGTAGTGGACTTCCTGCCATCTAGGGGAAGGGAGGGGACTAGGGGGAAAATTTGTAATGGAAAGCTCTATAAGGATCAATGTTGAGGAACTACCCATACATATGTTATCCAAATAAAAAGCTTTAATTAAAAAATAAATAAATAAATAAAAAGTAAAATGAGATTGGACTAAATGATCTCTGGTTCCTTCTCATACTGGATTATAGAGTTATAGATTTAGAACTAAAAGGAACCTTAGAAATCACCTGTTTCAAGTCCTTCATTTTATAAATGAGACCCAAAGGGTAGAATAAGTTTCCCTTGGTCACGTGGTAAGTAGCCAGAATACGACCCTCTCTAAAATTCTGTGAAATACAGTGGAATCATTCCTGTGTACAACAAAATAAAAAGAATATGACTACCATCTCTGCTCTTTTATAGGATTTCATCATCTGTATTGAAATGTTCTTTGCTGCTATTGCTCATCACTATAGCTTTTCCTACAAACCCTATGTGCAGGAGGCAGAAGAAGGCTCATGCTTTGATTCTTTTCTTGCAATGTGGGACATTTCAGACATTAGAGATGACATATCTGAACAAGTAAGAAATGTTGGTAAGTATTTGACAAAAATTAATTTTTAATTTATCTAGGTAGGGAAATTACTATATATATCTATACTGGAACCTTATTAAGAATTTATTGTGGACCAGAATTTGGTAGAATAGAATGGAGCCAGGAACTTTATTACTGAAAGATTTTATATGAAGGCAGTCCTGTCACACACGCCTATTGTAAGGAGGTTCTAACATATATTTAAAAAGTGGCTTATTTTGATTTTCTCAGAATGGTTAAAAAAGGTTCTCATGAAACTTTTGCATTTCCTTTCAAGGAAGGACAGTCCTGGGTCATCGCAGTAAAAAGTTTTTTCCTGATGAGGAGGAACAAAATGAAAATACAAGTTTATTATCATCATCTCAAGACCAAATTTCTGTTGCTTCTTCTATGCCATCTTCACCCTTGGGTCACTACCAAGGGTTTGGACACACTGTGACACCACAGATTACACCTATCTCTTCTAAGATGCCTGATGAAATTTATAATGCAGCTACAGAAGGAAATGAAGAATCTTCAGCTAGATATAAATCTGTGGCCTCTTGAACATTCAGAGGAATAATGTTTCTTCTGTCCTCCAAGTTACTTCATAACCTGGTATCCCATCACTTAAGGATTTTGTGCTTGGGACAACACTAAACTCATGAAGAATTCCAGCACAAAGATGGTTGGTGAAAGCCAGGGTGTGTATAAAGGTAGAGTCGAATTTAAAACTGAATTAAGCACATTTTGTGTATCAAATAATCAGTCTAAATTTCCTAAGACTTGATTTTTTTCTCAGTGTCAGAATACAAAATGCTTATATTTGATGAAGAGAAGAAAATGACTGCAACTGTAACTGACATTAAACTGCTCTGTCAAATAGATGGACATGAAAATCAATGTTTTCTACCCCTGCTGCATGGATTATAATGCTGCTGAATTAACCTGAAGAGTGGACTTTATAAACAATTAGGTAAATGAATTAGTGCAACTTGATCATAATTAAAGTTAACGGTTACTTATACAGGTTGTGCTTACATAACCTTTAAATAACTAGATTTTATTCCATTCAATAAAAGAAGTAACTTCTAGTCTGTTGTCTGCAACTATTTTTTCCATATTGCTAGATACTCATAGCATAGTAATAATAGAATAAAAAAGGCTGGACTAGAAATTAGAAAACACCAAGTCTCTAATTCTATAGCACCCCCAGGGTGGGGACAAACCTGACCAAGAGGCAGTCAGCATGGATCTGGCAGTAGGGAGTCTGTTACAAAGAATTCTTGTTTGGAAGGATATTTAGCCGAGCAAGCAGGGAAAAGAGGAGACATTTAAAATGAAAATGAGGTAATAAACATTCTGAGATTTTATTTAAGAAGTTGTTAATTGTAGCAACTGAAAATATTTTCTCTTGACAGTGGTATGTAAGTTAAAGGCTAACCAGTTTGTTCATTATTATCAATCAGTTTAATGTTGAGTTTAACATGGATTTAATATTGAGGAGGGGAAGGCAGGAACTGTATCTTTTTTTTTTTTTAAGCTTTTTATTTTCAAAACACATACATAAATAGTTTTCAACATTGGCCCTTGTAAAACCTTTGTGTTCCAAATTTTTTCCCTCCCTTCCCCCATCCTTTCCTCTTGATGACAAGTAATCCAATATATGTTAAACATGTGTAGTTCTCCTATACCTATTTCCAAAATTATGCTGCACAAGAAAAATCATATCAAAAAAAGGGGAAAAATGAGAAAGGAAAAAAAAAAAAGGAAGCAAACAACAAAAAAGTCAAAATATGCTATGTTATGATCTACACTCAGTCCCCATGGTCTTCTGTCTGGGTGCAGATTGCTCTCTCCATCACAAGTCTATTGGAACTGACCTGAATCACCTCATTGTTGAAAAGAGCCATGTGCAGGAACTGTGTCTTGTAAGGAAAATGAAGAGTCAGTTGTCACAAGTACTATTGGAGATGGTATAGGCTCCCAAGTCATACTTGGCATACATTTTTGTACTTTAAAATATAGATACTATATTATAAGTATTTCTAATTTAGCTAATACTTCTATATTCTCGTATGTGTGGGTCCTTTTTTTTTTTTTTTTAATATTGCAGCCTAATAATGATTACTTTACAAATTTTCTTTCTCCTCTTATAGTAAAATAGATGCTGAAACCAAGCTGAGTAGAATTGCTTCTCTCTAACTTTGCTTTTTCCTAATCACACCTTTGGCCTCTGAGCAATTGAGAGCAGAGATGTCTTTACCAGTTGCTGAGCAAAGATTGGCAGTTTGGGTTATTTAGTTGAGGCTACCTTAAAATATATATTTCTTTTAGCTCTTTAGGGATACAGCTGCCCAAAAATGTGATTATAATGAATTCATTTTTTGTATTAAGGCACCCCATTATGCCTGCAACTCATCCAAATATACATAGGACTGTAACATGAATCTTTTTTCTTTTTCTTTTTTTGCTGTTTATTTTTTTTATTCATTTTTAATACACATTGCTTTATGAATCTTGTTGGGAGAAAGAAATCAGAGCAAAAGGGAAAAACCATGGTGGGGGGAAAGGGGGAAAGAAATGAACATAGCATGTGTTGATTTCCTTTAAATCTCCATAGTTGTTTTTCTGGATGCAGATGGCATTTTCTGTCCAAAGTCTGTTAGAATTGCTTTGGATCGCTGAAACACTGAGGGACCACATTTTTCACAGTCGATCATTGCACATTCTTGCTGCTGTTGTGTACAATGAATTCCTAGTTCTGCTTATTTTGCTCGGCATCAGTTTGTAAATCTTTTCAGGCCTTTCTAAAATGATCCTACTGGTTGTTTCTTATAGAATAATAATATTTTATTATCTTCATATATCATAATGTATTCAACCATTCCCCAATTGATGGGTATCTACTCATTTTCCTATTCTTTGCTACCCAAAAAAGGGCTGCCACAAATATTTTTGTACATGTGGGTCCTTTTCCCTCCTTTAAGATCTCTTTGGAATAAAAGTCTAGTAGAGACACTGCTGGATCAAAGGGTATGCACATTGTGATAGCTCTTTGGACAGAGTTCCAAATTGTTCTCCAGAATGGCTGGATTAGTTCATAACTCCACCAACAATGTATCAGTGTCCCAGTTTTCCCACATCCCCGCTAACATTTAACTTCTGTCATCTTAGCCAATCTGAGAGGTGTGAAGTAGTACCTCAGTTAATTTGCATTTCTCTGATCACTAGTGATTTAGAGCATTTTTTTCATATAATTATAAATGGTTTTAATTTCATGTGACACAAATTTTAATCTCTAATCACTCAAAAACCAAAGTAGAATATAAACTGAAATCTGACTTGGAAAAGAAAGAGTGGCGTTTCTAAATGAAACTAGAATTGTATTGTACTGATTTCTAGGCTTTGATATTTTGCTGTTATTTCAAATTTAGTTTGGTATACACACTCCCCACCCAACAACTTCTGCAGTCCCTTTGTAGTTTCGGTGGGTTACAACCATAAAGATCCAGAGTGTCTGTATATTTATATCAAATTTCTGCTCCAAAAGAGTTGAGAAAATTACAGCAAGTCACATAGCCTGTAATTAAAAACTATAATAAAAGGGCCTTGATTTTTTTTTTCCTGTTTTCCTACTTTAATGGGTCTGAGATCTCATGGATTACACACACATGCTCTCTCCCCATGATGGGAGCAGACCCAGTGTGCCAACTCTGTACTACTATCATTTATCTGTGTCCTCCCTCCCATCCATGTTTCCCAAGATCCCCCTTTGGGAAGGGCTGAAGAACCCATCTGCTGATCCACTGATAAGGTTGAGTACAGTTGGTTACTGGGGGAGCAATTGCACCTCTCAGGATGATCCCCTGCTTTAACTCCGTGCAGACTCCCTTCTATTCATATATATCTCTCGCAACATCCTTGACACATGTTAGATTTAAATAGAGCTAGAAAAGATCAAGTTCAGTTGTTTTATGGAAGAAGGAACAGGTACAAAGATTAAACAGTATGCACCTGAGGTTTCACAGGTCCAAGAAGGTGGGGAGGTTCTCCAAATGAACTGCTCACCATATTATTTCTCAGAGCCCTTTATTCCCTTTTGAGCAACATCAATTTTATTTCTCCAGATGTTAGTTTTCAATGACTGGAAGCCATCCCTCAGCACTAGAAGTATAAACATGGGTCTTGATTTCAGGGATATACCTAGAGGCATTAAAAGCATATGCAGTTTCTCTGAGACCAGCTTATTCTGGTCTGATTTGGGAACACCTTATTGATGGCTAAGTAGCACAGTGGATGGGCACTGGATCTGCAGTCAGGAAGACCAGAGTTCTAATCCAGCCTGACAGTGCTGTGACCTAGGAAAGTCATTTAACTTTGCTGCCTTAGTTTCCTTATCTGTAAAATGGAAATGACAGCACAACCCATGCCTAAATAAGAATCCTCTTTTTGGTATATCTAGAATGTGCTTAAAAGGCCTACAAATAAGGAAGTTGTGTGCTATCTGTTGTTGATTTGGGGTCAGACAGACATGAACTCACATATAAGGAATGTGACTTTGAAAAAATCATAATTCTATGCCTTAGTTTCCTTTTTTTGTAAATAAGGGCAATGGATTTCACTGGCCTCTGAGATTCTTGCTAGCTCTAAATCTATACTCATATGATCCTACCTTCTCCCAAGGCATCCATTTCACTTTTGGATACCTCTAATTTTTAGGAAATCTTCCTTTACTTCAAGTCTAAACCTGTTTATATTTGCAACTTACACCCATTGTTCTGTGGCTTGAAAGAATAAAGATAATCCTACATGAAAGCCTAACCTTTACCTGGAGGTAGTTATCCTGTTCCCCTAAGTTTTCTCAAGGCTAAATATCACCGGCTCCTGCAACCAGCCTATGCATAACAGGAACTTCAGACAAGCCCTTTGCCATCCCAGTGCTATATCAATATTCTTTCTAAAATGTGGTGTCCAGAACCAGCCATTAATGATTTGATATTCACTCTTAAGAATCTTTAATGGGGTCAGCTAGATGGCCCAGTGGTTAAAGCACCAGCCCTGAAGTCAGGAAGACCTGAATTCAAATCTGGCCTCAGACACTTACTCTTACTCTTCCTGGCTGTGTGACCCTGGGCAAGTCACTTAACCCCAGTTGCCTCAGCAAAAAAAAAAAAAAAAGATATCTTTAATGAAAGTATAACCAGGGATTGTGCTAGCTGGCCACCCCTATCTCTTCAAATTCTGTAAAAACAATTTTTTGAGTCCAGCAACTTAATGAAGCCCATAGACCTTCATGTTTTCCACAAGAATGGCACGAGACATTGTCAAATGAGATAATGTATGTAAAATACCATATAAATATCAGCAGCTATTCTTAGAGGACTCCCTTGGCCTACTGGTCAGGTAAGAACAGGTTTATATCATATAAAATCAGTCTAGTCTAACTCCCTCATTTTGGGGTGAGAAAATTGAGGCCAAGAAATACTAATATGCCCAAGATCACCCAGATGGTGACAAATATAGGACTTGAAACATAGTAGGTACTACAGAAATGCTTATTCCCTTCCCCTTTCCCATAGGTACGTGCATTATGAATAGATACTGTAAATAGTATTTATTAGCACTTTGAGATTCGCAAATTATAGGCAGGGATCAGTACACTGGAAATCAACTGTAGAAGGATGATCAGGATTGTGAAGGACTTAAGAAAATGCCAGGTGAAAGCTGGGTAAAGTTGCTGTTGATGATTAGATGTGGAGAAGAGAAACAACTACAGGAAGGGGATGACCCCTATCTTCCAGTATTAGAAGTGCTATCTTGTGTCTTCTGCTTGACCCCAGATGATAAAACTAAAAAGTAGAAGTTGGAAAAGAGGCCAATTTAGTCTTGAAAAGGCTTAAATTCTTTCAAGACTGTGTAATGATTCATTGTCCAAAAGTGGAATAGACTTCCTTAGAAGGTGGTAAGTTCCCCCTTAATGGAGATCTCCAAACATCTGCTGCAGATTTTTCCCCTGAGGCATTTGGGGTTAAGTGACTTGCCCCGAGTCACACAGCTAGGAAATGTTGTGTCTGAGATCAGATTTGAACTCTGGTCCTCCTGACTTAAGGGCTGGTGCTCTATCCACTGAGCCACCTAGCTGCTCCCTCCTGGAAATTCTTGTTCAGATACAATGTGTGCTAGGTGGCCATTGATGCCTCCTCCTGTTCTGTAATTCCTACATTTCTGTCACTGAATAGGCAAAGAGAGGGAAAAAATCTCAGATGTCGAGACTCAGAAGCAAGAAATGAATTTCTGTATTTAGTGATCCAGAAATCACTAAAGACCCAGATCTTTGGGCTGGATTATAGTGGATAGATGAAAGTAAACTGAGGCTGGAAGGAGAAGATAGGGAAAGAGCTTTGGATGCAAGACAGAAGACTTCAGACTTTATTAATGATGGGAAGGTTAAAGGTTTTGTGCCGAGAAATGGCTGGACACGATTTGTGCAGAAGAAAAGACCATTCCTGCATGCCCACCAATTGGAGAATGGCTGAACAAATTGTGGTATATGAATGTCATGGAATATTATTGTTCTATAAGAAACGACCAGCAGGATGATTTCAGAGAGGCCTGGAAAGACTTGCATGAACTGATGCTGAGTGAAATGAGCAGAACCAGGAGATCATTATACATGGCAACAACAAGACTATATGATGATCAATTCTGATGGACATGGCTCTCTTCAACAATGAGATGTTTCAAACCACTTCCAATTGTTCAGTGAAGAAAGCCATATACACCCAGGGAGAGGAATATGAATTGTGGCCCACAACATAACATTTTCATGCTCTCTATTGAGGTTTGCTTGCATTGTGTTTCCTTTCTCTGATTTTTCTTTCTTGTAGATACAATTTTTCTTGCACAAAAATGAAGTGTGGAAATATGTATACATATATTCGATTTGTCAAGTATTTTAACATAATTAACACGTAGTGGATTTCCTGCCATCTAGGAGAGGGGTGGGGAGAAGGGGGAAAACAATTTGTAACAGAAAGCTTTGTAAGGGTTAATGTTGAAGAATTACCCATACATATGTTTTGCAAATAAAAAGTTTTAATAAAAAAAGAAAAGAAAAGACCATTCCTGCATTGGTAAGCAGAATGATACTACTAGGGTAGTTACAGTGGGAACAAAGCCGAAGGGACAAGTGTTTGTCAGTAAACATTTTTTAAGCCCCTTTTTGTGCCAGTTACTGTGCTATGAGCTAAGGATACAGAAAAAAAAAAAAAAAAAAAAAAAAGCAAAAAGCAGCTCAAGGAGCTCACAATCTAATGAAGGAATTATTCTTTGGGCTATTATGGAGGCAACAAAGACTTTTAAGGGGCTTTTTTTCCTTTTCCAGAATTTCTGTTTTCCTGGAGGGCTGTCTTTATTGTGCTACAAATGTGCTAGTTTAAAAGGCACTATTCCAAGAAGTAAAAGCTATCATACAATAGCCAGACTCAGTCAACCAATCTGGATCCAAATTCTCTTCCTTCAAGGCGCAATGGGAAAGTACCCGCTTCCTGGCAGAAATCTGTCCTACTGCTTTTACAGAAAGCTGTATCTCTGTCATCACATGTTTTTTTGTTTGTTTGTTTGTTTTTTGTTTTTCCCATGGTTTATTTATTTATTTTTTTATTAATAGCTTTTTATTTACGGAACATGAGTGATTTTTCTACCTTGACCTTTGCAAAAACTTTTTTTGTTCCAAGCTTTTCCCCTCCTCCCCTCACCCCCCACCCCTAAATGACAGGTAATCTAATACATGTTAAATATGTTAAATTATATGACAAATCCAATATATGTATATAGATCTATACAGTTATCTTACTGTACAAGAAACATCAGATCTAGAAAGAGAAGGGGAAAAAAAAAAACAACCTAAGAAGGAAAACAAAATGCATGGAAATATTCACAGAAAGCGTTAAAATGCTGTGTTGTGGTTCACACTAAGTTCCCACAGGCCTCTCTCTGGATGTATATGACTATCTTCATCACTGAACAATAGGAACTGGTTTGAATCATCATTGTTGAAGAGAGCCATGTCCATCAGAATTGATCATCGTATAGTCTTGTTGTTGCCGTGTATAATGTTCTCCTGGTTCTGCTCATTTCACTCAGCATCAGTTCATGCAAGTCTCTCCAGGCCTCTCTGAAATCCTCCTGCTGGTTGTTTCTCACAGAACAATAATATTCCATAACATTCATATACCATAATTTATTCAGCCATTCTCCAATTAATGGGCATCCTTTAAATTTCCAGTTTCTAGCCACTACAAAAAGGGCTGCCACAAACATTTTTGCACATGCGGGGCCCTTTCCTTCCTTTAAGATTTCTTTGGGATGTAAGTCCAATAGAAACACTGCTGGGTCAAATGGTATGCACAGTTTGATAACTTTTTGAGCCTAGTTCCAAATTGCTCTCCAGAATGGTTGGATCCATTCACAGTTCCACCAACAATGTATCAGTGTCCCAGTTTTCCCACATCCCCTCCAACATTCATCATTATCTTTTCCTGTCATTTTAGCCAATCTGACAGGTGTGTAGTGGTATCTCAGAGTTGTCTTAATTTGCAGTTCTCTGATCAATAGTGATTTGGAGCACCTTTTTATGTGACTAGAAATAGTTTCAATTTCTTCATCTGAAAATTGTCTGTTCATATCTTTTGACCATTTATCAATTGGAGAATGGCTTGAATTCTTATATGAGTCAATTCTCCATATATTTTAGAAATGAGGCCTTTATCAGAACCTTTGAATATAAAAATATTTTCCCAGTTTATTGCTACCCTTCTAATCTTGTCTGCATTCATTTTGTTTGTACAAAAACTTTTTAACATGATATAGTCAAACTTATCTATTTTGTGATTATTGATGATTTCTAGTTCTTCTTTGGTCACAAATTCCTTCCCCCTCCACAGGTCTGAGAGGTAGACCATCCTACGTTGTTCTAATTTGTTTATAATATCATTCTTTATGCCTAGATCATGAATCCATTTTGACCTTATCTTGGTATATGGTGTTAGGTGTATGTCAATGCCTAGTTTCTTCCATACTAGTTTACAATTTTCCCAGCAGTTTTTGTCAAATAGTGAGTTTTTATCCCCAAAACTGGGGTCTTTGGGTTTATCAAACACTAGATTACTATTGTCATTGAGTATTTTGTCCTGTGAACCTAGCCTATTCCATTGATCCACTACTCTATTTCTTAGCCAGTACCAAATGGTTTTGGTGACCACTGCTTTATAATATAGTTTTAGATCTGGTACAGCTAGGCCACCCTCATTTGCTTTTTTTCATTAATTCCCTTGAAATTCTTGATCTTTTGTTTTTCCAGATGAATTTTGTTGTTATTTTTTCTAGATCAGTTAAATAATTTCTTGGGAGTTTGATTGGTATAGCACTAAATAAATAGATTAGTTCAGGTAATATTGCCATCTTTATTATATTCACTTGACCTATCCAAGAGCACTTGATATTTTTCCAATTGTTTAGATCTGACTTTATTTGTGTGGAGAGTGTTTTGTAATTTTGCTCATAGATCCTGACTTTCCCTTGGCAGATATATTCCCAAATATTTTATACTATCGAAAGTTATTTTAAATGGAATTTCTATTTGTATCTCTTGCTGTTGTATTTTGTTAGTGATGTATAAAAATGCTGATGATTTATGTGGATTTATTCTGTATCCTGCAATTTTGCTAAAGTTTTGGATTAATTCTAATAGTTTTTTAGTTGATTCTCTAGGGTTCTCTAAGTAGACCATCATATCATGTGCAAAGAGTGATAATTTGGTTTCCTCATGACCTCCTCTAATTCCTTTAATCTCTTTTTCTTGTCTTATTGCCAGAGCTAACATTTCTAATACGATATTGAATAGTAACGATGATAGTGTCATCACATGTTTTTAAAGTATTTGTCTAAAGTTCTTGCTTGTTTCCTCGCACTCTCTTTTGTAGCATAATTATTTGTGCCTGGCCAACAGTAAGGCTTAAGAAATTCTTATTCATTCACATGGATCCCCTTGAATTATAATTGGGGACAAATATCGTCATTTTTCATCTTTGTATCCTAGGGTCTTTCAGCAGACATTTGATAAATGCTTTTTGAAATGTAGAAAGAAACCTTTCATCTAAATTTTTTTTAATTTAAATTATTTTTTTTGTATTATTAATCATCAGCATAATCTTTCACTTCTTAAAAATTATACCATTCTCCAATTGATAAATGGTCAAAGAATATGAACAATTTTCAGATGAAGAAATTGAAATTATTTCTAGTCATATGAAAAGAGCTACTACATTATTGCTTTCTGGAATGGTTGGATCAATTCGCAATTCCAGAGAGCAATATGGAACTATTCCCAAAGGGCTATCAAATTGTGTATACCCTTTGATCCAGCAGAGAATCTACGGAATCTATACCCCAAAGAGATTATAAAGGATCATGTGCAAAAATATAGTAGCTCTTTTTGTGGTGACAAAAAATTGGAAATTAAATAGATGCCCATCAGTTGGGGATTGGTTGAATAAATTATATTAGTGTAATGGAATATTATTGTTCTATAAGAAATGAGGAACAGGCTGATTTCAGAAAGGCTTGGAGAGACTTACATGAACTTATGCTGAGTGAAATGAGCAGAACCAGGAGATCATTGTAGAGGGCAACAACAAGATTATACCATGATCAATTCTGATGGACGTGGCTCTTTTCAACATCAAGATGATTCAGGCCAGTTGTGATGAAGAGAGTCATCTATACCCAGAGAGAGGACTATGGGGACTGAGTGTGAACCCCAACATAGAGTTTTCACCTTTTTTATTGTTTGCTTGCATTTTGTTTTCTTTCTCAAATTTTTTTCCTTTTTGATCTAGTTTTTGTTGTGCAGCATGATAATTGTATAGATGAATTGCACATGTTTAACATGTATTGGATTACTTGCCATCTAGGGGAGAAAGTGGGAGGAAGGGAAGGAAAAAAATTTGGAACACAAGGTTTTGCAAGGGTGAATGTAAAAATTTTATTATCTATGCATATGTTTTGAAAATAAAAAGGTTTAATTTAAAAAGAAAAAGAGAATAAAAAGAATTAATATTTCAAGGAAAGAGCAAAAAAAGTTATAAAAGTTAGCCCTGTATGCAAAAAAAAAAAAAAAAAGTGTTTTGAGGTCCTTTTTTTTTGAAGTCCACAAGAAAATAAAAATGTATTAATATTACCACTTCAGTGTTACCCAAAATGTAAAAAAATAATATTAATTACTTTTGAGATGGAGGATTGAGAAGTATGGCATTGGTACACTTCTTCACTATTGCTGTGGAAAAGAATATATTAAGATCCTTAAGGGCAGTGAATCTGTACAACCTCCATCTTGACTTTTTTCCATTTTGTCTTATCACTCCTTTCTTAACTTTTCTCCTACCCATCCCATCCACTCCCCCACCTCAGTTATGTTTAGGACAGTGTTTTACAATATATACTAAATTGTGTCTTCAAGGAAAATTCTGTGGAGTAATGTTTGCAGGATCAGCTTGAATCAGGAAATTGGTATCCTAAACCCAAATCACAGTGTAACCCTAGGCAAGTTACTTTCTATCTCTAAGCCTTAATATCCTTCTTTATAAAATGAAAAATCTGACATCCATGTTTTCCAAGGTCTCTTCCAACTCTCTACAGAGTTGGTGATAAGCAGATCAGGAGAAGAGTGTGGATGAAACTGAGCCATAGAAATTAGGAAGTCACTCAATTTTTCTGCCACTAGGAAAAAAATTTTTTAAAAAAGAAAGAAAACGTTTAATCCACAAGAATATTTATTCCCATTTGATGCATTGAATTTTCTGACATTATATCTCTTCTGGGTTGTTGGTTTTTTTTTTTTAAAGCAATTATCAGCAGGTAAAGAATTAAATAGCATTGTGGTTTGGAGGTAGGGTAGTAGGTTAGAAAGAGCCCTTAATTTGGAATCAAGAGACATGCGTTTAAGTGGCTCTTACATTTATTAGCCAATATGACCATGGACAATCATTACTATCCCCGTCTATAAAGAGTTGGATTAGATCAATTATTAATCTTTTTTTTTTTTTATTTTGTGGACCTTTTCGGAAATCTGGTAAAATTTATGAACCCTTTCTCAGCATAATTGTTTTTAATAATAATAGCTTTTTATTTTTCCAAATATAAGCAAAGATAGTTTTCAATATCTACTCTTGAAAAACCTTGTGTTCCAAATTTTTCTCCCTCATTCCCCCTCCCCTAGATAGCAGGCAATCCTATATAGATTAAATGTACAATCCTTCTAAATATATTTCCATATTTGTCATGATGAATGAGAAAAATCAGATCAAAAGGAGGGAAAAAACCATGAGAAAGAAAATAAAAACAAACGACAAAAAAAAGAAAGAAAAGAAAGAAAAAGAAAAAAAATGTGAAAAAACTATGTTGTGATGCACATAGACCTCTCTCTGGAAGCAGATGGCTCTCTCCATCAGAAGTCTATTGGAATTGGCTGGAATCACTTACATCATTGTTGAAGAGTCACGTCCATCAAAATTGATCATTGTATAATCTTGTTATCGCCATGTACAATGATCCCCTGGTTCTGCTCATATCACTTAGTATCAGTTCATGTAAGTCTGAAATCATCCTGCTGGTCATTTCTAACAGAACAATAATATTTCATCACATTCATATTCAGCCATTGCCCAACTGATGGTCATCCACTCAGTTTCCACTTTCCTGTCACTACAAAAAGGGCTGTATACATTTTTTCTTGGAGGACTGGCAAGGGGCAAACGGTCAGAAAGTCGCCTTCTGGACTGTTAGCACTACAAAAGTCTATTGACTCAAGGAGATTGGGGAGCTTTTCAGGGATTACACCTTAACAGCCCTTTAGGTTTATACCTTTAAAGGAAAAGTTCTCTTTTCATTGAAGATTCAGAAGTCATAGGTGTGAGAAAGAAGTAGGAGAGGTATTTCTGCCCATTTGTCGGATGAATAAACAACTCTCCAGATGTATGAAAATTGTTTGCCCAAGATTATGCAGCAGGTTAGCAGTGGGGTGAAAATTGAGAGACTCCCAATTTTGTGTCTAGGGTTATCATTATAACTCTGCATTGCTTCGCTAGGATGGAGCAACTGCTTCTAGGTCTGCAAAGAACTGAAGAGGAAGTCTGGCCAGAGGATGGCAGTTTATTGCAGAAGGGTATGGATAGCTCAATTAATCAATAAGCATCTACTGCTGTGCAATAAAACAGCTTTCCTAGGGGGCAAAATCCTGTTAGGACTTTTGCAAAGGACTGGGCCCACAGCACCAGATTTTATTGGGGGTTTTTTGTTGCCCCGAGCTAGGGAGCAATTTGAAGGAGTAATTTTTAATCCAGTGGAGGGTAGAGATTATGCCCCAGGCCAAGATCTCCCATTGAATGGTAGGAGATTACTTATCTGGGAGTTCCTCCTATAAACCAGAGGGTGGGGGCGATTCAGGGCCTTTCCAACCCTTCCCCCCTCCCCCCCAGAGATAAGGGGACAGTTTACATCATTTGGAGCTTATTGAGAAGGGAGTAACATGGTTGAACCTTCAATTTGGGGAAGTTGTTTTGGCAGCTAAATGGAGGATGTTTTGGATTGAGGAGAGCCTGAAGGCAGACAGACTCCCCACCAGGACATGATGATAGTCCCGGTGTGAGGAGCTGAGCTGCAGCAGAGCACTGCTGGGCTCAGAGGGGACAAGGGGACGGACATGAGGGACAGTCTCAGAGGAGAGAAGGGGACGAACATGAGGAACGGTCTCAGAGGAGAGAAAGGGACGGACATGAGGGACGGGCTCAAAGGGAACAAGGAGACGGACATGAGGGACGGTCTCAGAGGAGAGAAGGGGACGAACATGAGGAACGGTCTCAGAGGAGAGAAAGGGACGGACATAAGGGACGGTCCCAGAGGAGAGAAAGGGACGGACATAAGGGACGGGCTCAGAGGAGAGAAAGGGACGGACATGAGGCACGGGCTCAGAGGGGACAAGGGGACGGACATGAGGGACGGCACAAATCACCAGACCCCGGCAATAGATTGGATGTGGTGGGTGAGAGAGAGAGAGAGAGCCGGACTGACTCCTGCCTTGGGAGGGTTGTCCTCTGCGGTATCCCTAGGAAAAGTGGTGCAGAGGACTTTAGGACTCACTTTAGACATATTGTCTTATCTACGGGACATCTGAGAGGCCGTTGGAGATAGAAGGTTAGATGTCAGAAAGGCAGATTTGAGAATTTCCAGCATTAAATCTTTGCCAGTTTACGTGGTCCTCAAGGGAGAGAGAGGAGATGGAGAGAGCTTTGCTTACAGAGGGCATAGTTGGGAAGAGGCGGAGCAGAAGTCAGAGGAGACCCAGGAGAGAATGGTGTTCTGAACACCCAGAGAGAAGAAAGTATCAGAGAAGAGAGTGGTCAACTGTGGAGGGCTGCGAGACGCCAAGGAGGGAGGACCTCGCGTTTGGCAAATCAGAAACCTTTGGCAACTTGGGAGAGAGCACTTTTGGTGGGAAATGAGAAGGGGTTCTAAAAAGAGAAGGGGGGGGAGTGGAGCTCCATCACCCTTGGGTAGGACCCTCCTGGCGCGAATCCGGAGATCCCCTGGGGAGGACCCTCCTGGCGCGGGTCCCGAGAGCCCCTTGGGAGACCCCCTCAGGCTACTACAGCGAGATTCTCCAAGGGGCTTGGCAGGGATCCAGGGAGTTTGCCTAGGAAAGTGATATTTGAGAGTATCTGTGCGTTTCTGTGCCTTGGTTTCCTCACCTGTACATTGAAAGGATTAGTTGATCTTTTGATATAAAAGAAATATAGCATAATCATGTCCTGAAGTGTTGGGATGCTACTTTTCTAGAGAAAGATCCCCATCTTGTGGAATACTGAGGTATTGTGAGGAGTGACTTTTGCTCTCAGATTTTTTGTAGACATTTTAAAAGCTGCACCTAAGAATCACTCAGAGGGCATGATGCAAAAAAAGAGTTTTAGGAGAAAAATTGGAAGCAGAAAAAGCAATGGACTCCGGCATCAGCACGTTCTACTTTGCCCCTCTCTAGCTGTGTGTTTTTAGGCAAATCACCTAACCTTTTCTGGGGTTGTCTCTGAGATGACAAGGCTAGACTTGATCTCTCAGGTCTTTTTCAGCTCTAACATTCTGGGCTCTAAGATCTCTGTGCTACACACAAAAATATCCTGAGAACTGAAAGACACCGAATGAATGTAAGTAATGTAGGTATCATCCAGAGTTATTTGAGGGTTTTTTGACTGAAGAAACTTCTCAAGCCTGCAAAAGGCTTTGTAAAGTGAGGATTATGTTACTGACTTACTAAAGATTAACAATCACATTATTATTAGGTAGCATTTATATAACACTTATTATGTTCTAGGAACTATGTTAAGTAATTTATAAATATTGTCATATTTTGACAACCCCTGGGAGATAGGTGCCTTTATTAGTTCCATTTTACAGTTGAGTAAACTAATGCAGAAAGAGGTTAGATGGTTTATCCAGAGTCCCAGAAGTAGTAAATTTTGGAGGGTGTATTGGGCCTTCTTAATTCAAAGGTCAATGTATCATCTAAGAATTGTGACCCCGATAGATAATTTAGATTAAGTATTCCCTTCTAGAAGGAAGAATTTTACAGAAGATAGTTGACTGGCTTCTTTACCCAACAAAAATAAAAGGCTTAAAATGGAAATGGGCTTTTTGTCATGATTAGTTAAGTTCAGAAAAGTGTGTGTGTGTATGTAGAATTTTGGAGTCTGAAAAGACCTGGGTAGCTTTTCTTGTTTTATTCAGTCATTTTAGTTATATCCAACTGTTTGTGATCCTATTTGAGAATTTCTTGGCAAAAATACTGGAATGATTTACCATTTCTTTCTCTAGCTCATTTGTACAGATGAGGAAACTGAGGCAAATAGGATTAAGTGACATGCCGAGGATCACACAGCTAGTAAGTATCTGAGGCTACATTTGAAGTCAGGAGGATGAGTCTTCTGACTCCAAGCCTGACTTTCTATCCACTGCAACACTTAGCTGCCATCTAACCTGTTAAAAAGACTGGAATCTTGGGACCCTGAGGTGTGGGTGAAAATGTCACTTTTATTATTGGTGAAACAATGGAAGCTTGGTCTCTGGGTATAGCCCAGTGTAGAATGCATATACTATAATAGATGAAGCATGTACAAAGTAACAGTTTCTCTAAAACCTGTTTCGACTAGGATTCCTATTCATCAATTAAACATTTATTAAGTGCCTACTATGTGCCAGGAACTGATAAACCCTTAAGTGCCAGCTATGTGCCCAGATCTGTTAGGTTCTGGAGATATGCCCTCAAAGAGTTTAAATTAAAGAAGCAGCAGACACTATGTCCACAGATAAATAAAGGAGATAGATAAAGATATATAAATGTGTATATCTATATGTACATACATACAGAAGGAGCATTAACAACTGAGGAAATCAAGAAAAGGTTTCTTGAAGGAGGTAGCACTAAAACTGAGATTATGGTGCTATGGTGAAGGTATGGAAGTGGGAGAGAATTAGTCATAGAGAGAACAAGCTCCATTTGGCTAGAATATAGAGAGTAATGATCTGAAATCATCCTGGAAAAAGTTGAGCTAGAGTCAGATTTTGAACCATTTTCAATGCCAGAGATAGTTGAATTTTAACCTAAAACCAATGAGGAACCCATGAAGGTTCCTAAGTACAGTGGCATGTTCAGAAATGCTTCCTAGATGGAGATAGGACCTTATTTCCAAGCACATGTCTGACCATGTCATAAAATTAGTTTTCATAGCTCCCTCTTACCTGTGGGTTACAATATAAACTTCTATTTCGTATTTAAAAGTCCTTCATCCAGCTCATCCCTTTGGGATGATTCTACTTTACTCCACTTCATATACTCCTTTGTTTTAGCCAAAATAGTTTGCTTGCTATTCCCCCAAAAATAGAACAATAAAAGCATCACAGAGGGTCTTCAAGGGGAAGGATAGTATGGAGCTATCCATCCTAAGCCTTAAAAAAAAAGCAGAGTGAAGTCATGGAGACTAGATGGCAAGAGAAGAGGTCAGAAGGTCCATTTTTTGGATAGAACAAGGACAATATTAAGAGGAGTAGGATGAAATTGGGCTGGAAAGGTAAATTGATGCCTTGAATACCAGAATCAGGAGTTTCACTTTGGGCATACTGAGGACCCACCAAAGAGAAGGATGCTTGGGAAGGATTCATCAGAGTAGAGGCAGGGAGGTCAATGTTGTTAGTAATAATGGCAATGAAAAAGATGAGAGCTTGAACAAAGATGATTTTAGTCACAGTGGAAACACTGAAAAAAATCAAAAGGATGTGGCACCTGCTTGAATACATAAGGAGAAGAATCAAAGCTATTAAACCTTGGTGATAGGGAGGGAGGATACTGTTCAACAAAACAGGACAAGAGAAAGATTGGAAGAAATTTGAAGATGATGGGCTTAGTTTGGGGTACATGAAGTTTGAGATACTATGGGTATCCTGGAATTAGAGACGTAATTTAGAGGACCTTAAAGTAATCAGTCTCTTTTGTTCATTCCCTCAATATTTAGCAGCAAATGCTCTCAAATGGCCATTAAAAGAGAAAGCAGAACTGGGTACATAATACAGTTGGGGTTTATTGATATTTAAAGATAAATCTCTAGTCCCATGATGAGGGGAGAAGGGTTCTGGTAGATAGATGATGGCCTCCAGTATTCTTCCTGCTTCTGTGATGTCTTCATTTTTCTTCATCTCTTGAATCTTTGGAGAGTAGGTGATCCTGCTTTTTGGAAGCCAAGTATATTATGATTTGAAGTTGAACTACTCTTGCTTATATATACATAAAAAAACCTTTTGCTTCTGATTTAAATTTTTTTCTTGTTACAAACTTATGAGCAATTCAAATACAAGTAACAAAAATAAAAAGGATTGTATATAAGCTGTGAATTTAATTTCAAAAGCTTTTATATATAAAATTTAATACAGTAACAAAACTTGCTTGCCTGTGTTCCCTTCTGAACTTTATTCTGCTCTCTGTATTTTTTTAAATGTATCAACTCTCTCTCTTTTTTTTTTTTTTTTGGTTATGACTACCCATCAACTGCTATCACACTCATAAATACAAGCCCTCCCTTATAACAAATAAGCACAGTCAAGAAAAACAAATCAACACAATGGCCATGTCTGCAAACATATATTGCATTGTACTGGTAGCCCACTACTCTCTTAACGGGTAAGAAATTTATCCAGATTTTTTAAAATTTTATTTCATTTTTTTAAATAAGTTTATTTTCAAAATATATGCAAAAATAGATTTCAACATTCATCCTTGCAAAACATTGTTCCAAATTTTTCTTCCTCCCTTCTCTCCACCCCCTCACCAGGCAGCAAGTAATCCAATATAGGTTAAACGTGTGCAACTCTTCTGTACATATTTCCACAATTATGATGCTGCACAAGAAAAACCAGATCAAAAAGGGAAAAAATAAGAAAAAAGAAAAAAAGCAAATAACAAAAAAGTGAAAATGCTATGTTGTAATGCACACTCAGTCCCCACAGTCTCTTTCTGGATGCAGATGGCTTTCTCCCTCACAAGACCATTGGAACTGGCCTGAATCACCTCATTGTTGGAAAGAGCCATATCCATCAGATTTGATCATCATATAATATTGCTGTTACCGTGTACAATGATCTTCTAATTCTACCCACTTTACTTTGCATCAGTTCCCATAAGTCTCTCCAGGACTTTCTGAAATCATCCTGCTAATCGTTTCTTATAAAATAATATTGTTCTGTAACATTCATATACCATAATTTATTCAGCCATTCTCCAACTGATGGGCATCCACTCAGTTTCCAGTTTCTAGCCACTACAAAAAGGGCTGCCACAAACGTTTTTGCACATGAGGTTCCTCTCCCTTTTTTATGATCTCTTTGGGGTACAGGCTGAGTAGAGCCTGGATTAAAGGGTATGCGCAGTTTGATAGCCCTTTGGGCATAGTTCCAAATCATCATTTATCTTCTGAAGTCAATATTGGTAATCACATTGGTTTTCATTTGCATTACTGAAGTCAATGTCTAAACTGTTCTGGTTCTTCTCATTTCATTCTGTATCAGTTTATGTAAGTCTTACCAGTTTTCTCTGAAATTGTTTCATCATTTCTTACAGCACAGTAATGGTCTATTACATTTTACATATAAAACAATTTATTTGGCATTTACTGTTCATGAGCATTTACTGTTTCCAGTTTTGTACAATAAGAACCAAAGAATAATTTTGTACCATAAGAATACTAAGAAATACCTTAGTATTTTGTTTTTTCTCTTTTCAGTATATACTTTAATTATTGGTAGGCTATCATTAGTATACACACTTCAGTGATTTTGGAAGTAAATTGCTTTCCACAATAGCCAGGCTTTACCAACAAGACGTTAGTGTGCATGTTCAACCTGTCCCCCTTTTTTCAACAACCTCTATTTTACTTTTTTGATATCTTTGCCAATTTCTTCAATGTGAGATAGAACTTTGAGTGCAATATGCACACTTCACATGTTCAAAACCAAGGCTGCAGCAAAGTTACACATGGGCAAACAATACAACACCTCAGATTCATTATGCATTTGATTTTGAATTTTTGGTTGTTGTGTTCAGAAACCTTTTACTATTACCATTTTTTTTGCAATCACCCCCCCCCAATTCAGTACATTTTAAAATTTAGTTGAGTACATACACATCAATGAACTCATGGGTGGGCTTTCTGAATTTATGATTTTTGTCTTTTGAATAGCTTGAACATAAAATACTTTCAACAATTTCCACAATTTTAGGCAGAGATTGTTACCTGGAATGACTCGTAATAAGTGATTTCTCCTAGTAAGATGACAAATATTCAGTAATCTGGAAAGTGCAGGTGCTAATAATTAGCTTGAGAATATTGTTGGAAAAAACCAAGAAACAGAAGATGGCATTAATTTGAGAAACTGCACAATGCTTTTGACCCTAGGCTGCTCCTTGAAACATAAACCCAATAACACCAATATTCTACTGGGATGCTAAATGTTAAGTTTTATATGTTACAAAGCATATTTTGTGTGTGTACATCACTTGGAGTCTCACAATCACCTCATGACAAATACTAGAAGTATTATTTTCACTTTACAGATGAGAAAAATGAAACTCAAATAAAAGGTACTTGTCCACGGTCCTACTAGATTAGCACGTCAGAGACAGGACTTGAATCCAAGTATTTGATTCCAAGTCCAAGCACTATTTTTTCATTATACATTGCTGTCACAGAAATGCTTTCCATTTCTTAGGTTTGCTGACCTTCCTTCCAGTTTCAACTATAAATTTTCCTTGGATGACCTGGCAGAGTTGGGCCAAAGACCAAAATTTCTGTAGAAATCCCTACCACTTTTCATTGTTTTATGAGTTATAGTACTGATAATGTTAAGCCATCTGTGTCTGAAAGGTTTCACAAATGAGCCTACATATACGATTTTTCTTGCACAAAAATGATGTGTGGAAATATGTATACATATATTCGATTTGTCAAGTATTTTAACATAATTAACATGTATTGGATATCCTGCCATCTAGCAGAGGGGTGGGGAGTAGGGGGGAAAAATTTGTAACAGAGAGCTTTGTAAGGGTTAATGTTGAAGAATTACCTATACATATGTTTTGCAAATAAAAAGTTTTAATAAAAAAAAAATGAGCCTACATTCTAAAAAGGTTTGGTGATGAGGGGGAGGCCCATTGATTTGTGGAATGCCTGAACTAGTTATGGTATTGAATGTGATGAAATATTATTATTGTGCTGTAAGAAATAATGAAGGGGATGGTTTCAGAAAAACCTGGGAAGACTTAAATGAACTAATGAAGTGAAGTGAGCAGAACCAGGAAAATAATCTAAGCATAACAGTAATATTGTAACAACGATCAATTGTGAAAGACTTACCAGTTCTGATCAATACAACAATCCATTTCAGTTACAAAGGATTTATGATGAAAAATGGTATCCATCACCAGAGAACTGATAATCTCTGAGAGCAAAATGAGGCATTTTTTCCCCATTTTATTTTCCTTGCTCCTCCCACCCAACATAGTTTAATACTGAAATGTTTTGCATGAGTTCACGTAAAATGGGTATCATATTGTTTGTCTTCTCAATGGGTGGAGGGACTAAAGAGAGAAAATTTGGAACTGAATTTTAAAATTAACATTTAAAAATTTTTAAATGGCAAAGGGGATAATGTCAGAGAAACCTGGAAAGATCTGCATGAACTGATACAAAGTAAAGTGAACAGAACTAGGAGAACAAATTTGTACAATAACAATATTATAAAGTTAATTTTCAAAGACTTAAGAACTGAAATCAACACAATATCTAACTGCAGTTCCAAAGGATTATTGATGAAAAATGCAGAGAGAGAAAGAAGTGATAGATTCAGAGAGCAAATAAAAGCATATTTTCCTTGTTTTCTTTTGGGTCTTTTTGGAAACAGCCAATTAGGTAATTTGTTACATATTTTGTACATATTTGAAAATAGTTTTATTTGCCTTGCCTTCTCTAATGGGTGAGAGGAAGAGGGAGAGAGAAAATTTGGAAATTTAAGTAACCTTAAGAAAAAAATTAAATGTGTTATTTTGGGCTCTCATTAAAACCAAATGTTTGATGGATTCTTCAGACTCTTTTGAGTTTATTATAGAAATTGCTCTCCACTAACTATACTCCTATAGCAAATGGTGAGAAAAAGAATGTGTCTTTCTACTTCCTATTTTTTATCCTCAGTAGCTTATCTAAATAAGTTGATAGAGACAGTTAAGAAAATGTATATCCTGTATACCTGATGAGTATCAAGTTGCTTTTTGTCTGTTAATATACAGTACATTTCATTTGGGCCATAAATTATGTCCAGTTTTCTGCTTTGTGGTTCTCCTCCTGAGGTAATCATGTTTCATAGCCATGAACTTTATGAAATAGTTACAAGTCTTTGGCCTCTTTCATTTCTTAATGTTAAGCCATATTTTCTACCTTTCTGTTGCACTCCACTATATATGTACAATTTTGCATCAAGGTAATGACCACCATGGTAAATTTTAACTTAGTTTGAAGTTTTCAAGTTTTCAAAGTACTTCTCTGCTTCTACTTTGTAGAATTTTTCTACACCTTCTGCAGCATATACAATTATCTTCATGGTTTTCTTTTTGCTTATGCTCATATTGAGTATTATAAGGTAAGATGACCTAATATACTATGAAATGATGCTTCTCTTTGCTAGGGCCACCATTCTAAGTACAACTTCCTCCTATCTTTTGGTTAAGCTAATTGTAAAAAATGTAAATATTGATAATAGTTTCCTTTAAGCATATGTCCATTTGTTGGCTGTTGGACAAGAATCTTATAGTGTTAAAATAACAACTACAGTCTATTTAAAAACTGCTTCTAGGATTTGTCTTTTCCTTTTTCCACCTCTCTCTCACCATCACTACAGAAGTGAAAAATGAGTAACTTATACATAATAAGTGAACAAACTACTATACATCAATTTAATAAAATACCACCACACTGTAAGGAATTACAAAAGAAGGAAATGAAACATGAGAGGATCTGTATGGTGTGATTCAGAATAAAAGAACAAAATACATGATTTTACATTGTAAATAAAATAAAATACAGCAGATGATATTGGAACTATTCTACTGCAGTTGAAGTACACATAAGTAACTAGCAAATTTCAAAAGTGGAAAGTGAAATATACTATCAGTTGCAATAACAACATTTGATTTTTATTTAACACATTTTTGAGAAATCATCTTTTCAAGAAGGTTCATCAGGGTGCTTCCTGGGAATGGTAAGTTGAATTAAAAGCATTTTTTAAAGGAGGGGACCAGACAAGATTTGAAGGCCATTTTGCATTTTATAACTTGCCCTGACCAAGAAATGTTATCACCCACTGGCCAGCTTCTTGAGTGATACAAGCTTCTCCATATTTCAATGGGCTGGTCCTCAGATAATAGACAATAGATACTGCTGGGATCACCTTTACAGCCTGTCTTGTTCAAAACTGAGCTGGCACTTCTCTAGCACTGTCTTCAAGGTCACCTCCAAAACATGAGACACAAAGCAGAACTTTTGTGGCATTATTATTACCAGGAATTGGTGGGCAGTATAACTCTCCCAAAGGCAATGCAAGACATCGTAACTCCCATTCGTATTTTCTCATGCAGTTCATAGGATGATGATCTACACTTAATGTAAAGGATTATCCTTGTTGGAAAATGGACAGAACAGTCAAATTTGTACAATTTTCTACAGCAGCCACAAAGTTGACTATAATAAGATCCTTAGAAACATGAGTTCAAATCTTACCTCCAATGCTTTCTAGCTGTGGGACCTGGAGGAGCCACTTAAATCTGTCTTAACTCAAAGTTTTCTCATCTATAAAATGTGGATAATATAAAAACCTACTTCATAGGGTTGTGATGAGAAAATATGTTCAGTGCTTTGGAAAAGATTCTGGATGAAGGATGATCTCTCGCGCCTTCACAGTCACAAAAGAATGCTATATAAATGCTATTTTTTTTTCTTAAAATAAGATCCTGTGACTATCTTAAAAGCTCTCCCTTCCATTAAGTTGTCCTGCATGTTGAGTTTATACAAGATTCCTTGGTAAATAATACCACAGGTAAATGTCAAACAATCATTTCTAGTGCTGTCAAATATAAAAGAAGAAAACACACTGGTCAAATATGTCACTATTAGGGAGGACATTCAATGCAGACACCAAGTGGACAACAAAATCTTTAAAGATGATGAATCTTCCAGATGTTTCCTCTGGCAAATGAAATTTTAGAATTCTTGGTCTTGATGTGATAAAGAACAGATCTGCCTCAATGACACTTACCGTTAACTCAAAGGAGACTGGCATAATTCATAAAGGAAAAGCCAAATACATGAAAAATGCCAACGGTCCAGACTGAAATGCAATTGAGGGGAGAGTCAAATCAGTACACCTGTCTTGGATGGGGTATATAGATGAATGATGAGTTAGGTCCCAAACTGGAGAGAGCAGATTGGATTGAACAATTTGAGCAATTGCACAGTGTTTTTGAGCTTATGTTGCTCCCTGCAATAAAAATGCATCTCAACACCAATATTCTCCTGAGATGCTAAATGTTAGTGACAACTGGCATTTATATGGAACTTTAGAGGTTGCAAAGCATTATACATAATCTCATTTAAGCCTCAGAGTCACCCCCTGAGATAGATACTATTATTAGGCATTATTCCCATTTTACCAATAAACAACTAAGGCTCTGAGGATAAAGGATCTGTCCTACGGATACATATTGGAGGCAGAATCCATCCTTCTGAAAATTGGGGACATTTGCTAGGCTCTGCTTTCTGGCACATGTCTGATTTGCCAATTTCTTTTTTTTTTTTTTTTTGCTGAGGCAACTAAGGTTAAGTGACTTGCCCAGGGTCACACAACTAGGAAGTGTTAAGTGTCTGAGACCAGATTTGAACTCAGGTCCTCCTGAATTCAGGGCTGGTGCTCTATCTACTGTGACACCTAGCTGCCCCTTGCCAATTTCTTAAAAAGATTAGGCACGACAATCTAATCAATCCTCTGGGATGCCATGAGTCTGGGCCAAAAGATTTGAACTCCAACACCAAAATGCTCTTTCTTGAGTTTTTTTCATGTCTCTTAGGTTTCAATTCAATATAAGCCATGTTTGGTTTTGCCTTTCTATCAGGCATCAAGTGCCAGGATGCTAGGTACTATGCTGGAAACACCAAGACAAAAATGATTTCTACCTTTAAAAAGTTCATATTCTAGGGGCAGCTAGGTGGCTCAGTGGATAGAGCACGAGCCCTGAAGTCAGGAGGACCTGAGTTCAAATCTGGTCTCAGACACTTAACATTCCCTAGCTGTGTGACCCTGGGCAAGTCACTTAACCCCAATTGCCTCAGCAAAAAGCAAAAAAAAAAAAGTTCATATTCTATCTCAATAAAAACTGAGCAAGAACAAAGGGATTCAGAAAGGTAGAAAGGTAGGGTGGGAAGTCATTGCAGGCATGGGGGACAGTCAATGCAAAGGCTAAAAAAATATTTTTTTTGGACAAAGGTAAAAGTTAGAACCTGTCTGTTATCTTTATGTTGACATCAAGGTGCTTTGGGCAGATATGGTATTGCTGCCACATAACTCCAGGAGCAGCAGCGAGCCTGTAATCCGCACTTATCGCCCTGACACAGGCCTCTGATTTTGTCAGTCATGAGGGCTCATGTTAGATCGTATGGAGCCTCATTGCCTATGGGAGGAGATTCGTGCTGTATGCGGTTCACGGCCACACGCTCACCTAGGTTCTGGATGAAGGACGATCTCTCACGCCTTCCCAGTCACCAAGGAATGCAGGAAGCAGGGCTATGTGCATTTTGTCAGATGCCTTCAATGATAACATCAAGCTCAGCTACTGTGTTGATGGCAAACCAACTTTAGAAGGCTGCAAGCCAGACAAAATGGAGGGGGTGTGGCACTCTGACCATGGATGGCACACTCGAGCCCCTGACGCTGGCAAGTCCGGGGTTTCTCTGCCTTTGGGACCACATTACACACAGATTACACACAGAGGCCCTTTCTTGTGCTCCAGCCCTCTCAGAGAGCATACCCCGTTGTCCAGGCATCAAGCACCCCTTCACCTTGAAGGTGATTTGAGAGAAAACTCACACAGGGCAAGTGCTCACACCAGTCAGAAGGAGCAGCACAAGGACGCCCAGTTCTCTCTGGATGGGAGATGGCCAAGCACCCCCAGCATGGCGTGCTACACCACAGGCGGCTCCAGGCTTCATAAGCAAAGCCACCTGCTCCTGGGGCGAGGCTTTCTGGGCTCAGACTGAACGGCTCGGCCAAGCACACTGTCCCATGACCCCCATGTCACGTCATCATTGGTCCTCCTTGAGCACGGAGGAGGAACAAGTGCACATTCACACTGAACCATCCACCTCAAGCAATCCTTTTGTTGTTCTTGCTTTGGACCTACACAATCCTTTTTTTCCTACAAGATAGCAATCATGTCTAAATCTTTTTTCCCCCTGAACCAATATACCCCTCATCCCATTGCTTTTGGGGGGTATCTGTTTTTTCAGAAGTTTCTAATCATTCTGGCCTATGATTAAATTCTGTTCAGTATATTCTTATGTATTTTTATCAGTGGTGCTATAAATCTTATGAAAAAGTGGCTAAATATCTTCACTTTTAAAAGCTTACTTTATATTTTACCTATTCCTCTACAAATAGAAAAATGTAGAAACAGTTCCAGTTAAGTTGAGCTAATTGTTTTGTTTCCCCCTCAAAGATTTACCTCCCCAAATGGTTCTGACTTGAATTCTAATAATTAAAATTAATTTGCACTCTCTAAACATAACTACTTTCAAAAGTAGGTTGAGAGACATAAGGAAACCAAGGTAGGGAATTACAAATTGCTAGAGATACTGAGAGCTTCAAACAGAAGATGGCAACTGAACTCGACTTGCAATGTATCACTTTACTTCTCTTGTTTAGATAAAAGATAAATGATAACAGTTCTCTTTGATGTCTCACAGATTTAAAAATCATAAAGGATAAAGATGCTTCAAAATGCTGAAGATCTTTTCATAAGAATAATAGAGATAAATGATGATGTTTTTACAGATTCCTTCTCATCTTTATAAGTTTTAGATAAAATCTATTATAGGAGAAAAATGCTGATAAATATGGCTCACACAAATTAATCTGTAGCAAAATTGAACAGTAAAAAATGAAAAAAGTTTCCTTTGATGTTAACAAGGTTTGCTAATTAGGCAAAACCATACTATGATCCAACTGCCACAAAGTAAGGCAGTAGCAATACCTTATAATAATGTTATCCTATAATACAAGAGCTTTTAAATTAAAAAATTTATTTCTGTGTGTTTTTCTAAAAACATATTAGATGGACCATTACAATGAATGATTTTTTAAAATTCAGTTAAGAAATACAAATTCACTACTGATTAATACCATAAAATTCTATTTGCCAGACTGCAGACCTTTCACTGTTTCACAGTGATGCTAATATTGCTTTTGTGGTACTGAATATTGAGAACAACCTCTTGTTCTATTTCAACAGGGATGGGATTTTCTAATACAAGTGCAGCTTGTTTCCAGTGCGAGGTTTCACTTGATGTATCCAAGCTAATGTCTTCATCAAGATATACATGATACCAGAATGGAATGGCAGTCACTTGTCCAGATTTACAAATCTTCACCTAAAAGAAAATTATTTTAATTTTAAGAAATGTTAATAGCTTAAGCAAAGTCTTAATATATAATTCTCAGGATTTTGAAAATAATTTTGAATCGGTATGCTTTCATTTTGTGCTAGTCATCAATATAAAATACAAAAATCACTGAAGTGCAGTTTTAATAAAAGTTACAAGAGTGAAAAATGAACTAAGCCCTGGAGGACTATCACTAAGTAAAGCAAACAACAAGTTACAGGAAAACAGAGAGTGACTGTGAGGAGAAAGTTTTTACATCTTTTTATTAATATATATTTTTAATGCAAGAAAATTCTCTTCACGGCATATTAGGAATTCATTCTATATAATTCTCATGTCTCCAGTGGATAAGTGAACAATAAACATATTAAGAAGCTACTTTTAAAAGCAATTGGGTTGTGGTAGAAATGACAGAAAGGGATACAATTTTAAGATCTTACCTAACTGTAGAAATGTCTCTGACAAAGAAAAATTATATTGTATCATTTATTAATGTCAGTGTAAACTGCTATATTCAGAATTATATTTTCTATTTTTTAACAGAATAAATAACATTAACTACCTGTAAAATATATAAAAGTTATATTCTTCCTTTCTTTTGAGGAGTGGGGATGGAAGAGGGAGAACCAAGGAGAGAGCAAATAAGGGAGACTCAATTTCCCTAAATCTCCTAGGCCAGAAGTGAGGCAGTTATTCACAGGCCCAATCCCAGTGCTGATCAGTAAGGGAGCTTTAATCTACATTATTTTTCTAACCTTGGTAGGTCTGTCCCTCCCTAGACAGCTTGGTGATACTCCAAGCCTGTAGCATCTGTAGTCTCAGTAAGAATATTCAATTGGCTTTAACCCTAAACTAGGACTCAAAAACCGAGTCCAAGTAATGCACTAGCGTCAGACTCCTCCTGTAGCAGAGATTAGAGTTATGTGCTGCCAAACTCAGCAAAATGTACATTCCCCCCCCATAGAAAACAATACTTACTACCTGATAGAGATATTTTTCGAGATACAATTCTACAAAGCAATTAAACCTGAAAAATGAATGCAAGTTTCTGAATAAAACAAGTAGTAACTACTTAATTATTTTGTCCTTACCTTCACTTCTCTGTTAGAATTGTTTAAATATGGATTCATCAAATCTAATCTTAACAGTTCAGTTGGCTTGCTTAAAGGAATACAGGGCAATGTAGAAAGATCCAAAAATACACGTATAGGAACCTACAGAAAGCACATTAAAATTCCAAAAAATAAACATAACCACCTTCAATATGAGGAAGATTCACTATTACCTTAGAGAAACTTAAAGACTTGGTTAAAAACAAAGTGAAACTTAGACAACTCACAGCATCAAAACTTGGTATCTATACACTCAATTTCCTAATTAGGTAAAACCCATACTATGACCCAATTGCCAGAAAGTAAGGCAGTAGCAATACCTTCTAATAATGTTACCCTATAATACAAGAACTTTTATATAAAGAAATTTATTTCTGTGCATTTTTCTTAAAAACTGAGGTAGAGTTGTGATATTAAGAATAATTATAGGATAATAAGGATTAAGATGGACCAATGAATGATTATTTAGTTGGTTTAGTATACAAATGTAGAGAAAAAGCCAACTTTGTAATTAGAAGGCCAAGAAAAGAGGATAATTTTATGCCACCATGGAGATATTGCCAAATGTTGGTTTATAAATTAAGCATCCTTTTGGAGGTAAAAATCAATAGGCAGCTTGTGACTATTTTGAGCGTATTCCTTAAAGCAAAAAAACAAACAAAAAAAAAATCCTTAAAAATTTAGTGGCCTTGCAGATCTGCTATTTATTCACTTAAACTTCTTTTTCAATCCAATTTCCTAGGTCTATTAAGAGAATAAAGAAAAGGAACAGATAGTTAATAAATAAATAAAATAAAAAAGAACATTTTCTAATAATTTAGCCCTATGCAACCCTTAGTGAATTAATTTTATATTAACTTTCCAAAGGGAATATTAATATTAAGTTATTACAAAACTAAATAAGTTACAGGTGCTTTCTTAAGCAGTGTTAAGATATGGGGATGGGAAAGAGAAAGACAGGGGACAGGAGGAAATTTTAATAGTTTGGCTTGAAAAAACAGTATCATTTTTCTACAAGTACTTTAGCTACCATAACCTTCTCATCCAACTGTGGAATACCATCAACAACAATGCAGCCAACATTTTTTGGGGACCCAATATGCTAAGTGCTGTATGAGATGCAAAGGTAAGGTATACACCAGACGCTTCCATGGAGCTTAGAATCTAGTAGAAAAAGCACCATGAGAATGAATTCCCACATTCAAATGAAGAGCCACATTCTCACCCAAAGACTTCTCTATTCTAATCTTCTATCTTCTCCTTCAGGGAGCCTCAAAGAGAAAGCATTTTGGCCGGCCCTTTCCTCTCTACTGCACTTCTCAAAACCCACTTGATTGTTCCACAAGGTATCCTCTCTTCCAATGGAGCAACAGCCTTTTTTTTTTTTTTTTTTTTTATCATTTTCCCCCTTTCTGGTAATTTAAATTCATTTATCCCAAGAGAATCATTTAACTTCTTTCACTTAACCTTTTTTTTAAGACTGCAAAAAATCATGGTTAATAAAGATTTAAGCATGCTGCTAGTGACAGATACCTGCAACAACAACAACAACAACAAAAAAAAAAAAGGCAGACATTTTGAAGTGGACCTTAAGACAGTAAAGAACAAGAATGACATCAATCTCAACATTATCCTTGAGTGTGTCCTGAAATGTGACTTGGAATCAAATTTTTCATCTTCTTTAACCTTATTCAATAATTTTATGTTTTTTCTTTCCTATTTATCTTTTTATGCTTCTTTTGAGTTTTGTATTTGAAAATGAAATTTTCAAATGAAAATGGTCTTTTCATCATAAATGTTTGAAAGTTTTCTATTTCCCTGAATCTATAATTTTCCTCTGAAAGATAATGCTCAGTTTTCTTGGGCAGCTGATTCTTGGCTGTAATCCAAGCTCCTTAACTTTCTGGCATATCATATTCCAAGCTCTCCAATTCCTAAATCCTGTATAATCCTGATTGCTCAATAAGGTTACTTGCAGTATTTTCTTCTGGAATTTAGCTGTGATGTTCTTGGGAATTTTCATTTTGGATTTCTTTCAGTTACTATTTCACCCTCTAGATATCAGAGAAGTTTTCCTTCATAATTTCTTGAAAGATGATAATGTTCTTTTTTTGATCATGACTTTCAGGTGGTTCAATAGTCCTTAAATCTTTCTTGGAATGATTTTCCAGGTCAGTTTTGAAGGGGCAAATGGTTACAAAAGGGGAGGTTTATTTACTATCTTATTAAAATTAGTAGCTTTTTGTTAAAAACAAGTTTATAGTTTCAAGAATAATTTTTAAATTCTTATGTATGTGAATGTTCTTTTTGAGTTTTGCTTATAATTTTTAAAGCTGAATTTAGTTGTGAAATTATTCAGAGCAGTAAGACATTCAAATGGAAATGGGAAATAATCTACAAAGCAAAACGCTCAAGCAAATTATTTTCTTTGGGAAAAGCATTCTGGTTAACTGAGTAGTACCTGTTTTCCATAAAAATGAAAGCTTTCAAGCTATGAAATGGGATTCCAAGGTTGCAGACATATACACTCTCTCTCTCTCTCACTCACACTCTCTCTCTCTCTCTTTCTGTCTCTCTTCACTTTTTTTTAATCTCAAAAAATAAATGAGGCACACTGGGTAGAAAGCTAGCCTGTTAGGAAGAACTGGGTTCAAGACTCACCTTTGACACCTCCTGATTCAGTGTGAGCCTAATCACATCACTTAACCTTTTAGTACCTCAGGGATACTGTCTAAAACTCCTAATTTGCAGAATAAATATAGATCTGCTGAAGTTCCTAATATTGATGAAACCAAAGTCAAGTTAAACAAAATTAAAAAGAAGGGGTCATTGATTCTAAGCTGTTAGGGACCTCCCAGTTACCTGAGTCCATTCCCCTTCATTGTGTAGCTATGAAGAAGCAGAGATCCAAGTGTGGGGCAAGTTGGGAGAAGTGGTCTGAAAGTCCTGTGATTCCAGAGTCAACATTCTTTTCATACCCAGTACGGCAATGAAGTCCTTAGTATTTGTTTTCCAAAGTATTTTTACTATTTTTTACAGACCAGATTATCTTTGACAATAACTTGCACTAGGATCATTATAATTCAGACTCCTGGGTCTAAAGGATATACTGGTTAAACGAATCCAGAAGGAATTAACACAAACTGAAATTACTTAATGGAAATCTCTATGTATTTTTACTAACTAGTTAATTACTCTGTGCCATTTCCTAGGCACTTTAAATACCAAAATCATGATGTAAAAACAAGAGTACAACCTGAGTTAATGACTTTGAATCCTCAATTAAACAGCAATTTGTTTGGTTTTTCCTGAAATAATACTGTCTCTGGAACCCCTTAAGTTCTACACTCAAAAGCTGACTGACTGAAACTTTTGGGGAAAAGATTAAAAACTTCAGAGAACCCCCAGGTACAAGTTCATTATTGAAAGCAAGATTAGAAAACTAATTTTGCTACTGACCTTTCCTTGCTCTTTCTTCTCAATTTTTTTCCAAATACAAAAAAAAAATAAAAATAAAAAAATTCCCTTTCCTCTAGGAAAGTTTCCCTACAACATAAATAGAGTGCCTAAATGACTTCCAAGGAATACTTATGTGAATTAAGTAGAAACTAACAATCTCTTTTTTCTCTGGAGCCCTGATTTATGAGAAACCTAGGTTTTATAATTTAGAGGGGAAAAAAAAAAGGAACTCTACCTGGAATTGGTTAATGAAAGGTGCTATATTCAGTCCAAGAGTTGGCTCTGTCCCTTGAACAGCATTCTCTTCAACCAATGTCTGTGACTCCACAAGCATCCCCAACATTAGTACATATTGGGGAAAGATTTTGCCTCCAGACTGTAATAAGCACCTATAAAAGGTAGAAATTTTTAAAGAAAAATTGAACTATTAACATATTTCTAAATATCAAAAGGAAGAATAAACATGTGAACTTAAAAGCTGTTTGCTATTCAAAGCAGTTAGTACAGGTCAATACAACATATATCTAAAACAGATATGAAGGTATTGTAGCTTATCTATATTCTAGAGAACCATCAACTCCATGCCCATATAACTAAATTTAGCACCAATAAGAAAAATATTGAGATCTTGGCTCAATACACTCTGGGCAAATAACCAAAATAATCCAACCAGATCTAGGGACAATGTGCCACAAATTTGGGGGATAATGAATTTATACTGGGAGATGAGGGCTACCTAAGTTTCCTAGGACCATCCACAAAGATGAAAGAGGGTTATATGATTGAAATAGATGAAAAATGTTAAGCTGAAGTTAGAAACTGAGAAAATGTAAACTTACTAAATGCTAGAAGAAATAATAATGAAAACAATATATATCAATTTCTTTAAGTCAGAATTAACTAATTTATATGGAAACTTATTCTAGTCTCTTACATGCCTATTTCTTCTGAAAGAAAAGTTGCCAGTCACCAAAATTTATGATTAATAAGTTAAAGAACACTTACAAACAAAAAAATTTTGTAACAATTTTTTTTTTATAAAGAACATTCATAAACACAACTATCACCTCATTGCTACTGGCTAGTAGACTATCCTAAAATACTCATTTCACTATTTGTATCACACAAATAGCATGGACGTTATTCTGGGTTTCCTAAAGCTATGCCAGCTGACAGGTCCTTCACCAAGCTAAAAAGGTTTCATATATAGACTCAACCAAAATCTTTGTGTCTCTGTCAACTGCAGAAAAGTTTAGCGAGGTTTTAATGAGACTCATCACTGGAATCTCAACTACTAGGTGATGGATTTTATTTATGTCACAAAAATTCATAAAAAGCCACTGATAAGAAAAAAACAGACTGATGAAATTACATACTTAATAAGTATAGTACAATTTTACATCATTATGAAGTGATCAAGCTTTACATATCCAATGGCAAGGTTAGTGACAGTTCTTGGAATGAAGATGAGAATTTGATAAAAATACTACTTGTACAAAAGTCTTTTTCTTTAGCTAAATCAAGGAAGCCTACTCAAGGAAACAAAACCCTGATGAAAGAATAAATTAAGAAAATGAAAGTGATGGATACAGAGAACTATGGAAAGATTTATAAGATGACTACACATTGTAAACCGCAACTGGCTGACTTAAAAACTGTAATCAATGCAATGATCAACCATATCTCTAGAAGATAGTTAATGATGAAACATGCTACCCACCTCATGACAGAGAGATAGATGAGTGGTGCAAAATAAGAAATACATTTTTAGACAAAGCCAATTGGGGATGTGATGTTTGACTAGGATTATTCGTCACAAAGGAAAGTTTTGATAGTTATCTTTTTTTTTTGGCAAATAGTTGGAGAGTAAGGTTAGTAAAGGGGGATAATTAGTAAGTGTCCAAAAAATGTCAAATTTCCAAAAAAGTTAAAAAAGATAAAAATAAAATTAAAATATTTTCCCTGCGTGTTTACATATATAAAGAAATGTTGGATTAAGTTCTGATTTCTATTAATAGTCTCAATTTTTTTTTACATACCAAAAGTCATATTTCAGTCAACAGGTAAGTTTACCCAGGAAATGGTCCCTTCAAACAACTACCTTGGGAAAGGTATGATCAAAAAATATCAACTCAAAATTTGCCCACCAATCATTAGATAAAAGAAAGTATTAGGGTATATTTGAAATACCTATAACTATATATATATACATATGTTAATTATTGCCAAAAGGGTGTTACTTCAATTCTACTAAGGAATTTTATTATAACTATATTGTTTTTCATCTACATGTCTTATTTCAGAGGATTTTGAAACTTTTTATCTTTCTGAGACTATGGGAAAAATTGTCCTCACAGGCAGCTTAACATTTTATTTTATGAGGTCTCTTTCAAAATGTACTGACACTGCTAGATTAAAGAAGTACACATACTGTTCATAAAATCCCAGATTCTAAAAATGCAGAATTGGGACATCAAATAAAACACACCTTAAGAAACTGACATACATGCCAAGAATTTTGCTTTGAGCATTTTCACTCTATAAAAACTTTAATTCTCAATTAACTAGAAAAATTTTATTCAATGAAAATATTACATTTCCCCAAATAAGCATTTTCATGCAAATATAGATTTTAACTTTCAATGATTAATTCTGCTGGCTCCTTACAAAACTGAGAATCTCACCTTCTTGCCTAACATTAAATAAACACAAGCAAAAAAAGCCTTCCATCTGAGTATTTTTATGAAGATCTGAATCTCTAGGTAGGTAACACACAAGATGTAATTTTGATTATCCTCAAAAATCATCAGTATGGCCAAGTCAATTTACTGGAAGAACTACTGGTTCCTGTTTAATTTCTTGAAATAGAATATGTATAATACAATGTGCTAAAACTTCACAAAATTTATCGGAACAAATAAAGTTATCTGTTAAAATGTAGTGATTCATTTTACTGGGGGGGAAAAAATCAATGTGATTTTTCTTGAGAGTACAGACAGCACTGAAATAGACTATCCTTAAATCTTCCAGTTGTTTTATCCACATCCAGATATAGCTTATGGTTGACACAAGAGGGTGCCATTCCATGAATTTAAAGGAAAAATATACTAGGTTAAAGAAAGCATAAAGGTGAATGACCCACTTAAAATCTGCTATAACAAGAAAAAATGGTAAATAAGCTAATTCACAAACAATTGGCTGAATTGGTTGTCAAAAACTGATTAAAAAAAAAAAAAAACCTAAGCACTGAGACAAATGATGCATGAAGAATTAATATGTCTAGCTACAATCCTACTCAGCTAGTAGATGGAAAATTCTTAAAGTGTGTATTCTACATTATTTAAAGTGAAAATATCCCAGAAGTCATTCATTTTCTCTCTTCTATTAAGCAAAGTATTGTTCTTCAGCTATGTTCAGATGATATAATTTTAAAAAACAACCAAAATTCATGTCTGTTTAGGTTTGCTGGTGTTGAGTGTTTTGTTGTTGCTCATACCACTGCTGTTGCCAGACTTCTCAAAGGAATCCTTCACAAAGCCAAATGTTGCCTCAGCACCATCTGTGCCTCTGATAGTAAAATATGTTCTAATTCCAAAACCTAGCCATAAATGGCAGTTCTAAAAAGAATTTTTTTTAAAGTAAAGGGAGATTGGATTTGTATTGTATTATATCTACTCTAAATATATGCCATTCCTCCCCCTGCTCTTTTTTCAGAAGGCTTAAGTATAGCAACAGAGAACTGTAAGTGGGGAAAAGCTTTCATGATACTCAACACAAAAATCCATAAGGAAATGAGGCATGGGAGGAAAGGCTCAGCAAGCAATCAGGCCACTCAATAAAGCATGCAATGGGCAATAGGTATGAAATGTCTCTCTGAGGATAGCTGGTTCTGAACTACCTTATCCTTCATACATTCATTTCCATTTATCTGATTTCTTCTAAATCCCAAATTCTAATTTCTATAAAATTTTTATGAGAATAATGCCATATCAAGGGCATTCTGGGTGAAAATATGAGAAGTGAACAAATAAAAGAAGGCTTTTCAAAAACAATTTTCTACAACAGACCATACCTTCACCACCATACAATAGTCTGAAAAATGTAATGAAGGCAAGATCCCACTGTGTTTATTGTTGGTTATGACAAAAGCATTTTTACTAAGTCAAATCTTAAATGTTCTTCACCAAGTGTCTCCCAGGATTATCTTCAGATCATACAGGATTCCCTAACAGATATACCTAGAGAAATAACTTTATTCAACTATGCCCTAATCTTCAACATCAAGCAAGGCAGATCAAAAGAAGTTTGCCACAGCAATGGAAAATAAATACCCTGTGCAAAGTCAAAGGGAAGAGAGATTCTAATCTGTTTGCCATGTGAACTGCTACAAGACAGAGTACTATAGAACCTTTTCAGTGAGATCCAGAAGCTTTCAAAAGAGATTGATCTAATAATCCACAAAAGAAAATAAAAATAAAGAATAAATATTATTCATACTATGATATGCAGTTAGACTGCAACCCATTTATATATCTTGCACAGGTACTAACAATTAGCTAAGCCCATAACCAAACAGGAAAAAAGGGAGCAGGTAATATTTCCATGCATTTTGTTTTCCTTCTTAGGTTGTTTTTTTCTTCTTCTCTTTCTAGATCTGATGTTTCATGTGCAGTAAGATAACTGTATAGATATGTATACATGTATTGTATTTGTCATATAATTTATCCTATCTAGCATGTATTAGATTACCTGTCATCTAGGGGTGGGGGTGGGGGGAAGGAAAGGAAAAGCTTGGGGAAAAAAAAAGTTTTTTTGCAAAGGTCAATGTTGAAAGGTCACTCATATGTTTTGTAAATAAAAAGCTTTATTAAAAAAAAAAGAAAAAAAAAGAAAAAAGGGAGCAGGCTGAGTTGAACTTGCAAAATTACACAGCATTCTCAACAATTCCAAACTGCTCCCTTTATAACACTGTTATTTTTCCAACAATGCTACACAGCAATAAATCAAGCAATATCATATGCCCTAGGATCAAAATTGTGGGTAAAGATAATGAAACAACACATACTAAACTATCACCAATAATGATGTAAATATGCACGTAAAATATGGCATAAAAGTACTTTCTAAGAAAGGTCTAATCAGAAGAGGAAGAGAGCCAGTTGGGCAAAAAATAACAAGAGATATCAGCCAAGTGCTGTATTTTTACCTAAAGAAAGTGAGAAGACTTGGAGGAAGGCCTCCATCATTTTGCATACATCTTTTATGTAGGACTTATAGAAGAACAACAATCACATAGAATGAAAATCATGGAAGTACTGGTATGGAAAATATCCACATCAATGGAATCCTGAATCTATTAAATTAATGAAATATCTTGTTTCATGATTATTACTAGTTAATTTTTTTAAATTAAACTTCAACTTTCAAAGAATAATATGAGAACACTCATTCAATTTGACAAGTATTTAGTGAGCATCTAAAGTACACAAAACTGTGAGAGGTTTTTGTATAGTTACCTTCACGGAACAGTTATGGGAAATGAGACAGGTAATTGAAAGTTAAAATATGCAAATGAAAAGAACTACAAACCCCAAACCATGAAATTTCAGAGGAGAATACTCAAAAAATACTCCTTAATTAGCAAATATATTAACAAACAATAATAAATTTACTTCCTCTACAGTAGTTTCTTTCCTACATCCTCTCAGGCCCAGAAGCAAATATTATTTACCCAAGAGCCCGCACTGAAAAATTTACAAGGTAAAAAAAACAAAACAAAACAAAAAAACAAATACATCTGCAATTAGCAGAGAAAGTCATCAAGTTGTATCATCTACTGTAGCAAACCATACAAATTAGACAATCGCCCACAAAGAACAACTTGCCTACTTCACAATCTTCCTTCTAATTCCACCCTTACCTCCAAAATATCTAACTTGTAAATATTCCTTTCGATTTTTCTTATTATATCTTATGATATAATGCAAGACATAAGTAAAAAGTGAAGATACTGATTATAAACATACAAGAATTTATACATTCCCATATGTTACACTGGCAAAGAAGCCAACTTAGAGACCACGCTTATAATAATAATAGTATTGGTCATAAAAATTTTGGGGAGCTGCTACCTTCAATGCTAAATTTATGGGGCCATTAAAAAAATCAGTCTCACTACATTTAAGGCTTGCTAGAAACTCTCTCAACTCACCACAAGGTTAATGATACAACCAAACTACCCAGTTTGATGATATATCTTCACTGGTTTTGGCTCTGAATGACTTTTAGCTAGTTCCAAAAATCAAGCCCACTCTCAAAGCCTGGAAATTTGCCACTAACAACAATCACCACAAGACTATAATTGCAGTTTTCTGAAGGCAATTACAAAAGGGGAGTTCCAGAATATCTCTGAGCAACAATATTGGAGTTATATGGCTTGGTAGAATAACTACACTGAAAGGTATGGAACGTTTGGGGTTTTTTTCTGGCACTTTCACAATTTCTTTCTTCCTTCAATTCATCTGTCTTTTACTAATTGTCACTTTTCCAACCTGTACTCTGCATTCCTGCAAAATAACTCCAACTGACTATGAAATCCTTACTTTTTTAAAATATTTTTTCCTACTATACCTTGTCCAAAAGAATTCCCCCAAATTAAGTATTTTTGTTCTTTCCATTACAACTAAAAGAGCTCTAAAACCTAAAGATTTACTAAACTTTCTATTTTCTAGTGCCATAAATAAAAGCCAAGTTTTCTTTAAGTGACATTCCATCATCCTATAAGACAGATCACGGAAAAAACAGAACAGGTCTTAAGACCTTGTACTGGAGCCTAGCAATAGACAAATATAAATAAATATAACTATAAGTGCTTTTTGCACAGCCAAACTATGGAAGAAATTAAATCATCTCTATACACTCTGAACTTTGAATCTATATTCCAACTCTAGTCACTAGAGGCTATCCAAATGCCACTGTTTTCTATGGACTTCTTTATCTATGGTGGGATTCTTGGTTTACAAAAAACATTAATTAACCTTGCAGAAAAAGCAAACCTGAGAACTCTGTGAAGGAGAAGAACGTGAACAAATCTGATTTTCCGTGCACACAAAACTGACTCCTTTTCATGACCAACAAATGTACAATTACCTATTAAGGTCAGATGTGCAGACAAATGTCCCACATGTGGCACACTACCTGGATATTGCTGCCTTTTCCATCATCTCCTGCTGAATAAGGCCAGAGGGCTCAATGACGTCCAAGATGATAATGCCCCAGAGTTTGTCCGACTTGGGTCTCTGCAGAACGGCACCATCATCTTCCACACGCCTCAGCCAAAACTCGAGCATGTCTCTAGGAAAGTGGTTGGCTTCTGAGATGAGGTCCAGGGTGAGACGGTGCTGCTCCTTCTCCACAGAGCTGTAAGGCTTCACCAGCCCCAGCGTGCCAGCAATGATGGGCAGAATGGAGAAGCCCTCAGAGACATCCAGCACGTACAAAGGGTCAGGGAGGCCATGCAGGGCACTGCCATCCTGGGCATTGCCAGAGTTCACCTCACCACCAAGGCCTTCCACGTCCATAATCTGCAACTGTTTGTTTGGGGTCAGGGAGGTCAGCACTTTACTCATGGCAGCTTTAAACCCTTCATGATAGGGAGCGTTGTTAAGCAAAGCGATTTCTGTGGATTCCAGTGTGCACGTCTGCCTGACTTCATCTGGTTTGCTGGTTTGAAGGCTAGCCAGGGCACTACAGAGTTCAGCCTCACTACCTAAAACAAGGGACTCTTCCTCATTTTTGTTGGAACTTCTCTCAATATCCATTCCACGATCAGCATTTAAAATACGAATATTCTGGATTCTCAGGTAACAGTCCAGGCAGGAAACTTCCATCATCACAAGGTCTCCAGGCTTCACAAAATAATCTTCAATAGAGTTGGGAGTTGAGGGGGGAGAGAGAAGAGTGAGAAGTACAATAATTAATTCAAATAAAAATGCAGTGTTGACTGGATTTTGGAAATAAAATTAGAAGATATACATTACTTGAAAGCAGAATAAAACATATCTCTACCCTCAAGGTTGTAAGCATTAACATTTGAAATTTTAATAATTAAACATGAAGATATAAAATAATTAAATAATAGGAATACAAGTGATCAAGTCCTTAGAAATGTTTCTTGAAGGTGCCTCGGCTGGACCTACAGTTTAATAAACATGAACTGTCCACTATAAATACAAAGCACTATATAGCAAGCCCTAATGATTGAAAAATAAATGGTTTCTGACCTCAAAGAGTTTATATTCTACTGGGAGTACACTACAAGTAGACTGATAAATAAAAATAATTATTAAATATCCACAAACATATGAATATGTGTGTACCCACACACACACACGCAAAATAACTTCAAGAGGTAACAAAAAGTTTCCTGTAGGATATAAAAACTGAACTGCAAAGCCAAATCTTTAATGAAGCTGAGGTAAGAAGCGAGGGTTTCCTGGATGTGGGGAACTAACTGTGAAAGTACAGAGGAGAACTGCGAGGACAGTCGGAGTAAGCCAGGAAGTTTGTGACTTTGAACTGGGGATGTGGAAGCTTAAACTAGATTGTGGAAGGCTTTAAAAGTCAAGCTACAAATTCTGTTTTGCCCCACAGCAGCCAACTAAAGATTCTTTAGTAGAAAAAATGAGGAAACCGATGATTTCAGGGAGACATGAAAGACTATGAACTAATACCAAGTGAACTGAATAGAAACAAACAAATAAAAAAAAGATTTACATGAAAACAACAATCTCATTAAAAGAATAATCCTTACATGGGAGGGAGAGAAGTGGAATTGCCCTACTGGACCAGCCTGAAAAGGTAGGCTAGAGCCAGAGGTTTGTTTCTTCTCCTAGAGTGTAGGATCTACACTAGGGGCCCACAGATACCCAAAGAGCATGTATAGTCTTTCTATATCAGATTTTAAAAATTCTGCCTTTTGTAGAGAAATAGAGGATAGTTTAAGACAGACTAATTACTTTGAATGCTGCTTTTCTCCTTTACTGAGACCTTAAACTAAAGGGAACAGGAGATGAAATGAAAGTAGCCTTTTACTTTCCCACTTAGGTCCCAAACTCTTGCCCCAAGATCATCTAAACTGAGATACAAAAAAGTTCATCACCAGTAAGGTTGTCTTAAGAACTTTTTGTCCAGGGAAATACATGAAACAAGGAAAGAAAAGACAAAAAAGGTTTTTCCATAAAAAGTCCAGGATGACATAGGCCTATTAGATTAGACTTAATGATACAACCACAATAAATATGAAATATATATGTTTGGAAAATATAAAAGATTTCAGGTGAAAAAAATAAAAGCAACTATGAAAGGACTTCTTAATCCAGCTCTTAAAATGTCTTTTTCTTAAGACTGAAAAGATTAGAAAAATAGAAACAGAAAAAGGGAGTCTATATATAAATTTATCCTTTTACCAAGATCAGGATCTTCAGCTATATCCAATTTCCCTCATGTGTCCTCCTCCAAACCTTAAAACTTCTTTACATTTTTAACTATTACTTTTTTTTTTTAACCTTTATCTTTATTCTTCTCCAATCTCCAAAAGTGGAGAGGAAAGGAGAGGGATGACAATCTTCTCACCAAGGCCCTCTTCCCTTTGTTCTTGATTGTACCTCCTCCTCCTCCAGCATCTTCCCTCAATCATTCCCATCTCCAATCTCTCCTGCTTATAATCATGTTCAGATCTCCCTTATTTTCCCTCCAAATTTTCCACTTAAGTCTTCATAATTATAAGGTAGGAAAAAACCTACAAGAAAGGTAGAAAAACTGGAGAAGAGAAGAAAAGACTATGGGAAAAGAGTAGTATATCAAAGCAATTTATGCAAAACCACTAGCAAGGACAAAACACAATTACAAAAAGAAAGGACTAAAAGTATTTTTCAAGCAATATTAAAGAAACAAGTGGTTAAAAACTCAATTTTACATGTGAACAGACTAAACAATCTAATAAAACAAAAAAGACAGACCCTCACCATCAGTGGTACACAAGAAGCACATCTAGAAAGCAAAACATCAAAATGAGAGACTGAGGACAATTCACATGCATCAGGTGAATTAAAAATAAAAAGACTTTTAACATAGATTTTCTAGTCTTTGAGGATTACTCTTTATCTTCATTCCCTCTCATCAAAGTTCGTGCTGCTCCTTAATTTAATGATTTTATTAGTCCATTGAGAGTCAATGATTTTCAATTTCATATTTAAAGTTAAGCTCCCAATTCTGATGAGTCAACAATATGTATTTCAGGACAAAAAGTACTACTCAAGAGTCCTACAAAGTAAAAGATTTCGAAGGGTGTGAGTTAGGGAACAGTTATATATTGAGCATACAGGACCTTAATTTCCATACCATTGCTAACAATCTACCAAGTCAATGAATTTCTCCCCACCAATGAAAATGAAGCTTCCCAATCCCTCTAAACCAGAGTCCAAGGGACCCAACAAGCACAGAAAAAGCTCCAGTGTAATGGAATGCACTAAGCCAGTAGTTCCATAATTATCACAGAGCAGGTTGGGATCTTAATTAAGATCAGGATCACAAGATAAACAATTTGGGCTGGAAAGGAGCTCAGAATTCAGATAGTCCGACCCCTTAGGCCAAGAGAAGGTCACATTCAGTGATAGAGGTAGAATCTGAACTAGATCTCTCTTTTCAGTGCAAACACTGTTTCTCAAAAACTTCTATTTGCTTGTTTTCTTTTAAACAAGTTCCATCAACAGCAAAGGTACACGCACACACAAGGACATAGACACAAATTTATTATAATAAAACTGAGATTTCATTGGAATATGTAACTCCTCATTAGGAAATACCCTCTACTAATAAAAACTAGCATCTATCTGAAATTGTTTTGAAAGCTGCCTGAAGATACTAAGGTTGTCACAGAGCCAGCAGGTTTCAAACAGGACTTGAATCTAGGTTTTCCAGTCTTTGCAGCTAATTTTTATCTCCTAATCTATGTTGCCCCTCCCCAAAATATGTGCAGTCCCTAAAACAAAAGATCATGACTCACTGAGAGCCAGCATGTTTCAGCTTTACTTTTGAGAGTACAAGTGAAAATAAAACTATAAATTCCTGAAAGGTAAAATGTATGTCCCTCTCCTGAGTGAGATACACTGAACTCTGACTTAAGTTTTTCTTCCTAGTCCTCCCTTTGCCTCCACCATTATAAACAATCAGGATTCAAAGCAAACCAATCATAAAACAAACTAAGCACACACCTGGGAGGTTCTGCACAGGGTAGACAGCTTGTTCCCAACATGTTTCTTCATGAGGACTGGTTGATAAACTGTGTTCATCATCAAGCTGAAGCACAAACCAGACTATAATGGCATCTAACACTCCTTCCTGAATGACAGGAATACTTAGCTGATGAGGATTTCTGGTTGCAAGACTTTTTAGTTCCTAATTAAGAAAAGGAATTTTAAAAGCTATTAGATTTAATATATAATACACAAATAAAAGGATGTACACAAATATACACAGAATATATAACTAAGTCCACCCAAGTATTATTAGAATATTTCATTATCTCCACATTCAACTTCTTAGCAAAGACATGTCTTTGTGAAGCATTAAATTCCCCAAATTAAAAGGAGATTTAATTCAGTATATGCAAATACAAATAGGATCTAGGATTCTGTCAGCATGAAGAACTCTCAGTGTTGGGCCATTTCCTCCCATCACAACCCATTCATGACCTAATAGGGAACCTATGGAATTTAAGATGTGCCCAAAGTCATATAGCTATTAATGTCTCAGAATCTTAAATGCCTTATCAAAACCCAGCATAATATTTACACACACACACACACACACACACACACACACACACACACACACACACACAGAGTACTGAATTAACAATCAAGGGACTTGGGTTCTTAGTCTTAGGTTTCCATTGTTCTATATGCTACTTTCCGCCTACAGTCAGAAGAAATCACTAAAATAATGACTATGATTTATGTGTAGAATATAAATCAATAATGAGTAAAATAAATTTATATGCTGATCTTTAGTATGGAGCCTGAAATATGTTTTTTTTACAGGAAGAGGAAATAGTGAAAAAAAATATAATAATCAGAATATATCTTTCTCATTTCTACCCTTAAACTAGGATCAAATATGCATCAAATTTGGGGCAGTTTAATTTCAAAATTATCTTAAATGGATCAAATTTTAAAAAGCAGCATGCTATATATTTATTATTTGGCAGTCTCTAGAACTTTAGATGATAATACACAAAATTTCAGTGATTATATAGTTAATTTTTAAATAGCAATAATAATTTAACAATCCAAGGAGTTGTTTACCTGAAGATTATTGAAATTTACTGTCATAGTTTCAAAGGACTCTGTTAGAGGCAAATAGCCCCCAGGAACTCGACTCATTTTTTCAGTTGTATAAGGTTCAACTGTTTCTTCAAAATCTACAGAAGAATATGCTGGACTCTGAAATTTCACAGATGCTGGTAAATGAACACCAGCAATATCCTGAACACTTAGCCTGTTGAAGAGGGGGGGAAAAAGGCAACATTTGTATTTTTATAATCCAACTGGTACATCCCACACTGAGTTTTTAAAAAAAACAAAACAAAAAAAACAAACCAAGATTAAGCAAGATTATGTGATAACTATGATAGACTTAGCTCTTCTCAGCAGCATATTGATACAAGACTATTCTAATAGACTTGGGATAGAAAATGCCATCTGCATCCAGGGAGAGAACTGTGGAGATTGAATCTGGATCGAAGCATGTATTTTCACCCCCCCCCCTTTTTTTGTTTGCTTTTTCTTTCTCATGGTTTTTCCCTTTTGTTCTGATTTTTCTTTCACAATATGACTAATATAGAAATATGTTTAAAATGATTGTCCATGTATGACCTATATCAGATTGCTTGCTGTCTTGGGAAGGGGGAGGTAAGAGGGAGGAAGAAAAAAAATGTGAAACTCAGAATCTGACAAAAAATGAATGTTGAAAACTATCTTTACACATAAGTAGAAAAATAAAATAATATTAAAAAAAAAAACCATTGAGCACCATTTTCAGTGCTCTTTGGCAATAACTTATTATGAAATCAATTAAAATTTTAAACAGATCTCCTGACATTTAGGTCAGCCACCTGAAGAGGCTGTAATAGTATGCCAATTTGTAGTTTTATAAAGTCAAACCTCTTTCTCAACAGAAAAGGTCATTAGCTTGGCTCCAGGGTCATTTCATTACTCTCTCAGCCAAACAAACATTGACAAAAGTATAGTCACTTCAGATCTAACAACCCTTTTAATTAAAGGATATTATGCAAGGAGTGAAGTTAGAGAAATTAAGTCAGTAACAATGGAAAGTCTCTAGTTGTCTCAGAATTCAGCAGCCCTCAGTTCCATTTTTCTCAGAATTCTTGACTTTTTAACAGTTTTTACCCTTAACTTGGCTTTTATAAGAATCAGATCTCCAGGCACATATGTCCAAAAAAAGAACTGTACTTTTCAGAAATTCTGAAGATATATATTAAAAATGAATACATTAAAAATCTATAGGCAAAGCATATCAAAGGAACTATTTCTGCAATTCCCAAGTAAGGGTACAAAAAAAAAAAAGCAAATGAAATTTATATATTATTAAAATTACAAATTTGTGAAATTTAATTAATTTATTTTATGAAATCTCTTGATACTAGTCACTAGTGAATATACAAGTCTTTCCATGGCCCTTTGGGTTAATTTTAACTCAGATTCTTCCAAAATAAGGATGGTGCATATTCTCTATCATAAAACATCAGTGAAGGAATACTGGCTTTTAAAAATGGGATTTTATGGTAACTTGTAGTCTGGGATCACTGAAAAGCACTGTAAAATTTCCTAATACACTGTAGCTTGCCTGATTTCTTCTTCATACATATATACTTTGATTAAAAATGATAGATAAACCAGTAGGCTTCTCCTATAGATAAATTTCATAGGTGGAAAAGTGAAGGGACTTTAGGGTCCACATCCCCTCCCATTCACAGATGAAAAGGTTGAGGCCTAGAAAAATTAAATGACTGGTCCAAGGTAACACAGGTAGTTGTTGTTTGCGTTCCAATTGACTCAAATTGAATATAAATAGCAACCACTTCAGCTTCAGCCAGAAACCCTCCCAGATTGACTGGATGATTAGGTGAAAAAGGAGATGCTTTGTCTCAATCGCTCCCTAGCCTTCATCACTGAGTGGGTGCAGCCTCAGTCAAACTGAGACCTGTTGCTTAAAAAGGCCAAGGTCTCCCACTGTGGCCATCTCCAGTCATCTTAATCCATATTTTATTATTAAGGCCCTGGAGAACAGAGTAAGGCAGGTGACTTTGACCAGCCCTCCCTCACATCCAAGTCACTTGCATGTCACTACACCCCCTCCCTGAGGTCATGTCTTCTTCCAGAACGAAGGACAAACAACCTTGGTGGAAAAATATTTTATCTATTCTCCCCCAACCCCCAGTGGATGGTTAAACCATTTCTTTTATATCAGTAAAGAAACTATAGAGTGGCCCCAGGACTGAATATATGTAACATAATGAACTAGTATTTAAAGAGCTTCACTCCTGATAAGAAATTATTCTTTTATCTGAACAGGGAGTTTTCCCTGATGTTAGTGAATGTGTGTTGCTATAAGATGCCCTGCTATATCTGTAGTTGCATTTGTCAGTCTTGTATAATACAAATGTCTGTGAGGTAAATCTTTGAGGAAAGAATTTAAGTCTGCATTTTACTATGTCAAACTCTTAGGAAACAAGAGTAATCAACAACATGCAAAGTAACATTTTTATCTTCCCTATGTAATTCAGTTTTGTAACTATAAAAAGCTGTCATCTGTAAAATCATTTGTAAAAAGTCACTTCCTTTACATGTGTTCTTTAAGGATATTTCGGTCGTATGCATAATCCATTTTCATAAAACATTAGAGAAATGAGAAAGCACAAAAATAGACCCATTGTTTTGGATGCCTCCCTAATCAGAGCAATGGATCTGGAGTCAGGAGACCCAAGTTCAAATCCCAGATCTTATTTTAGCCCATTTGTGGCCTTCCCACAAGGCATGTGCATATGTACCAAGAGCTGGGCCAGACCATCTGTAAGGACCATCCCAGCTCCAAAGCTATGATCCTATGAATCCTTCTTGGTTTTTTCCATCAAAGCAGAAGGAGCCATTTATAGTCCTTTCTACTCTTTTGGAACCTTTCTCTTTTTAAAATCTATCCTTAGTGGCCATAAAAATAATAGTGTTTACGGCAGACTTCATGTGAGATCCAGCTCCTCTTCCTTACTTTTTAACAACCACTGTTACTTCCTCAAGGAAATCAGATAACTGAGGTGATATTTTATAATTAAAATATATCAATAAAGAAATGTTGGCAGATATGTTGCATTTGACAGGCTTGAAACACATTCCCCATGTTAGGAATTCATTCCATTTTTATCCCTTCTTAGCTTCTTTCAAGACTCAGCTCCAACATCACCTCCTAGAGATCTTGCCCACAGGGATTCTTCAATATTTAAAGTCTATTATCAAATGACCTTTTCCCCACCCCCACCCCCAAACCAACTCAAAAAATCATTTACCTGTGATGTCTTCGTATCTCTGGACACTCCACTGCCATGCCAAACACAATGGCACCTGCAGGTATGACCTGTCCATATTCTGTACAACTATCATCTTTACCTTTAGGCTGAAAATATAAATAAAATTTTTAGCCTATGAATACATATTAGAACATAAGTATCATTAATTCATCTTAAATTGTGAATACCTAATTTTATTACTCAAGATGAATATAATCTTTCATTAACCATTTCAATCCAATTATACTAGGCTATCAATATAATTTGGTCACTTTTATAGAATATAAAATTGTGGGTTCATACTATTCATCTATATATAATCCATCTACACTTTTGATAAGGAACATGAAACCTCTCCCAGGATAAACTGATCATAATTAATATCATCACCATGCTGCTAACTCCAGCCTTGGCTACCACTTCCCTCGACCTTTTTTCAAACTGTAAAGCTGAAGGATGGAATTCTAAATTCTTCCCAAAGCTTTCCTCTACAGAGGGCAGAAATTGGACTTCCAGATCACTTTCCATCAGCATCTCTGTATGCTTTCAACTCCATGGAAGAAAATGCCCCCTTACCCCATGTCATATACCCCATGACTCCTCCCCTTCTTGCCCCTATTGAACTGAATTTAAATCAGATCCAAATCTAAAAGGGTAGAGGACCTCTGAAAGACAAATATAATTTTGGCAACTGCAATGGAGGTAACAGGACTAGGCTGTCTAAACATTATTGGGATCTGAGGTTTTCCTTTATCATTCTCATGTTGATACTACCATGTTTTCCTCTCCAGTTTGTTGAGACTTTCAGTAAGGAAGGAAGCTAAGTTTTTAAGTCACCAAATTTCTTACTCTTATCCCTACCCCTTACTACTCCATAGTCTGGGGTGACCTCAAGACTTCAGGAAAATAAACTATTTTGCTTCATAAAAAAGTTAGACATCTTTGGTTCAGGAAATTGCATCATCCATATGACTGTCAAATCCCATGAAAGGGGCAAAGTATAGTCTTTTTGAATTAGGAGCCAAAAAACCAAACCATTTCAGTCCTGGATCATCCATTAAAAAGCTTTATGGCCTTTAAAATTATATCATAATCTATCTAGAGGACATGTTTTCTTATTAAATAGAAATGACATCAATTATCACTACCTAATTTGCAGGGTTGTTAGGAAGAACACATGAGTTATTATCCATATGAATATACTGTAATTAAAAAGAAACGTAAGTTTAACTACTCTGATTTTTATTAATAAACCAAAAATCCATGTACCTAATAGACAAGAATTCTCTGAGGCTAAAACATATACCCACAAACATATGACTACTGGATTTGGATTTATAAGGCTTTTTTCAGACTTATTTTTTCTTAATTTTCTTAAACTTAATTTTAACCATACTGAATTATATGATATACATATATATATTAGTTTATGATTTGCAATAAATAAAACTATTAACAAGTAATTTAGTAATTCTAGTTTGCAACAACAAAGCCTCACCCCTATATAGAACATAAAATTAAGCACATTAAGCAAATACTCCTGCTTAGAAAAATAAATGTTAATAATTAAAAGAGTGCAGCAAAAGAGTTATAAATTTTTTAACTAGAATAATTAAAAATCTAAATATGTATCCTATAATCTTCAAAAATATGGGCTATAATGGTTAGGCTATAAGGGTCATAAATAATTTAATAAAGTGGGAAAAACTAGATTAAATTGGTTAAAAAGTCAAAATGAAACAGTAACTCTCTCTACCTCCAGTTAGAAATTTCACAAAAAAACCTTTTTTTTTATTATAAAGAATTTACCAGAAGCAGAAAGGATATCTATCCTAGATCAAATATATCTGAAACAATCAGTTGACCTTTAAGGCCAAAGTAAGGAAATTATAGATCCAAAAAATTTTAGGTCTAAGCTTAATTTAATTCAGCTCTGGCCCAGAAAAATCAATTTCTCCTTAGGCAATTTATAACATATTATATTACTCAACAAAAGAAAATGAGAGCACCCAGATATACTTCCATGTGACCCTCATGGGAAGAAGGTCTCTGCCTCCACCTGCAGACCACAGTTTGAGGCTATTACCCATGTTTTGAAGATTCTTGATCACACTTCCACTGACCAGACAGTAAGTCTAAACAACCTTCGCTGACAAATTCTAGAGTGACAAATTCGATACTTTTTTCTCATAACTTCAAAAGAAAATGTGATTATTTCAACAAGTGCATTTAAATAACTTTCTTCACTAATACAAATGGATCTGAACAACATTTTCAACTCTTAACATGAGGACTGATAATTATAAACAATGTAGACACATTCTTTCTCTTGTGCAGAAACAGATTATTCTTGCCAAGACCCAAACCATATAAAAGAGGTGAAATTAAATGCATTCAAATTAGCTTCACTATTTCCACAGCTCTGAGATTTCACTGATGTGAGCACTTTCTCCAAAAGCACATCTAAAAATTTATCCACTGATTTATAGTAGCAATGCTCAAACTTTTGGGTCTCTGTATTCCTTTATACTCTTAAAAAAAATTATTGAAATCCACTGCCACCAAGAATTATCATTTATTTGGAATCTGGCAATTGATATTTATTATATTTGAAATCAAAATATCTTAATATTTTGTAAAAATAGTTTTTACCTTGTGGATCCCCTGAAATGGTCTCACAAACTCCCCCACATCGCCATCCCTCAGTTTCTCTAGACCAACACTTTGAGAATCACTGATTTAGAGCAATAAAATCAATACCAAAAAAAAATCCATAACTCTTTAAAAACTGATGCTGAATAGACAATGTACTGAAATATGAGAGTATGCTGCATAATGTTTTAATTTTGACTGTTTCATGTCACTATCATCACAAACACATTATATTCAAACTCCATACTGTCACAGTTAGTCAATCAACTCCAATTAGTCAATCAACTAAGGCACCAATCAGATAGTTGGTGACTATCACCTGTGTAAACTACAAAAAAATCATGATTTATTATATATAATAGATAGATAAGTAAAATATTGTTCCTATTAGACTAACTTTTCCCTATTAATAGCATTTTGCCCAATGTATGGCTCTTATAGAATCAATTAAAGGTTAGGCAATATATGCCTATAATGAATTTTAATAAGCAATGCTACCATAATTTAAATATTCCCTTTGTTTACATAACTATATATTATGTATGTATTTATTTAACATAATAGATCAAGAGCATAGAATGGAATTTTTCTAGTTCTTCCAAAATATAATAAAAGATAATGGTATTATTAATATAACAGCATAAATTAATGACTAAAAACATACTAAGTTTTCCATCAATCAACAAGCATTTATTAACTGCCTACTATATGCCAGGCACTATGAGAAACTCTAGAGGCTTTCAAACAACTTACTGTTTTCTCCTTCAAGTTCTTAGTACAATTACTTAATCTTAACTCTTTTTTAAAACGTGGACTCCCTATACTTATGTGTATGTGTGTGTCTGTGTGTGTGTGTGTGTGTGTGTGTATACAAGTATATAAAAAAAACTACACATACACAAATACTCAAATAGTATTTTGAAGTACCTATGTACTTTTAAGTTTTAACAAAACAATGTAAACACAATAAGAAAATGATTTGAATTTTCAATTAAACTCTAGAAAAGTCTAAATACAAATACACTCATATATAAAATGTATATATGTGTACACATAAATAAATCATTTCTAATCTATTGAAGAAGTTTCATGCTACTTACCTTTGGTGGTAAAAGTAAATGTTCCCATGCATGAATCAAGCTCTCCACAATTCCTTCTCCAAACAAACCTGCATCGACAGTTTCTGTTACAACTAGGGAAACTCTATAGAATGATTTTTTAAAGACATATGTAAGTTATTTAAATAATACAGTTAAAATATATGTGTGTTTATCTGTCTCAAACTATCTCTTGTATAAGAACATAAAATAGCTACTACTCAAAATTTTGTCATGTTAAATACCATTATTGCTATAGATTAAGAATAGATTTCTTTGTTAAAATGGCATAACTTTTTTTACACTTAAAACACATAAAATTCACTAAAGTTTAGTTTAATACTTTATAGTATGATTCCAAAATTGGATTAATGACATAGAATGTATGCCCCCCCCACTCCTAAATAAACATTTTTATGATGATAGTAGAATAAAAAATCTGTCACAGCAATCCTATTGGGCAAGTAACGACATCTTTATTATTCCATTTTATAAATGGCTCAAAAGCAATGACAGTCTAACAGTTAGTAATGGCTAGTGCTAAGAGTCAAAGAAATATATTTCTATTCATAGACATACACTTAGACATATAGACATTTCCCCCAAGAGAATATAAGTTCATTCAGAGTCAGGGTCTTTACATTTTTTATCCTTGTATGTTCAGTACTTGGACACATGATCTAAGACATAGTGGACACCATAAATATTTCTTGATTGACTCCATGGTTTTATTGTTCCTTTGTAATCTCATTTCACATCCCTCTCCTTGGTACACACTAAAACTCCATCCCACTGGCTTTCTTTCTGTTCCTCATGGTTAACACTAGTAATCCTCACCCTTTCTCTCAGATGCCCCTTCAAGACTTGATTCTAGCACCACCTCTATACAAATTTTTTTTCTGATAACTCAGCAGTCCAGTGTATCATTCTCAAACCACCTTGTATCAATCATATGAATACCTACATATATACATATTATCCTGTCCTAACACACATCACTTTCCCAGTCACAGCAAGGGGCTGAGGTGAGATCTGAGCTTGGTTCCTCCTGACTCCAAGCCCCACTTCCTATGCCAAGGGTTTTCAGACTTTCTGGCTTCAGGACTCATTCAACTATGGAAGGGGCAGCTGGATGGCACAGTAAAGAGAGCACTGGTCCTGGAGTTGGGAGGACCTGAAGTCAAATTCATTCCAGACACTCAACTAGCTATGTGATGCTGGTCAAGTCATTTAACCCCAACTACCTCATCCTCCAAAAAATTTGTTGAAGAGCTACTCCCACCAAGCTTTTGCTTCTCTGAATGATAGCTACTGACATTTACCACATTAGAAACGAAAAGGTCTTCATGTTAAGAAACTGGTTTTGACCTCAAAGCCCCCATGAAGGGTAGGCGGAGCCTCCAGGGTCTCCAGGGCACTGTGCCCCATGGAAAGTAGCCTTGGCCTCCTGAACTCGAAGCTGGTCTCTCTCTCACTCACTGCTGGTCTCAACTTCCTCAGCCATAAGATGAGCTCAGAAAGGAAAGGGCCAAGTCCTCTAGGGCCTCTGCCAACAAGGCCCTTAACTGGTCCCCAAAAGTCAGACATGGCTGCATGACAACAACAAACAAAAAAATAGTATTTGTCTACACCTGCACACAATAATTAAGGGACGGAAAGAAACCGTGATCAAATAGAAAGAGGGACCACCTCAAAAACTTTATGTACATCAGCTGAGTGACCACAACTAAATCCTCTCAGGGTTGGGGATGCTCTCAAAGGCTGCACATATATAGATAGATATGTAGATAGATAACAGAAAGAACCATATATGTCTATATAGATATCTAGATAGATCTAGATAGATATATTTATAGCTACATATAGATATATCTCTATATATAAAAAAAAAAGAGGAAAAACCCTAATGGATAGCTCTAACAAGGTTAACTAGACCTTCACCTCCAGCAATTGCACAGTGCCTGATACATAGTAAGCATTTAAAAAATGCTTATTGATTGACTTATCTGAAAGATATAGTAACAAGAAGTTAAAGAAAGAATCATAGCTAAATAGACAATCATATAATTCTCTTATTTTCTAAATAAGAAAACTGAGTTCAGACATGTTTCTAACTCACATTGAAAAGCAATTCCCTCATAATACTACTACAAAGGAGGTAAAATCTATGAGAACTGACTAAAGTAAAAGAACAAGGAGTAAAATTCAAAATTCCTGAATTTCAATCAAGGCCCTAATATACTATACTAAATCTATAGGTCAAAGCTTCTACCACCATGGGTTGAGGCTCTCCATTGGAGTAGTGTAACTGAAGGTGAGGATTGTGAAAAATTTGGAAACAGTAAACAACCACAAATTAATTAAAAATCAAACACGTAATGAATCCAGGGTGTTTCTGGCAGTGTATGCCTGAATTGCATTGCCCAACTTCAGTGTTGCCTTGGTTCTGAACACACAACAAGCAGACTATACTATATACCACACAATGCAAAAACACAGCCAGAAACACTTCGGCTCACATTCAAGACAAGGTCACATAAAAATTTCTCAGTTGAAAAGGAGTCATGAGTGGAAAAAGTTTTCGTAAGTAAAGTACAGATCAGAACACGTTAACATATAATTAGGATAGAACCAAAATGACCAGGTAGGCCTCAGCCAGGCTATTTTTCAAAGTAGCTAGAAGTCCCAAATCAGAAAGCAAATCTGTTACCACATCTTCCTCTAAGGTTAATCAAGAAGGTTTAGAAATTTACATTTGATCGATTTTTTATTGTACATGTATAACCTATATCAGATTGCTGTCTTGGGGAAGGTGGAGATAAGGAAGGGGAAGAAAAAAAATTTGGAACTCACAATCACAAACAAATGAATGTTCAAATCTATACATGTATTTGGAAAAATAAAACATATTGGAAAGGGAAAAACAAAACAAAATATCTGATCAATTTTCCCAGCTCTCCCATTTAGAGCTTGTTTTTAGATTCACGAGATAGGTAGGTGTTAATTCATGTGACTTTAAAAAAAAAATTAGATTTCTTCTCAAGACCTTTACAAATAATACAGTGAATTTGTTCTTATAAAGAACTTTCTACTTATATTTTTCTTTTTTTTTTTTAATAGTTATTTCTTTTTATTTGGGACATAAACCTAACCTATTTTCACAACTTAACTTTTAAAAATCAGACAGTGACTTAAAAAGTACTAAAGAACATACATGACAATACCTCTCTGGAATGTGCTTAGGAACATCTATATCAAGAGACTTCATATGTAATAGTTTGATCCCTGTTTCCATCTTGTTTGCTGCCACTATATCACAAGCGAGCTCATACATGGTCTTGGACAGCTCACAGGCATAGACACAGTGTGCACCAGCATTTTTAGCAAACATGCTGTAGGGGAAAAAAATCCATCAGAAAAAAAAAAAGTCAACCAATAAAAATTTTTGTTTTCTTTGCAAATTAAGGAAGTTACACTATTTAAGAACATGACTTTTCCCTTAAATTTAGGTTCATTTTGTATTTTGCCATCAATTCTAATAAATAATCAGGTCAGTTTGAAACTACGAAAGTTAGGATATATCAGAGATAATAACTAGGTAACAAAAAAGAAATATCCTTAAAATGACAATTCCAAAATTCCAAAAGAACTAACACCAGTATAGGAAGAAAAAATACATCTCATTCTTGAATAAATATAAAAATTTAAAAGATAATAAAAAATCTACACATATTGCAATGATGACAAACCTTAATATTCCAGTTCCTGCTCCAATATCCAGGACAGTCTTGCACCCTAAGCGAATCACCTTTTGGATTGCTGAATGGTAAGTCATATTCCTCTTGATGTCATTAAGCATGATAAAGTGCCAGCGTTCCACCAGCCAATTTGCAACACGATAAAAATTCTCCTTTGCATCAATGTAGTCAGGATTTAGCTTTACTGCTTTGTGGAAATAACCAGCTGCTTCATCTCTAAAGCCCATTCTACCAGTGAAATGATAAACAAAAAATATTTAGTATCTGTTCTTAGCCCTACAGACATGTGTCTCTCTGCATCCAGAAAGCCCTCCCACTTCCATTCTAAATCCTATCCTTCCAGGCCCACCTCCTTCATGAAACTTTTCGTGGTTACTACAATCCTTAGCAATCCATCCCTTCCAGTTCTTTCAATTAAACTTATAGCAAATGATTTAAAATTAAATATTATAGTTACTTAATGCTATCCCACATGTTAATCTTATTTCTGCAAGTAGTTAGCCATTAGTATCAGGAACTACATTATGGTCTTCATGTTATTCTCAGTACCCAAGCACAATTCTAAGAAAACAGTATTGTACAATTGAGTAATCAATACTCACTGATTGTTTGGCAAAGCAAACGATATGATTAAATACCACCCCCAAACAGCCATGATTAGCCTGTTGAATTGGAAATGATCCCCTTCTCAATAACTTCACAGGTCTCTGCTTCAATTAGCCTTGGTAAATAAAGTAACCAAGTCATCACTCAGTTTTCTGTTGCAGCTGCAAAGTTAATTTTGGGAAAAAAAAAAAAAAGGAACCTACATGAGAGCTGTAAAAATCAACATTAAGTTTATACCTACAACAGTACAGCTTTGGGGGGAAAAAAATGTATTAAAATGTGCCAGACAATCATGGAATTTGAAACAAAACTAGAAGAGACCTAAAAGAGACCACCCTTACAATTCAGGAAGGTTCTTAAGCTGGGGTCTGAGAATATTTTAAGAAAATTTTTTAAACTATTTCTCTCTTTGGGAAGGGAGGGAAGGTTCTGTTTTTGGTGAGGCAAATGTGGTTAAGTGACTTGCCCAGCAAGTAACTCTTTAAGTGTCTAAATAACTCAGGTCCTCCAGACTCCAGGATCAGTGTTATATCTACTGGGCTATCTAGCTGCCTTCAGTTTCTCTTTTAATACTATGAATTTTATTTTATGCATTTAAAAACATTATTTTGAGGAGTCATTCACTGGACTTTCAAAACAGTCCATGTCACACAAAAAGGTCAAGAAACCCTAATGTGATCCAATGTCTTTTTTTTTTTTTTTAAACAGAAAAAGACACTGACATTTAGGGAGTCACAATGATTTACCCGTGTGGTATAGTAGTGTCTTAAATCATTTTCAGTCAGTCAGTATTTATTAAGCACCTACTTTGCGTCAGGAACTGTGTTAAGCACTGGGGATACAAAAAGAGAACTATTTTAAAAACTGGTTAATAGAAATTTATTTACATGTAATAATTAATATTTATTTTTCCTATTTATTCATTTTGATTCTTATTTACTTTTGCTAGGTTCTTGTTTATATATCTGAATGTTTAAACTTGGTAATGGAAGTTAAAATAACTCATTCTTAAAATAAAAATATTGCATACCTTTTAACTTTAATATATCTGAGTAAATAATATAGATTCTACTTTTTGAAGCTACATATAATTTTAAAGTAATAGTTTTCATATACATTTTAGTAGTTACATCAAAAAAAAGTAACAGATTTTATGTACCTACAAATAATATTGCAAATTGTAACATTGAAATATCATCATCATTAAGTCAAATTGACTCATGCTAATGAGTAAAAGTATTCTTAATACTATAGGCCATTTGATAGAATATTAACTTTCTTAACTAAATCAGGAATTATACTGACAATCATTAAAAGATGACTTCCGTTCATTCATTTTGACTGCATTTACTAAAGCAGGAATAGAAAGTATATATGATTTTAAAAATTAAAGACAAAATGAAGGTTTGTTTTTTCTATGTTCATTATTTTAAGGAAAATAGGTAACTATAGGGCAAAATATGCTATAAAAAAGCATTTTTACTTTAAAAATATTTTTATAGCAGTTTTACACAATATGAGCATAACTATTTAAAAATCTTTTACCATTCAATCAACTAATATTTATTAATTGTTAATAAACAGATAGTGGTATGTTTCAATTATAATGGTTGACTTACATGCAAATATATGTAAAATATCCTCTTATTGCTAATGGACAAAAATATCTAGCTTTTTCTCTCATTTAGAATGGAAAACCTCCCATTAAACCCAATAAAACCAAATATAGGTCTTGCAGAAATGATGTTCTTCTTGACAAGGGAAAAAAGGTCATTTCCCCAAAAAGAAATGTTAGTGACTAGTGTAACATTTTTTCTTCAGAATAAATTGTTACATTAATTTAACATTTCCAAAGTGATAAAGCTTTCATATTCTCAACTGAGACTACCATCTTTAACCCTAATCCAATTATGTCTCCTTTTCTAGTCATAATTTAGCTCCTTGCTACCTCTCGACTCCTCTCTACGCTCAGTATGATGCAGTGACATTAGCTTCCTTGCCAGTCATTGAATAAAACTCCATGCATTTTCAACAACAGTCTTCCAGGCCTGGAATACTCCCCTTTTGTCTCCTGACTTTCCTAACATCTTTCAAGTCTCAGCTAAAAGTCCACCTTCTGTAAAAAAAACCCTTTCCTAATTTTCTCTAATGCTAGCACTTTTCCACTAAGACTACCTTCCTGTATGTTTTATTTGTACTTAGTTGTCTGCCATGCTGTCTCTCCTGATTAGAAAGTGAGCTAAAAGAAAAGGCTATTTTTGCCTTTCTCTGTATCCCCAGGACGTAGCATAGAGTCTGGAATAAAGTGCTTCATGTTTCTTCACTTAACAGCAGAAATGTACCTAATATCATAAATCAGCATTATAGACAATAACAAAAGAGAACAAGAGAATAATTCTCTACAATGGAATTAGAACTATAGCTGTACCATGTAGGAAGGACTCTGCTTTCAAATACCACAATATTAGTATTAATTCCAAAGATACACACACACACATTTGGAGGGGGCACAAGGGAAGATTCAAGAAAAAAAACTAAAAGTAAAAGATAAAAATAAAATAGAGCTTATAGGGTTTCATCTAAAAAAAGAAAAAATATCTTCTTAACAAGTTGCTATTCTGTTTTCAGTCACATCTGACTCTTTATGACCCCATTTGGGGTTTTCTTGGCAGATACTGGAAAGGCTTGCCATGTCCTCCAAATCATTTTACAGATGAGGAAACTGAGGCAAATAGGGTTAAGTGACTTACCCAGCGTCACACAGCTAGTGCCTAAGGCCAGATTCTGTATCTACTCAGCCACCAAGTAGAGCTATCAAAAAGTAGAATGTGCTTCCTGGAGAGAGAGAGGATGATTCTCCCTTCCTTAGAAGCGTTTCAATCATTATGTGGTATGTTACAGAGAACACTGTATATAAACTAGACTGTATAGCTGCTGTGATCCCTTCCTACTCTTGTTATATATGATTTTGGCAAATGTAGTCTCTGGGTTCTTATCCCTCCCAACTAAGAAAATCAGACAATTCATGCCCCCAAATACTCTCAAATCTTTCAAATTCAAAAGTAGTAAGTTAAACTTTTGTGGCTTTTTGTTTTGTTTTGTTTTACTCCTACACTAAAAATTAACAATCTCAGTAAAACCAGTATGCTATACTCAAATCATTTTTTTCCTTCAATTGTTAGGACTGTATTAATAATTTAACACTACTGAATAAAGCCATGTTTTTGAAATAACAAACCTGAACAGATGTTCCCCAATACTGTTACAAATCACTTCATCATCAGGAAAAAGTTCCAAGGCCTGCTCATAGCAACCAAATAAGTCTTGTACTCGATTCAGAGAATCCAATTCTTCGGCCCACTTGAGGAGGGTAAACTGAAAGGTTTCCTTTACAAGAGGAAAAGTATTTATCAGTAAAACAAAAACCACATATAATGTCAAATCTAAGACTTTGGAATTCAAATATGCTTAATAAAAATACTACCTTAAATTCCACTTCTTTAAAAAGCTTCACACAAGTAAATGGAAATATGATTCGATTCTCATAACTATAGTTATGGGTATGTACCCCACATAGATTACAATAGAAAATGGAAAATTTGCACATGAGAACAAGTGTCATGTATATATTCCATTTTCTTTGTCTCATTCATATCTATTATAGGATCACAGAGTTAAAGCTCAAAGAAACTAAAGATTCCATCTAATCTAACTCCCTCATTTTATAAAATAGGAATCAAGACCCAGACTCAGTAACTTATCCACGGTCACAAAGGTAATAAAAAAAAATAGGGCCTCTAATTTGTGTTACCATTAAATGCCAAACAAATATTAAGTCTATTTTAAATAATTGTTATTCTGTACTTTGTAGGGCATCACTTAACCCTACCTAACCTCCCTGAAATTTAAAAAATAGCAAGTTCGGGGCAGCTAGGTGGCGCAGTGGATAGAGCACCAGCCCTGAAGTCAGGAAGACCTGAGTTCAAATCTGGTCTCAGACACTAAACATTCCCTAGCTGTGTGACCGTGGGCAAGTCACTTAACCTCAATTGCAAAAGCAAAAAAAAAAAAAAAAAAAAAAAAAGACAAAAAAAAAATAGCAAGTTCTCTCATTTTAAATAAGCATATTCAAGCAAAAATAAATGCACACATTGCATGACTCAAATTGTATAACTTATTTTGCATCTAACCTCCATCACTTCTCTTTAAAAGGCAAATATAGTAGCCTCCACCACGAGGCAGAGTTGTTACTGATCAATACTTTTAAACCTTTAAAAATTGTTTCTCTTTATAATGTTAAAGTTAACTGTATAAATTATTCTCATTCTGTTCTCTGCATTGGTTTATGTCACTCTTCCACTATTTCACTAACTGAATTCATCCCTTCTATATCCCATTACATTCATATACTGTATATTGTTTATAATCATTCTCCAACTGATGGGCAAGCCCTAATTTTCCATTGTAGACTACCACATTAATGAACCAGTGCTTCATTTTTATACTTGTCTTCAAATAATCATTTGTATTTTAAGACATGGAAAATGACTTTGCATGTTTGGTATTCCTCCATGTATGTATTTTGCCCAGGCACAATGCAATCAATTGGAGAACTGGGCCTCTCATTTTTGTCCTTGTATCTCTATTCCCTGGCACAGAGTAGACACATATACTTGTTGAATCACTACTCTGTGCCGTATCATAACATATAAATACTATAACATTAAGCCAACAGAGCTCAATCTCTGTTCTAGGCTGGAAAAGCTTTCAGGACAGACCTGGCTGTTTAACACATTGTGTGCCTGCCTCATTTTACAACCAACTTAGCTAAGTGCATTCCCTGGAAGCTGGAGACCTTAACATGAAAGAAACCCTGGCCACAAGACAGGATAAGGTATGAAGTGCCCACACACCACTGAGATGGCAGGTGTTTAATTACTGAAGAAGCAATTAATATTTTTAATCCAAACTAAACCTTACTTAGAACTTTAAATTTTGTATCATACAAAGACATTTGCTTTTTTTGTTCATTGTGATGTACCGAATTTAGATTTCTCAGTGTTTTGTCATCTACTCAGATATTTTTCACTATAGATGTGAAGAAAATGAACATACTTATTTTACTGAACTAGATCTTAAAACATTTGGATTTTTTTTTTTTAGCTTTTATATGATGTACGAAGGTAACAGTTTGCTCTCTGATGTGAATTCTCACAAAATATTGTTTATACTTTGCTTAGCTGCCAGTTTTAAAACTGGGGATACAGGTACAAATATGTGTGTTAGCAATAGGAACCATTAGCATATGCTTCCCCCTCCCTCCCCAGTAAGCATGATTATAGTAACAGTTTTGGGTCTTTCCCAAAAGAAATACACACTGGCTCACCTAATGGTCATTTGTGTTTTAGATCCCTGCTAGGTTTACAACTTCATTTGTTCTGTTTTTGCACAAGATTTTAAGGGACATGACAAGTACACAAGTCTACAACTCAGTTTCTAAAACTATGGGTGTAAATGTTGCATTTGCATACCTATTTTATATACCTACATACATAAAGATTTCTCAGGAAAACACGGAGTTCAGTGGAAGAAGTTTAAGAAGGCCTCGTCTATATAAAGATAACTGAGGGAAGGGGTATATGCGGTACAGACAAGGAACAGGAAACTAACAGAAGAGGGAAATGTAACTGGAAGGTAACAGACCAGTTCAAAAGGGGCTTTTCGGGGAGCTTGGCTATTGACCGAGAAGGAACCCAGACCTCATATTTTACATTTAAGGCCACCGAGGCCCAGGGCCTTGCGGCGGCTTTTCCAAAGTTCTACGGCCAGTACTGCTCGGACTGCAATAAGACGACTCAGGAGCTCAAGTTCAAGGTCCCTTCGTCAGCTACCCCGCAGGATGGGGGTGGAGAGAGGTTCTAGAGCTGGTCTCCGGCTCAAAACCGGTTACTCGGGGAAACTCCCCGAGGGCAGGCAGCGGGGAGCCGAGGGCTTTCTCCGGGCCCTGGGAGCAGCCAAATTGGCGCTCACCTTGACGTCGTCCCGCAGCTCGGGCGCTAGGCTGAGCACCAGCAGGTAGTGAGCGTAGGCCGTGCCAAAATCCCGGCCGGCCAGACAGTGCTGAGCGCTTTGAAGCGAACGGGACACCAGCTCGGTCCTGCCAGCCTCCTGCCCGCCCCGGCCCCCGCCCCGCGAGCGCGGCATGTTCGCAATCCCTCGGGGAGGGCGACGCCGGGGTCAAGGTCAAGCCGGACTGGTCCTCCGCAGAGACTTTTCGACTTCCGGCTCGAGCGGCTTGTCCTCCTCTAATCCAGAAGAAAAGGACCCGAACGAAGAAGGAAAAAGCGGAAAACACAAAAACGAAGTATTTCCGGCGTCGGCGACAACATCCGGCCCTCTTACGTCAGGCGCACGCTACGCCTGGAGGTGTGAGGTACTTCTCGGCTCTGGCGCCGCGCTTGCGCGTTGCGCATGCCTTTGAGCCAGCCACTCTTTCCACAATTACCCGCCCCCCCCCTTCTTCCTAAGTGTAGATCGAAGACAGGAGAGACCAGCTGGTTCCTTGTGTCTCCGACTCTTTCCCTCTACCTTTACTCATCTAAGAAGCTCCCCACTGCGCAGGCGTCACTCCAGAGTCTGTGTGGCACGTGCCACCACTCTCCCCTGCCTCTCTAGTCTAGAAAACTCCGTTCTTGCACTAGCTCCCCTCTAACGTCTTGTAGGAATCTCGGAGGAAAAGGACTCCAGCTGTTAGGCTCCTTTTGAGAAGCGAATAGGATGTGACTTGTCTTTCAGGGGAGAAGCCGGGACCCAAGCCCACACGGAGCTGGGATGCTGAAGCCCTGTTGTTCCTCCAAATCTTGGAGTTCATGGGCTAAAAGGACCATCCCTTAAATCAAATCACTCTGGGTCTTATTGGCCAGCTTCCCTGAGTCCCCGTTTTGGCCCTTAATCGTTTTAGAATCATTGGAAATAGCGATTGTGGCTGTTTTGACCAGAAACCCTGAGGATCTCTAATTTTTGTTTATTTATTTTAATTAATTACTTTACCTATTTATTATTTATTTTGACTAGGTGAAAAAGGTCATTCTTTGCCTCATTTTTTACCTAACCTTAATTAGTGAAGGGGCATTGCCTCTGCCAAACTGAGACCTGTTGAAGACCTTGGCTTAAAAAGGTCTCCCCTGGATATCCTGCCATCTAGGGGAGGGGTGGGGAGTTGGGGGGAAAAATTTGTAACGGAAAGCTATGTAAGGGTTATTGTTGAATTACCCACACATGTTATGCAAATAAAATTAAAAAATTAAAAAAAAATAAAAAAAAAAGGTCTCCCCTTACATCTATCTCCATTTCCAATTGTCCTGATCTGTATCTGGCCGCTGGACTCAAGATAGGTCTGGAGGGGAAAGTAAGGCAGATAACTTTGCATAGCCCTCCTGCACTTAAATCTAATTTATTTGCATATTATGGCACCCCTCCCCAAATCATAGTCATCTTCCTAGACCAAGCAACAGCACTGCTGCTCTTAAAAAATATAAAGAATGAGCAAAATTTAAAAAAAAAAAATGCAAAAGAGAAGACAAAAGCAATTGGTTAAAACAGAAGGCAGGAGTGTCCTGGAGCCAACTCTTATGTTTCCTGAGAAATCTAATTATAAAATTTTCATTTTCAGCATTTACAACTAGGAAGTGGGGGAAAGCTAGGTATCAGAGTATAGTTGTATTGTTTCATCATTTATATGGATTTAAAGTGATAAGTAAAATATTAACCATAAAGATTAAATTTAAAAGTGTTTCAGGTGCATATTTTTCAGAGAACTGGTAGTTAGCCAATTATTAACATTGGGTCAGAAGCCCCAACTGTGTGCTGGAAGCACGTTTATATGCTAGACATTGCCTCAGGAAAGCTTTGCAAATTTGAGTTTGGGATGTGAAAGAAAAGATCTTTGACTAAATAGAACATGGTGTATAATTGTAATAGAATACTATTTTACTCTAAGAAATAATCAGGCTGATTTTTTTCTTGTGCAGCATGACAAATATGGAAGAATTACACATTCTTCTAAATATATTTCCATGTATGGCAGAATTACACATGTTTAACTTACATTGGATTGCTCGCTGTCCTGGTTTTGCAAAGGTGAATGTTGAAAACTATCTTTGCATATATTTGGAAATTAAAATGCTATTTTTAGGAGGAGACAGTTTATTTTTTTAATTTTTTATTTTATTAATACTTTTTATTTGCAAAACATATGTATGGGTAATTCCTCAACATTAACCCTTACAAAACTTTCTGTTACAAATTTTTCCCCCCTACTCCCTACCCCTTCCCTAGATAGCAGGATATCCACTACATGTTAATTATGTTAGAATACTTAAGAAATCGAATATATGTATAGTTATTTCCACACATCATTTTTTTGTGCAGGAGAAATCGTATCTACAAGAAAGAATAATCTGATAAAGGAAATACAATGCAAGCAAACATCAACAGAGAACATGAAAATGTTATGTTGTGGTCCACATTTCACATCCCTCTCTCTGGGTGTATATGGCTTTCTTCACCGAACAATTGGAACTGGTTTGAAGCATTTCATTGTTGAAGAGAGTCATGTCCATCAGAACTGATCCTCTTATAGTATTGTTGTTGCCGTGAAAAATGATCTCCTGGTTCTGCTCACTTCACTCAGCATCAGTTCATGCAAGTCTCTCCAGACCTCTCTGAAATTGTCCTGCTGGTCGTTTCTTACAGGAGAACAATTTGGAACTATGCCCAATATCTCAAGAAGAATAATGAAAAAAATTAAAAAGGAAGGGGGTGATCTATCAATATCTATTCTCAAACTGTATTACAAAATAGCAATCATTAAAATGTTTACTTCTGGTTCAAAAAAATCAGAACAGATCAGGTATATAACAGACAGAAGCAAAGAAACACATTAGCTTCATGTTCAATAAATCTAATGAGCCAGGTTATTGGGGAAGGATTAATTATTTATTAAAAACTATTAGGAAAACTTGACACCAATCTATTAAATTCATACCAACATCTTACAGCATATCTCTTCAAATGATAATGAGTTGGACATTAAAAAAAATAACAAATTATTGTATATGAGATAAATCATAAATAAATTGGAGGAAAAAGAAATTACCTTTCAAAGTAATATCTAGGGGAAGAGTTAAAGTCCAAACAAATGATAGGATCACACAAGGTAAAATATACAATTTTGGTTATATAAAATTAAAAAGAGTTTGTACAAACTAGTGCAGCTAAAATTAGAAGGGAAGTAGATCTCTAGGAAATAGCAAGTTTCTCTCATAAATATCTCATTTTCAAAATGTATAGGAAGTTGATTTAAATTTATAAGAACAACAGCTGTTCCTCAGTTGATAAAATCAAAGACTATGAATGAGCATTTTTCTGAGCAAGAAAGTCAATATGTCCATATCCATATAAATATTCATATAAAAAATTCAAAATCACTATTGAGTAGATAACAAATTAAAGCAACTTGTACCTCTCAGATTGGCAAAGCTGACAAAAATAAAAAATAATGAATGTTAAAGAGACTGTGGGAAAACAGACACATTAATGCACTGTTGGTAAAGCTGTGAATTGATCTAACCATTCAGGAAAACAATTTGGAACTATGCCCAAAAACTGAATATGGTACCAAACAATACCACTACTCGGTATCTGTAGTGTGCCAGTATAGGAGAATTACCTTAACCATTCTGTGATTCTATAGCTGTAGTCATAAGAATTTTAATCAACATGACATCACAATTCTTATATCAAATTGCTTGCCTTCTCAATGAAAAGAGGATTAAAAAAAGAATTTGGAACTCAAAATTGTAAAAAGTGAAGGGTAAAAATTGTTTTTACATGTAATTGGGAAAAATGTAAAATTCAAAAAAAAAAAGGAAAAAGAAAAAAATTACTTTGGCATCTAGGTGAAGAATGGATTGGAGCAGGGAGAAACTTGGTTAAGAAGATTAACTAGAAGGCTTTTATAAGTCAAGATATGATTAGGTTATATATAGATGTTATAAAGATTGGAATAAGATTTTATAGTGGATTGGGGATGCCCCTCAGTGAGAGAGAGGAATTATAAGATCTAGGTTATTGAAGATGGTGATACCCAACTGCCAAGAATTGTCTGAGGATCAAAGGTTACATAATAAACACTTAATAAATGTTTGCCATTTGAATGTATGAAAAATACTTTGAAAAACTTAATGGTGCAAGTTCAAATATGACTATAGTTGTGGAATATATGTATATATAGTTGTGGAATATATATATATATATGTGTATATATATATTAGTGAAATAGTTTGTAATCATTCACTTCCTAGACATTATAAAGAACAGTTTAGTGTTAATGATCATGAATTTACCTTTTGATCTGGGTTTTTCAGCTAAGTAATGGGAAATAATAGCAACGAGAATATTAGCTCTTATTTCTCAGGTAGCTAGTTTAAACAGTGGATAGATTATTAGACTTAAGAGTCAGGAAGACAGGATCAAAACTTACCTCAGACACTTACTGGCTATGTAACTTTTGGCTACCTCAGTTTCTTTGTGAAATGAGGATAATAATAGTATCTAATTTACATGATTATGAGAAATAAATGAGATAGCACATATAAAGCATTATGTAAAATCTAGCTATTATTAATATTATATTTCTACAAAGCTTTAAGTTTTACAAAGCATTATCCAAACAAGGCCCTGTTGAGATAGGTAGCAATTACTAAGGCATGAAAATGTATGGTGGGAGGAAGAGACCAAACGAGACCACTAAAGTTCAAATTATTCATCAACTCAGTTTTTATGTACCTTGTCACCCTATTTTTTCCTGGCCTGGAGAGGACAAGACTATGTTGTTTACTTACTATTCCTCTGACTTAAGAAGATGAGGAGTCTCAAAGAAAATTATGCTCATAGCAATCAAAATTGACAGGAACAAAATGAAAGCACCATTATTTGATCATCATGAAAGTGTAGGGGGTAGTAATATAATTGTAGGATAGGAATTCAGGATAATTCAACCCTAAACTTGCAGTATTGATAAGTAAAAGTTCATAGTAATCCTCATTACATTAAGGCTAGCTGCTAGAGACATAAAGGGAGTTAAAAGAAATCTATTTTATTTAATTTACTCTCTCCCCTTACCTAGATCACTGCCTTGTCATGGTAGAGGGGATTATATAGCTCAATAAAACTATGAGCTATGCCATGCAGGGTAACCCAAGATAGACAGATCACAAAACGTGATATACTAGACTAGGAAATGTTAAATAACTCCAGTATCTTTGCCAAGAAAATTCCATGGACAATACTAAAATGATAAAAAGAGATGACAGTGTAAGATTAAGTCAGAAGGTGTCCAACATAGTACTAGGAAAGAACAGAAGACAACTACAATTATGTTCTGGTCACAATGTCCTCGTTATGTCTAGCTTGTACCTGGTTACTGTTAGTATGTTAGTACTAATGAAGTGTCTAGGCCAAAGTAGAAAGGCAGCTCAGTTGTGGGTACATCTGTCAAAGAAAGGAAAATTCAATGCTGGACATGGTCAAAAGCGATAGAAAGATTAAACATCAATATCTTGGTAGTCAGTGAACTGAAATGGATAATTTTAATTCAGATAGTCACTTATATATTGTGGGGTCCAAATTGGTGAAAGCCATTCTATTGGGTGAGTCATTCCAAGGGAGGATAAAAGCTATTACAAGGATACTGTACCTAGCAAGTAACTTTGAGTGTATGTAGAAACTTATTCAAACTGACCAGCACATGGTTTTATGGGCTTCCTATAGGGTTCAAAGCCATAACAAGGATATAGCAACCAGGTACAAGCTATAACAAGACATAACAAGGACATTATGACCAAGCATAACCTTCAGTGTCCTTCATATAACTTTGGGGCTCCAGGCACTCACCCAAGGATGTTGGCATGTATCCTGAGCCCTGGGACCTAGACTTAAAATTAGAACTGCTTGCTAAACATAATGCAAATCCATAATGACATATTTAATGATGCTTTGCAGCTCCTTCTCCCTTTGTTTAATTTCCATAATTGCCATGGGACTTTTTGAGATTCTTTATGAAGATTCACTGAATAGTCTCCATGGTAAGGATCAGAGATCCAATGAATTGTCTGGCAACCACCTTCAGGTAGCCCCTATGTAAATAATCGGTTATAATTAATAAACCACTTTTAAAAAGCATAATGGAGCTCCAGCCTCTTTCTGCAGTACAAAATTTCACAAAAATAAAAGGTATCAAATATTCCAAGATTTAATTTCTTATGTAAAAATAAAGAGGCACACCCATCTCATTAGTATGCAAATTTGCTTTTGGCTTTAGTAAATGACAAAATTATATGTATACAAAAGAATTATTCTAAAATAAATTTTATGATTTATTATCAATAAATATTTGATTTCTATACCTATATATCTGGGACCATGTAAAAATTTCTTGGGTAAAAAAGGAGTGGAAAAAGTTTCAGAAATCCTACCTAAATAACATCCTTTATGAATATGAAGTGGAGGTAATAAATAGATTAAAAGGATTAGATTTGGGAGAGTGCCTGAAAAACTATAGGAGGCAGCAACAAAAAACATTCCAAAGCCAAAGAAGAGCAGGAAAACAAAATGGCTATCTGATGAGACTTTATAAATAGCTGAGAAAAAAGGAAAGGAAGAAAGTAAAGAGATCCCCAACTGCATGCAGAATTCCAGAGATAAGATTTTCTTAAATGAACAAAGAAATAGAAGACAATAGAATGGGAAAGACAAAAGATCTCTTCAAGAAAATTAGAGATATGAAGAAAAATTTTCATGTGAAAATAGTCATGATCAAAGGCCAAAATAGTAGGAAATTAACAGAAGCAGAAGACATTAAGAAGTGGCAAGAATATTAAAAAAAAAAAAAACATACAAGAAAGATCTTACCATAGTAGTGTGGTTATTGATCTAGAGCCAGACATTGTAAAGAAAGAAGTCAAGTGGACCTTAGGAAGAATGGCTAATAAGACATCGGAGCTGATGAAATTCCAACAGAGCTATTTAAAGCACTAAAAGATGATGCTGTCAAAGTGCTGCACTCAATATGCCAGCAACTTTAGAAAATAGAAGCCACTCATTTCTAAAATATATAAATAATTGATTCAAATTTCTAAGAATACAAGTCATTCTCCAATTAATTGATAAATGATCAATGAACAATTTTCAGTTGAAGAAATTAAAACTATTTCTACTCATATGAAAAAATGTTCTAAATCACTATTGATCAGAGAAATACAAATTAAGAAAACTTTAAGTACCATTACACACCTCTCAAAGGATAAGAATAGATAATTTTCAGACAAAGAAATTAAAAACATTTCTAGTCATATAAAAAAAATGCTATGTCACTATTAATCAGAGAAATTCAAATTGAGACAACTCTGAGATACCACTACACATCTCTCAGATTGGCTAAGATGATGGGAAAAGATCATGATGAGTGTTGGAGGGATTGTGGGAAAACTGGGACACTAATACATTGTTGGTGGAGTTGTGAATGGATCTAACCATTCTGGAGAGCAATTTGGAACTATGCCCAAAGGCTATCAAACTGTGCATACTTTTTGATCCAGCAGTGTTTCTATTGGGCTTATATCCCAAAGAGATCATAAAAAAGGGAAAAGGACCCACATGTGCAAATATATTTATGGAAGCCTTTTAAGTAGTGGCAAAGAACTGGAAAATGAGTAGATGCCCATCAGTTGGGGAATGGCTGAATAAGTTATGGTATATGAATGTTATGGAATACTATTGTTCTATAAGAAACAATCAGCAGGTTAGCAGAGCTAAGATGATGGAGAGCAGGCACGGCTTTCTGTGACATCCTCCAAACTTCTCTCAAATTAACAGCAAATTAAACCTCTAAATTGGTTTTAGAGTGACAGAATCCACAAATATTTGGAGTACAACAAATTTCCAAAAGAAGATACTTTGGAAGAACTTCAAAAAAGATCTCTTTCAATTGAGAAGGGGGAGAAGCTGCTGAGCCCAGACTTCAGTGCAGGGAGCCCATGCATGGAGAATCTAGTGAGAGGCTCTAAGGCTATTCTGTCCTGGTTACAAGCCAGTGGTTCAGAGATTTATTGTAAGACACCCAAAAGCAAATACAAAAGGCAGATTGTGAGTTCCTGAGCCTGGGAAGGAGCAGGACTTGACCATACTTACCCAGCCCTGGAAGTCAATCAGCAGAACTGCCCCAGGGCAAATTAAACCTCTTTGACTTAAGAGCAGACCTCAACCTTTTAAAAATGAGCAAAAAAATGAGTAAAAAACTGAAAAAGAACTCTGAACATAAAAACAGCTTTTATGGAGAAAGAGAAGAACAGACCTCAAACCCTGAGGATCCTAAAGGTAAATCACGTCCAGATAAAGCCCCGAAGGATGATATAAGTTGGTCCTGATTTTACAAGGCTGTCTTGGAAGAATTCAAAAAGGATCTTAAAATGGTTAAAGGAAATGAGATCTTTGGAAGAGGATATGGAAAAGGAAAAACAGAAATTATCTGAAGAAAACTCCTTAAAAAATACTTGATGAAATGGAAAAGGCATATAACTCCTTACAAAATAGAGATGAAAAAGAAACCAATTCATTGAAAAACAAAATCTGGGAAAGGGCGGGAAAATGCAACGAACAAAGCACTTCACATAAAAGTTAAATTGGCCAAATGCAAAAGGAGATCTGAAAAAAATAATTCACTAAAAATTATAATTGAATAAATGGAAATGAATGAATCAATGAGACTTCAAGAATCAGTCAAACAAAACTAAAAGAAAAAAATAGAAAATAAAATTCCTCCTTGGACTGCAGTCAAGAATCAATTACCTATAGGATTTATACCAGGAATGCAGGGATGGTTCAATATTAGGAAAACTATTAACATAATTGAGTATATTAATAACCAAATTAACAAAAACATATGATAATCTCAATAGATGCAGAAAAAGCATTTAATAAAATCCAACATCCATTCCTATTAAAAACATTAGAAAGTATAGGAATTAATGGACTTTTCCTCAAAATAGTCAGTAGCATCTATTTAAAACCATCAGCTAGCATTGTATGTAATGGTGATAAACCGGAACTATTCCCAATAAGATTAGGGGTGAAACAAGGTTGCCCACTATCATCATTACTATTCAATATTGTATTAGAAATGCTAGCTTTGGCAATAAGACAAGAAAAAGAGATTAAAGGAATTAGAGTAGGTCACGAGGAAACCAAATTATCACTCTTTGCAGATGATATGATGGTCTATTTAGAGAACCCTAGAGAATCAACTAAAAAACTATTAGAATTAATCCAAAACTTTAGGAAAGTTGCAGGATACAAAATAAATCCACATAAATCATCAGCATTTTTATACATCACCAACAAAATGCAACAGCAAGAGATACAAAGAGAAATTCCATTCAAAATAACTATCGATAGTATAAAATATTTGGGAATATATCTGCCAAAGGAAAGTCAGGATCTATATGAGCAAAACTACAAAACACTCTCCACACAAATAAAGTCAGATCTAAACAATTGGAAAAACATCAAGTGCTCTTGGATAGGTCGAGTGAATATCATAAAGATGGCAATACTACCTAAACTAATCTATCTATTTAGTGCTATACCAATCAAACTCCCAAGAGATTATTTAACTGACCTAGAAAAAATAACAACAAAATTCATCTGGAAAAACAAAAGGTCAAGAATTTCAAGGGAATTAATTTAATATTATAATATTTAATATATTATAAATATATAATTAAATATTTAATATATATAAATATATAATTAAATATAGAAAATATTAATATTAATTTATTAAGTCATATGAAAAGGTGCTCCAAATCACTATTGATCAGAGAAATGCAAATTAAGACAACTCTGAGATACCACTACACACCTGTCAGATTGGCTAAAATGACAGGAAAAGATAATGATAACTGTTGGAGGGGATGTGGGAAAACTGGGACACTGATACATTGTTGGTGGAACTGTGAACGGATCCAACCATTCTGGAGAGCAATTTGGAACTATGCTCAAAAAGTTATCAAACTGTGCATACCCTTTGACCCAGCAGTGTTTCTACTGGGCCTATATCCCAAAGAGATTTTAAAGGAGGGAAAGGGACCCACATGTGCAAAAATGTTTGTGGCAGCCCTTTTTGTAGTGGCAAGAAACTGGAAATTGAAAGGATGCCCATCAATTAGAGAATGGATGAATAAATTATGGTATATGAATGTTATTGAATATTATTGTTCTGTAAGAAACAACCAGCAGGATGATTTTAGAGAGGTCTGGAGAGACTTGCATGAACTGATGCTGAGTGAAACAAGCAGAACCAGGAGAACATTATACACAGCAACAAGACTATATGATGATCAATTCTGATGGACATGGTTCTCTTCAACAATGTTGTGATTCAAACCAGTTCCTATTGTTCAGCGATGAAGATAGTTATATACATCCAGAGAGAGGCCTGTGGGAACTGAGTATGGACCACAACACAGCATTTTAACACTTTCTGTGAATATTTCCATGCATTTTGTTTTCCTTCTTAGGTTGTTTTTTTCTTCTTCTCTTTCTAGATCTGATGTTTCTTGTGCAGTAAGATAACTGTATAGATATGTATACATGTATTGGATTTGTCATATAATTTATCATATTTAGCATGTATTAGATTACCTGTCATCTAGGGGTAGGGGGTGGGGGGAAGGAGGAGAAAAGCTTGGGGAAAAAAAGTTTTTGCAAAGGTCAAGGTAGAAAAATCACTCATATGTTTTGTAAATAAAAAGCTTTTAATAAAAAAAAAAAAATAATCAATTACCTAGAAAAAATCGAGCATTATCTTCCAGGGGAAAAGATGGATATTCTTTTTTTTTTTTTTTTTGAAAAGATGGATATTCAATGAAATAGGTGAATTTCGTCTATTTCTGATGAAAAGACCAGAGCTGACTAAAAAATTTGATATTCAAATGTCAAACTCAAGAGAAGTATAAAAAGCTAAAAAGGAAAGAAAAAAATAACTTTCTTTTAAAAGTTAAAATGCTGGGGCGGAGCCAAGATGGTGAACTGCAGACAGCATTCTCTGTGAGCTCCTGAGACCTTCCCTCAGACCCAGACAAATTGAGCCTCTGAACTGGTTCTGGAGTGAGGGCTCCACCAAACACTTGGACTACAACGCACTTCTATCAACAATCTACTTTGAAAAAACTCCAGAGGTTAGTCTCAGGGGAAATCAGCCACTGGCCGGGATCAGATGCCAGCGCCCCCCGGGGGGAAAGTTGGGCTGTGACAGAGGCAGATTTTAGGCACCCAGGAAATCCCTGGGAGATGCCTGGGCTACTTTGCTCTGCTTGCGGGCAGGTGCTTTGGCAGATCTGCCTTTGGTAAAGGGTGGATTTAGAGCAGCTGAAAACATGGTCCTACTGCGGATCTAGCCCGACAAGCCTCAGACTGGAAGTCAACTCAGCAAACTGCTCCAGGGCAAATTGAAACTGCAGTAGTACTCCCTGCTGGTGACTGATACCTCAGCTGAAAACCATGAGTAAGAAGCAGAAGAGAGCTCTCACCATAGACAGCTTTTACAGAGAGAAAATAGAGAAGTCCCCAGATCCTGAGATTCTGAAAACAATCCCAGATGAAGCCACAAAGGCGGACTTAAGCTGGTCTCCCTTTCAGAAGGCTTACCTGGAAGATTGCATAAAGAATCTCAAAAGAGAGCTAGAAGAAGAATGGGGAAATAAATTGAGATCAGGGCAACAGAGATATCAAAAACTGGAAAAAAGGACTGGTGAATTGGAAAAAGAAAACAATTCACTGAAAAACAAAATTGGTGAATTGGAAAAAATTACCAATTCACTGGAAAATAAAAATGGTGAATTGGAAAAAATCACCAATTCACTGGAAAATAAAAATGGCAAATTGGAAAAAGACAACAATTCACTGAAAAACAAAATTGGTGAATTGGAAAAAGACAACAATTCACTGTAAAACAAAATTGGTGAATTGGAAAAAGACAACAATTCATTGAAAAATAAAATTGGCAAAATGGAGAAAGAATGCATTGAATCAAGAAATTCAATTGGCCAGCTAAAAAAGGAGCTAAAAAAGATAACTGAAGGAAATAATACTTTAAAAATTTAAATTGAACAAATAGAAGTAAATGACTCAATAAGACTTCAAGAATCAGTCAAACAAAAACAAAAAAATGAAAAAATAGAAGAAAATATGAAATATCTCCTAGGAAAAACAACTGACTTGGAAAACAGATCCAGGAGAGACAATCTAAGGATTATCAGACTCCCTGAAAGCCACGATGAAAAAAAGAACCATGATGCTATCTTCCAAGAAATCATGAAAGAGAATTGCCCTGATGTTTTAGAATCAGAAGGCAAAATTGGCATTGAAAGAATTCACCGATCACCTCCTAAAAGAGACCCCAAAATTAAAACCCCAAGGAATATCATGGCCAAATTTCAGGACTATCGCACCAAGGAAAAGATATTGCAAGCAGCTAGAAAGAAACAGTTCAAATACCGAGGAACTGTAATTAGAATTACACAAGATCTGTCAGCTTCCACATTAAAGGATCGAAGGGCCTGGAATCAGATATTCCAAAAGGCAAAAAAACTTGGATTACAGCCAAGAATAAGTTATCCAGCTAGAATGAGCATCATCTTCCAGGGAAGAAGATGGTCATTCAATGATACAGGAGAATTTCACCTATTTCTAATGAAAAGACCAGATCTGAACAAAAAATTTGACCTCCAAATACAGAACTCAAGAGAAGCATAAAAAGGTAAAAAGGAAAGAACCCTTGAGAACTATATTTCTACTATAGGTATCCTTAAAGAATGGGGGTATAATTCGATTTTTCTTTGATAATAATGGAAAGAAAATTAGAGGTGGAAGGAATACCATACTAAAAGTTAAAATGCTTATATCCCTATATGGGAAGATGATATGTTTAACTCCTGAGATCTGTTATCTCTGTTATGGGTATACTTAGAGGATGGAGGTATAATTTGATTTTATTGTGATGATTTAAAAAAGAAATTAGAGGAGGAACAGTGATTTTACTGGAAGAAGAGGAAAATGGAGTTAAATAGAGTAAGTTACATCTCATGAGGAAGCAAACAAACCTTTTGCAATTGAGGGAAAGAGGGGAAGGGAATGAGCATTGTACAAATCTTACTCTCATCAGATTTGACTCAAAGAGAAACTATTAGATACATTTAGCTTCAAAGAGAAACTTGTTTCACTCTATAGGGAAGTAGGAGGGGAAAGACGAAGGAAAGGGGGGAGGCTAATAGAAGGGAGAACAGAAGTAGAAAGGGAAAGTAGAAATGAAAAAAAGGTGGGCTGCAAAAGAGGAGGGCTGTTTGAGGGAGGAGGTGATCAGTGACAAAATACTGGGGAGGAGGGAAAGGGGGAAATGAAAAAGAAAGATATAACTGGGAGTAAACAAGAGGGCAGAAAATACAGAGATAGTAATTTTATCTGTGAATGTGAATGGGATGAAATCTCCCATAAAACAGAAGTGGATAGCAGACTAGATTAAAAGCCAGAATCCTACAATTTACTATTTATAAGAAAGTTATTTAAAGCAGAGTGATACATTTAGAGTAAAAGTAAAAGGCTGAAGCAGAATCTATTATGCTTCAGCTGAGGTAAAACAAACAAACAAAAAAAAGCAGGGGTAGGAGGAGCTAGTTGGTGTAGTAGATAGAGCACCAGCCCTGAAGTCAGGAGGACCTGAGTTAAAATCTGGCCTCAGACACTTAACAATTCCTGGCTGTGTAACCCTGGGCAAATCAGTTAACCTCAATTGCCTCAGCAAAACAAACAAACAAAGGAAAGCAGGGGTAGAAATCCTGATGTCAGATCAAGCAAAAGCAAGAGAGAGAGAGAGAGAGAGAGAGAGAGAGAGAGAGAGAGAGAGAGAGAGAGAGATAAGGAAGGAAACTACGCACTACTTAAAGGTACCATAGATAATTAAGTAAAATCAATATTAAACATATATGCACCAAGTGGTATAGCATCCAAATTCCTAGAAGGGAAGTTAAGAGAATTGCAAAAAGAATTAGACAGCAAAACTATACTAGTGGGAGATCTCAACTTTGCTCTCTCATAACTAGATAAATCAAACCACAAAATAAATGAGAAAGAAGTTAAGGAGGTAACTAGAATCCTAGAAAAGTTAGGGATAATAGAGCTTTGGAGAAAATCGAATGGAGACAGAAAGAAATATACCTTTTTCTTGGCAGTACATGGAACCTATACAAAAACTGATCATGTATTATGGCATAAAAACCTCAAAATCAAATGCAGAAAGGCAGAAATAGTAAATGCCTTTATCCTAAATCATGATGCAGTAAAACTTATGTGCAATAAAAAACCAGGGGAAATAGATTAAAAATTAATTGGAAACTAAATAATCTATTCCTAAAGAATGAGTAGGTGAAACAATAAATCATAGACACAATCAATAATTTCATCCAAGAGAATGACAACAATGAGACAACATATCAAAATTTGTGGGATGCAGCCAAAGCAATTATTAGAGAAAATTTTATATTTCTAGAGGCTTCCTTGCATAAAATAGAGAAAGAGATCAATGAATTGGTCTTGCAACTAAAAAAAACTAGAAAAAGAACAAATTTTAAAACTCCCAGTTAAATTCCAAATTTGAAATTATGAAAATAAAAGAGGAAATTAATAAAATTGAAAGTAAGAAAACTATTGAATTAATAAATAAAACTAAGAGTTGGGTTTAAGAAAAAAACAACAAAACAGAAACTTTTAGTTAATTTCATTAGAAAAAGGAAAAAAAGAAAATCAAATTGTTAGTCTCAAAAATGAAAAGGGAGAACTTTCCACCAATGAAGAGGAAATTAGAGCAAAAATTAGCAGTTATTTTACCCAACTATTTGTCAATAAATATGATAATGTAAGTGAAATGAAGGAATGCATACAAAAATATAGATTAACCAAATTAACAGAGGAGGAAATAAATTAGTTAAATAGTCTCATTTTAGAAAAAGAAATAGAACAAGCTATTAATCAACTCCCTAAGGAAAAATATCCAGGGCCAGATGGATTTATATGTGAATTCTACCAAACATTTAAAGATCAATTAATTCCAATACTATGCAAACTATTTGAAAAAATAGGGAAAGAAGGAGTCTTACCAAATTCTTTTTAGGACACAGATATGGTGCTGATACATAAATCAGGTAGAATGGAAACAGAGAAAGAGAATTATAGACCAGTTTCCCTAATGAATATTGATGAAAAATCTTAAGTTAAATATTAGCAAAGAGATTAAAGGATGTCATCTCCAAGTAGGATTTATGACCAAGTAGGCTTTATGGGGACAAACTAGAACCATTCCTAATAAGATCAGGGGTGAAACAAGGTTGCCCACTATCACTGTTACTATTCAATATTGCATTAGAAATGTTAGTTTTGGCAATAAGAGAAGAAAAAGAGATGAAAGGAATTAGAGTAGGTATTGAAGAAACCAAATTATCATTATTTGCAGATGATATGATGGTATAATTAGAGAATCCTAGAGAATCAACTAAAAAATTACTAAATACAATTCACAATTTTAGCAAAGTTGCAGGATACAAAATAAATACGCAAAAATAATTAACATTTTTACACATCACTAACAAAATCCAACAGCAAGAGATACAAAGAGAAATTCCTTCTAAGACAACTGTTGATAATATAAAATATTTGGTACTCTACCTGTCAAGGCAAAGTCAGGAACCATACAAACACAATTACAAAATACTTTCCACACAAATGAAGTCAGATCTAATCAATTGGAAAAATATCAAGTGCTCATGGGTAGGCTGAGCTAATATAATAAAAATGACAATACTACCTAAGTTAATCTAATTATTCAGTGCCATGTCAATAAAACTCCCAAGAAATTATTTTACAGATCTAGGATCTGTAGAAGATCTGGAAGAACAAAAAGTTAAGAATTTCAAGAGAATTAATGAAAAAATAATGACAGTGAAGGTGGCCTAACTGTGCCAGATCTAAAACTATATTACAAAGCAGCGGTCATCAAAACCATTTGGTACTTAGGTAAGAAATAGAGTAATTGATGGGTGGAATAGGTTAGGCTCACAGAACAAAATAGTCAACAATTATAGTCATCTAGTGTTTGACAAACCCCAAAACTAACTTTTGGGATTAAAAACTCACTATTTGGCAAAAACTGCTGTAAATATTGGAAACTCGTATGGCAGAAACTAGACACTGACTTACACCTAACACCCTATACCAAGATAAGGTCTAAATGGGTTCATTATTTAGACATAAAGAGTGATATTATAAGCAAATTAGAAGAACAAAGGACAGTTTACCTCACAGATCTGTGGAGAAGCAAGGAATTTGTGGCCAAAGAACTGGAAATCATTATTGAACAGAAAAAAAGATAATTTTGGTTATATTGTTAAAAAGTTTTTGTACAAACAAAACTAATGCAGACAAGATTAGAAGTGAAGCAATAAACTGGGAAAACATTTTTACATTCAAAGGTTCTGATAAAGGCCTCATTTCTAAAATATATAGAGAATTTACTCAAATTTATAGAATCAAGCCATTCTCCAATTGATAGTCAAAGGATATGAACAATTTTCAGATGAAGAAATTAAAATAATTTCTAATCATATGAAAATGTGTTTAAATCACTATTGATTGAAGAAATGCAAATTTAGACAACTCTGAGGTACCACTACATGCCTCTCAGTTTGGCTAAGATGACAGGAAAAAATGATGAATGTTGGAGGTGATGTGGGAAAACTAATACATTGTTAATGGAGTTGTGAATGGATCCAACCATTCTGGAGAGCAATTTGGAACTATGCCCAAAGGGTTATCAAACTGTGTGTAACCTTTGATCCAGCACTATTTCTACTGGGCTTATATTCCAAAGAGATCTTAAAGGAGGGAAAGGTACTTACATGTGCAAAAATGTTTGTGGCAGCCCTTTTTGTAGTGGTAAAAAACTGGAAACTGAATGGATGCCCATCAGTTGGAGAATGGCTGAATAAGGTATGGTATGTGAATGTTATGGAATATTATTGTTCTGTAAAAAACAATCAGCAGGATGATTTTAGAGAGGCCTGGAGAGACTTATATGAACTGATGCTAAGTGAAATGAGCAGAACCAGGAAATCATTGTACATGGCAATAGCAAGATTAATTGACGATGAATTCTGATGGACATGACTCTTTTCAACAATGAAGTGATTCACACCAATTCCAATTGTCTTGTGATGGAGAGAGTCATCTGCACCCAGAGATAGGACTGTGGGAACTGAGGTGGTTCACAACATAGCATTTTCACGTTTTTGTTGTTGTTTATTTGCTTTTTGTTTTTTTTCTAATTTTTTTTTCATTTTTGATTTGATTTTTCTTGTGCAGCATGATAATTTTGCTTTTCTTTTCTTTTTATTAAAGCTTTTTATTTACAGAACATATGAGTAATTTTTCAACATTGGCCTCTGCAAAACTTTCTGTTCCAAATTTTTCCCTCCCTCCTCCCACCCCCTCCCCTAGATGACAGGTAGTCCAATACATGTTAAATATATTAAAATATATGATAAATCCAATATATGTATACATAGCTATACAATTATCTCACAGCATAAGAAAAATTGGATCTAGAAAGAGAAAGAAAAAAAAAACCTAAGAAGGAAAAAAAATGCAAGCAAACACCAACAGAAAGTGTTAAAATGTTATGTTGTAGTCCACACTTAGTTCCCACAGGCCTCTCTGCATGTATATGGCTTTCTTCACTGAATAACTAGAACTGGTTTGAAACATTTCATTGTTGAAGAGAGCCATGTCCATCAGAATTGATTGCCATATAGTATTGTTGCCGTGTATAATGATCTCCTGGTTCTACTCATTTCACTCAGCATCAGTTCATGCAAGTCTCTCCAGGCCTCTCTGAAATCGTCCTGCTGGCCGTTTCTTACAGAACAATAATACTCCATAACATTCAAATACCATAACTTATTCAGCCATTCTCCAATTGATGGACATTTATTTAGTTTCCAGTTTCTAGTCACTACAAAAAGGGCTGCCACAAACATTTTTGCACATGTGGGTCTCTTTCCTTTCTTTAAGATCAAAAAGAGAGTAATGTAACTAGATTAATTTTAAGGAGAACTCACCAGAATGGGGGTTTGAGCTTAGAGAACATGATGTGATTAAAAGGTATTTCCTCATCTCCTAATGGCTAGAGAAACTTTTACTCCCTTAGCCACTTGTAGCTTTCCTGATGAATTCCTTGTTGAGTCTGGATTCTATCTTTCCATATCAATGGAATTAGTAGACTGAAGAAATCCAGAGTCTTCTAGATCTTTCAGAGCTTACAAGGTCCCCACTCTAGCTAAGGAGAGGGAAGAGGAAGAGGAACTGGGGTTAAAACCAATATATTTGGCTCTCTACTCAAGCTTCCAAAGGTTTAGTTAGGAGGCTTTTGGCTTAAGTGCACAAAAGCTCAAATCTAATTGGTTCCAGAACTAGCTATTTTGTAGATGACCCGTAGTGTATGAAAGGGTTTTTTCCAATTTATCTGAATATAATTAATCTTGAACTGAATGGTTCTCTCCCTTATATTCAAACTCAATAAGCATTTATTTAGCACCTACTGTATTAGGCACTATATTTAGTACAGAGGATATAAAGACAAAAATGAAAAAGTGCTTCAGGATGTTGGTTTACATTTTAGGGGTGGACTTTGTGTGTGTGTGTGTGTGTGTGTGTGTGTGTGTATGTGTGCACGTGCACATGTGTACATGTATATATAAAGAGTATTCAAAATACATAAAAAATCAATATAAAAATGCAAGACAATTCTTTTAAGGAAGAAGATACTAGAAGGAGGGGAGAGTGTTAGGGAAGGCTTCATGTAGAAGTGATGATATAGGAGTAGCAATTTCTAGTTTGAAATATGAGGTGCAAACTGCAAAGCACATATAAAGAATTCACAATGGCATTCTCTTTGCCAACAGATACTTTTATTTATGAGAAGATGTTCCAGATAAAAGAAAATGTACAGGAGAGGTAATATAGACACCAGAAGAGATAAATATGAAATAGATTCAGGAGATCAATAGGAAGAATATTATAGTTAGCAAGGAAAAGAGTTTTAACAATTGTTTTTTATATTAATACTTTTTATTTGCAAAACATATGTATGGGTAATTCTTCAACATTAACCCTTACAAAGCTTTCTGTTACAAATTTTTCCCCCCTACTCCCCACCCCTCCCCTAGATGGCAGGATATCCAATACATGTTAATTATGTTGAAATACTTAAGAAATCGAATATATGTATATTTCCACACATCATTTTTGTGGAGGAGAAATCATATCTACAAGAAAGAATAATCAGATATAGGAAATACAATACAAGCAAACATCAATAGAGAGCATGAAAATGATATGTTGTGGTCCACATTTCACATCCCTCTTTCTGGGTGTATATGGCTTTCTTCACTGAACAATTGGAACTGGTTTGAAGCATTTCATTGTTGAAGAGAGCCATGTCCATCAGAATTGATCATCATATAGTATTGTTGTTGCCGTGAATAATGATCTCCTGGTTCTGCTCATTTCACTCAGCATCAGTTCATGCAAGTCTCTCCAGGCCTCTCTGAACTCGTCCTGCTGGTCATTTCTTACAGAACAATAATATTCCATAACATTCATATACCATAATTTATTCAGCCACTCTCCAATTGATGGGCATCCATTCAGTTTCCAATTTCTAGCCAAGGAATTTTAACAATTAATGCTGGGAAAAACAAGTTCCCTAATGGAACTCACAAATGCCATGAGATGGGAATACGCCACTGACTGGCAGGATAAACCCATAGAGTTTAGCAGGCTACTCCAAAAAGGGGTTAGCAAGGGAACAGGATTATATTATAAACTGGCGGGCAAATCTTAAAAGAGTTAGTTATAACATGGAGAAAGGCACCATGAGGCAAGATGCCATGGTGGGCTAACCCTGAAAGGGATTTAGCAAATATGGAATAAGCCATGGGCAGATTTATAGGGGAAATTTGAGTTTGGGGGTTTGACACCAGAACTTGGATTTCTGATTAGATACAGCGGGGTGGAATGTCCAAAGAGCTCCACCAGTGTGGGATTGTAATGAAACTCCACTCTAACAAAAGTTTTACTCAAAGCTGAGATCATCCTATCTGTGCCTTCTCCAGCCTGCCTCAGAAAGTGTAATATTATCAGTGCTTCAGTCTGTCTCTGCCAACCTTGATACCCAAGACCCCATCAGAAGATGGTCTTTTACCTGAGATTTGAAGGCAATTTGCTATTCTAAGAGGTGGAGCTGAGAAGGTAGTTCTAGATATCATGAAAATGTGAGGTGGAGTGTCATATATGGGGAACAATAATAAGGACATTTGGCTGAATTATAGAAAACAAGCATATATTAAGCACATCTATGTGCCAGGGGCTGTGCTAAGCACTTTACAAAGATTACCTTATTTGATCCTCACAACAGCCCTGGAAAAAAAATCATCCCCATTTTACAGATGAGGAAGCTGAGGCAGATAGGGGTTAAGTGATTTGCCCAGAGTTGGTCTTCTTGGCTCCAGGAAACACCTACTATTTTTCTTCATGTTAATATTTTATTTTAAATTTTCTTGATGTTAAATTGGATTTATTTAAATTTAACTTGAATTAGATTTAAGTTTGTTATACCTCATGAATGGGATTGATGGATGAAGCTTTCTCAGTATTGATACTAGGCCTGGGTCACATGATCCTATACCTAGAGGGGAGGGGAAGGTGAGGTCTTGGGGCTCAGGTTTCAGGGAGTCACATGATCCCTATTCCCAGTCTTAGACCCTAGGTTACAGGTTGTCAAGTGGTCTAAAGGTCAGGCCCTCAAGTCACACCCATGGAAAGTGACATGACCTACAGGTAGCAGACAACCTTGGTGACCATTGGTCAAGGAGGGTTACTTCCTTTTGGTCTATCCAATGAAGGGGCTTGGGTCTTTTGCTTTTAAACCTTGGACAAGGCGGAAACAGGCAGGTTCCAGGAGCACGTGGGTGGAGTTGGGATGGCTCCCAGCTGTGTGTCTGGGCCTCTCCCTGCAGGGGTTAAATAAATACTTTCTCTTTGTACCTGAAGATGTCTCTGATTAGTTAATTTGGGAAAGGGGGTCTTGTACCTGTCCCACACACTCATTTGTTGAAACAATAATGCAATCTTTCCAATTGAAAAATGTTTATATTTTCAGTTATTCCAAGTTTTCTCACTTAATTTTCTTTTCTCATCTCCACTTCTCATTTTTGAGGTGGCAGTGTAATAATATTTTCCTCAGTAGACTATCATTGTCAACAGCAACAATTCTCAACTTTTTAGCATCTTGCTTAAATTCAGTCTCTGTTTACTCATTTATATAAGCTAGAGAGCTGTTTCCATTTCCTGCTCTTCTTTGTAAAGCAAAACAAAACAAAATGTGCTGTGCAGTTCACAGGACTTTCACAAACAATGGAAAACTTTATTGCTCCAGAAGTATGTCTTCTTCCTTAACACCTTTTAAATCCCTGGTAATGATGCATTTGAAATGTTTTCCCATAAGTAACAAAAGTTAAATGGAATATTCTATTATGCTCTAGTTGTTCCCTGGAAAGAATTTTGTTTTTTCCTCTTTGTCAGAGGAAAGAAAGCAGATTCTAAACAGATTAGGTGCCACTTGAGTTAATTACTGGGGGGGAAGGGTTTAAACAAACACTAGCTTTATTGATTAACAGACAATAAGAATAATACTCCTTAGACTGAATCAGTCAGCTTCTCAAGTTACCCTTCTGCTTTCTCTCTCCACTTCTAGGCCTGGCTGAAGCTATACTTGAGCTAGCTGGAGTTTCTGCCCTCTTTGAGACATGAATGAAACAAGTCATGGCCAAGTTGCTCTCGGCCATTGTGACCAGACTCTTCCTCTGCTTTCTCCCTTGGATGAAGACAGGTGCTCTCAGGCTACTCTCAATTTCCCACTTTTAGACAAATTTCCTTCATTCTTGCAAAGCATCCATTGCCCAGTCATAGCTATATCTCTATAGCCCATCAAGTTTCAGTGGCACCTCTTAAATTGGCTGACTTGTAGGATCCCTGGTTCCCTTTTTCTCATTAGCCATATTTTATGCAATTGGTCAATAAACCTTTGGCCTACTATATGCCAGGTGATGGGGTCCTTGGTAAGTATGTGGGTATTGATCAGAAAGAGCCAGAATTACTGTCCAAGCTACTCCATGAGGCAGTAGGGAGGAGCACTAATATGATTACCTCTTGAACTAAACGTTTTTATTTTGATAAAGCCTTTTGTTATCTTATATAGGTCTTTATTACTTTGAGTTCTGGTTGAATTGTTTGTTCAATTCCTTGCATTGACAAATCCTACAATTACTGAATTCAATCAGAAGACCAAGTTATGACGCCAACTGCTGAGGTTATTTCTCACTTATAAAAGAACCTACTTGTACCTTATTTCCTTGCTAATGCCTATTAGGATCCTAACTCCCTTATGGAGTTAGTGGCCAGTCAATGGTGTAATCTCCCCCCAAACTGTTAACTAGCACTGGCATAATTCTCCAATTCTTTGAAGTTTAATTAGGAATCATCTGCCTTAGGGTAGCAAGTTGATTAGGACTCATTCTGCCTAATGCTGTCTTCCCCCTGGTTAATTGTGAGTTCCCTTAAAGGATTTATCTCTTGTCTTTCCCTTTGTTAATGGCTAAAACTCCCCTTTGGAGTTTAGTGTTCCAGTCAATGGCTTAATAGTAAAATTCTTGCCTCTTGGTTTGGAGAAGGTCTAAGGCTACAGATTCTTTTGAGAAACCTTGAGTCACTGGCTGTAATTCCAATATACTTTTGAGGTCCAAAACTCCCTCTCTCCAACTTTTGGTGGATGGTATGAGGGAGTCCTGAAACCCCATATATATTTTTTGGAGGTTCAGTGCTTAAACACCCCAGTACCTCATTATCAGGCACTTAGTATGGTCTAGTTCTCTTTTTACATGATTTTCACCATAAAATTTTTGTATCCTGAGGGAAAAAACCTCATGGCTGTGGGGAACCACAGCTGACTAGAAATTAGATATAATTGCTGTTCTTTCATAGTATTTGGGCTGGCTTGTTGGAGGACCACACATAAAAAAAAAAGGAAGAAAAACAAACTGAAGTATCTTCTTGGTCACATACTCATCCCACAGAAATTGGAAGCAAAATAGGACTGATCCTTAGACTCTTGGGAGAAAATTAGCAAATGAAAAAAAGTATTCTGAGAGTAAGTGAAGGATGAGATCATGGGCCACCTTTAAAGTTTCCTTCTTCCCCATATACACCCAGAGAGAGGGATGTGAAATGTGGACCACAACATAACATTTTCATGTTCTCTATTGATGTTTGCTTGCATTGTATTTCTTTTATAGGATTATTCTTTCTTATAGATATGATTTCTCCTGCACAAAAAATGATGCAATAACTATACATATATTCGATTTCTTAAGTATTCTAACATAATTATCATGTAGTGGATATCCTGCTATCTAGGGGAGGGGTGGGGAGT
>JAJPUD010002832.1:2606-14549 GCA_023553655.1 Myrmecobius fasciatus | reverse complement strand
TAAGTGCTCATGGGTAGGCAGAGCAAACATAATAAAAATGACAATACTACCCAAACTAATCTACTTATTTAGTGCCATACCAATCAAACTCCCAAGAAATTATTTTACAGATCTAGAAAAAATAGTAGCAAAGTTCATTTGGAAGAACAAAAGGTCAAGGATTTCAAGGGGATTAATGAAAAAAAAGGCAGATGAAGGTGGCCTTGCTGTACCAGATCTAAAACTATATTATAAAGCAGCGGTCATCAAAACCGTTTGGTACTGGATAAGAAATAGAGCAGTTGATCAGTGGCACAGGATAGGTTATCAGGACAACCTAGGCATTAACCTTAACAATCTAGTGTTCGATAAACCCAAAGACCACAGCTTTTGGGATAAATACTCTCTATTTGGCAAAAACTGCTGGGAAAATTGGAAACTAGTGTGGAAGAAATTAGGGCTTGACCCATACCTAACACCACATACCAAGATAAGATCTAAATGGGTTCATGATCTAGATATAAAGAGGGACTTGGTAAGCAAGTTAGAGGAACATAATATAGTTTATCTCTCAGACCTGTGGAGGTGGAATAAATTTATGTCCAAAGAAGACTTGGAACTCCTAATTGAACACCAGATGGATAATTTTGACTATATTAAGTTAAAAAGTTTCTGTACAAACAAAACAAATGCAGACAAGATTAGGAGAGAAGCATCTAAATGGGAAATCATCTTTACATTTAATGGTTCTGATAAAGGCCTCATTTCTAAAATATATAGAGAATTGTCTCATATATATAAGAATTCAAGACACTCTTCAATAGATAAGTGGTCAAGGGATATGAACAGACAATTTTCAGATGATGAAATTAAAACCATCTCTAGTCATATGAAAAGTTGCTCCAAATCACTATTGATCAGAGAAATGCAAATTAAGACAACTCTGAGATACCACTATACACCTGTCAGATTGGCTAAAATGACAGGAAAAGATAACGATGAATGTTGGAGGGGATGTGGGAGGGCTGGGACACTAATACATTGTTGGTGGAACTGTGAACGGATCCAACCATTCTGGAGAGCAATTTGGAGCTATGCGCAAAAAGTTGTCAAACTGTGCATACCCTTTGACCCAGCAGTGTTTCTACTGGGCCTATATCCCAAAGAGATCTTAGAGGAGGGAAAGGGCCCCACATGTGCAAGAATGTTTGTGGCAGCCCTTTTTGTAGTGGCTAGAAACTGGAAACTGAAGGGATGCCCATCAATTGGAGAGTGGCTGAATAAATTATGGTATATGAATGTTATGGAATATTATTGTTCTGTAAGAAACGACCAGCAGGACGATTTCAGAGAGGCCTGGAGAGACTTGCATGAACTGATGCTGAGTGAAACGAGCAGAACCAGGAGATCATCATGCACAGCAACAACAGTATTACATGATGATCAATTCTGATGGACATGGATCTCTGCAATAAAGAATTGTCTCAAACCAGTTCCAGTTGTTCACTGAAGAAAACCATATACACCCAGAAAGAGGGACATGAAATATGGACCACAACGTAACATTTTCATGATCTCTATTGACATTTGCTTGCATTGTGTTGCCTTTCTCTGATTCTTTTTTTTTCTTGTAGATAGGATTTTTCTTGCATAACTTCTCAAGCATTTCAACATTATTAACATGTAGTGGACTTCCTGCCATCTAGGGGAGGGGAGGGGACTGGGGGTAAAATTTGTATTGGAAAGCTTTGTAAAGATCAAGGTTGGGGAACTACCCATACATATGTTATACAAATAAAAAGCTTAAAAAAAAATCCTTTGGCTTCTGCCTCAGCTTCCTCATCTGTAAAATGAGGATCTTTCTAGTTCTAATCCTGAGATCTTTTGAGATTAACAATGAAGTAATGGAACTGCCCCTGATTTCTACTAATTTAACATTGGATATTTAACCTTGGATTTCTATCAGAAAACTTGGCTAGAATGTCTAACTGGTTAAGTCTTTAAGTTCAAAAAAAGGCAATCAGCTACCTACTGATGATAAATTATTCTCCCTAATCTCATTTCCTTATTCATTGACTCTGGCTCATGGGTCATGAGAAAAAGGGTCTGTGTGAAGAAGGGGACTGGAGGGATAAGTGGGATTTTTCCAGTAGAGACAAAGCTTCAGTCAAGAAAAACAGAACGATGCAGCCTCTTACTCTTCTGTAGAATGTAAATAGAGATCAAGTATTTATTGAAGAAGTTAGAAATTTGTTTATTTCACAGTTAGTAAAAAGGAAGAGGGACCTATTTCCAAATACTTTCACTAGAGGAAGGCAGCAATTTTTTTTTCAATAGCAAAGAATATTCATTGAGTATCTGCTTTATGTAAAGAAACATTGAGTTGTGTTTACAATAGAAGCAACAATTGTTATAGTGTAAGCATTGTTAGGATAGCATGCCCAAATTTGGACTGGTCTCCTTGAAAATATCAGGCATCTTCCTCAATGGATTACCTTCCCCAGTTTGATAACAATTGAAATGATATAGTATAAAAAACTTAAGCTGTTTAGATTTGACTCAAAATCTTGGTAGAAATCAAGGAATTTTAGTTTATCATTGGGCATTTACTTTGAACCTCCTTACCCATACTACAAAAATTACACTCAAAATTGATTATATAAATAAAGCTTTTTGCTATATTTCTTTTATGAGACAAATAGTATATTAATACCTAAACCTGAAAGGTTTGATATCTAAGTCAGAAACAGAGAATTACATGCCTGTCACCAATGAATAGATGCAAAAACATAAAATAAAATCCTTACAGAAAAAATTACAGAAAATATTTTTTCAACATGCCAAGGTGAATTTATGCCAAGTATTCAAAGATATTTCAGCATTAGAAAAATTTTAAATAATCATATTAAGATCTAACTTTTACAAGTAAGCGTTACCTTTATATGTGTGTGCGTATGCATCCAGGTTTTAGGAATTGAAAGACTAAACAAAAAAAAAAATTCCTGTTCTCTAAGAGTTCACTTTCTATTGGAGAGATCCAGTTAAATACACAAACAAGGAAATTCAAGATAATGTAAAAAGGAAAGAGGTCACCCACAACCAGAAAAAAACTTTCCATATTCCTGAAGGGGAAACTTAAATTTGAAAATCCCAAGTATTGAATTGAATTAAAAGTGATTAATAGAGTTTATGAAATCATACCTTTTCCTTTGTGATATAAAAGTAAAGAACTGCAAGATTTCCCTCTTGAGTACATTCATCCCAAGCAAGTTTAGGATTTATCTGTTAATTGTGCTACTGATTTTAGGCTGATAGCTTTCACTCCTTTTCTCCATCAAAAGAGTAAGGGAAATTTGATTTGTTCTTAGTGAAAGCTGACCAAGTCTGAGTGAAACCAAAGGAACCTTAAGCGCTTCTAAGCCCATTATCAGCCCTTCCCCTCATTTGCAGAGGCTATTATTTGGTAATAATACTCAATATGTTACATAAGCTAATCCACTATATTTTACACTGTCTCTTAATTTTGTAATTAACGTCCCATTAAATTTACATGATCCCATTAACCCAATGTGTGGGTTTTTAATGGTAGACTCATGCTCTGTGGCAATATTGAGTAATCAAAGCTGTACAAGTCATCTGTGAGCTGCCATTTTTATTTTCAGCCAATTTGTTAGTTTCCTCTTTTTTTTTTCTTCAAGTTTTAAAACTTATTTGCCTATTTTAAAAGCTATGCATTCCTAAAAATGAAAAACAGAACAATAAATACAACTAGAAGATAGTGCTTTAATAACTTGCATTTTGTAGTTTTCCAGGACCTTGATATAGTTTTCCATTTTACTATCTGTTAATTAGGTTTATTGTAGCTCTACCCAGGTTTTTTTCTCTTCCTTTTGCCAGCTCTTTTAATATTACTAGATCAAAAAATCAACATCATAAGCAGATGGAAAGAAAGGCAGCCTTCATACAGGGTTAATGACTCTTTTTATGTTAAAGGGGATGACATAGTCATTTAAACTTTATCCAATTTCTTTGCATTTTATAAAGTGAAACAATTCAAAGAAATAAAGTAAGAAGACATTGCTTTTGGGATGAACAAGGTTTATTAGCAGAGCAGATCTCATTTATTTGTCTTCTATTCAATGACTTCTTTTGTCCAGAGAAACCCTCAAAGATTTGTATAAATTGATGCAGAATAAAGTGAGTAAAACAGGAGAACAATTTGTACAATAACAACAATATAGAAAAAGACAGCTTTGAAAGACTTAAGAATTCTGAACAATGCAATAATCAATTTCATTTGATATGAAATATGAAATTTATATAATTTCATAGGACTTAGATTGAAATATGGTATTCCTCTCTTGACGGAGAAGTGAAGGACTCAGGTCCAAATTTAGTCATATATATATATGTATGTGTATGTATGTATACATACATAAGCATGTGTATGTATACATACATATGTATATGTGCATACATATATAATATACATGTGCACTTTACTTTGCTGATTACACACAAAGTTTTTTAACATTAATTTTTGTAAGATTTTGAGACCCAAATTTTTCTATCTTCCTTTGTTTCCCCTTCCCCAAGATAGCAAGCAATCTGATATAAGTTATACATGTACAATAATTTAAAACATATTTCCCCATTGTGAAAGAAAAATAAGAACAAAGGGGAAAAACCACGAGAAAGGGAAAAAAAACAACAATTAAAAATGAAAGTAGTATGCTTCCATCTACATTTGGTCTCCATAGTTCTTTCTCTGAATATGGTTGACATTTTCCATCACAAGAGACATATTTTTGGAAATGGCAAATGTGTAAATTTTTTTCTTGGCTATGAATGTGTTATGTGTACATAGTATATATATCAATATATAATATACAAAAATATATGTGTAGCTATAAGGATTTTGTTTTTATTTGTTTTTCAGTGGCATTGTGGAAGAGGAGAGATTATGGATTTTCTTTAATCGAAAAAATAAAATAAACTTAAACCTAGAAAACTAGAAAACCAATTATTTCTTTTGGCAGCAACGGATTTAAATCTTGATCATATCTACTTTGTCAGACATTTTTGCAGATCCTGCAGAGAAGGTGCTGATCTGAATTGCTAGAGGGGATCTCCTCATCACAGAGTTTTTTATGCTGATGAAATTACAGGTCTAATCTCTAAGAGGTGACATCATATAATTTCTTTTTTACTTTTCTTTTTCTTTCTTTCTTTCTTTCTTTCTTCTTTTTTTTAGAGCCATAGTAATTATTAACAAGTTTGTGCTTTAAGGCACTTCAGATAAGCTACTGTTTGATTTATTCACTTAGGGGCTGTTTTATATTTTATCTCTTCTACTCAAAGAGAATGCTTTGATACTCTTGGATAGAATGAAATTTTTTCATTGTCATCATCATATAAGTGACTCAGATGGGAAGAAAGAATTAAAATTAGAAGATTAGAATCAGTGGTTCAGTGATCCAAAACAATCCTAATAGACTTTGGACAGAAAATGCCATCTGCCTCTAGAAAAAAGTAAATTAACACATGCTGTGTTCATTTCTTTTTTCTGTTTTTTTTTTCCTCTCCCATGTTTTTTCTCTTTTGTTTTGGTTTTTCTCTCTCAATATGAGTTATAAAGTAATGTGCATTAAAATAAATAAATAAATTTAAACTTGGAAAAAAAACCCCAGCTCAAATCCCACCTTCTCAGGAAGACTTTTCCTGGATTTTTTTTTTTACTGCTAGTGCTTACCCCCTGAGATGATTTTGTATTTACACTGCATCTATCTTTTTCATGGATGCTTAGATGCATATCATCTCTTCATTAAATTGTGAGCTTCTTGGGGAACAATGTTGTCCACACAGCTGGCAAGTGTCAGAGAGAAGATTCAAACAAAAAAAAATGACAATCCTCCATGCTACCAGCATTTTTTAATTCTTTCTTCCCTTCTGAGTCACTTATATTATTACGACAATGAAAAAAATCCACTCTACTTTAGACATATAGCACAAAATTCTAGGCAGAGCAAGAAGTATCAAGTGTCTACCCAATCCCACCCAGAGTATGAAAGCATACTCTATGAGTAGAAAAGACAAATATAAAACAGCTGCTAAGTGAATGAATCAAGCAGTAGCTTACTTCATGCCCCAATCTCCATCATTGCTTCCTCCTATTTTAATGGAGATCCCAAAGATAAAGGAGTAGAAAGAAAAATGAAAACATTTAGGACGTCATGAACAGATCTTGAAATACAGCTTTCAATCTACCACCATTTGGGTTAAAAACTGAATATTTGGAGCTATGCATGCAAAGTGACTTGTTAGTTATTTTTTCAGTTTAAACAAAGAAAAGGAAGTCTTAGATTGAAATTCTTAGCAGTCACTGTGTAATTACTTTAACTCAACCTAATCTGGCAGTGACTTAAGAGGCCTAGATTCCTGAAAGAATTAAGGGATCACGTCTCTGTTTATAAAACTGAACTGTGAAAGAAGTGCTTTTTGGCCACTGTGCATGCGTAATTAGAACGACCCAGTTGACAAATGGTAGGCTAAATGATTTTTATGACCTTATAAAGGAGCAGGCCAGTGGAAAGCAAGGACTCAAGAATTTAGCAGTCTGCTTATCGGGTCACTGCTGACAACTATAATTCTGGGCTGGTGGTCAAGAAGAAGTAAGAGCTGGGCGTTTTGTACAGTTAGCCAGTCCTAATTTAGAGTTACCGTGTACAGAGAGAGCAACTTCCTATACCCTATATGTCAGGTAATTCTCCCTCAGCAGACTGTAAGATTTTATATTTCCAATTCTTGGTATGTAGTAGGCACTTACTAATTGCTGGTTGGGACTGACTGGGATCACTCTTCCAATCAGGCAACAGAAGACATAAGCAGACAAATATTCTCAGACTACTTAATTTGAGAATCAAACTAAGAGCCTAATGCTATCAGAAAATTTTGAGAGAGGATTAGGAAATGATTGAACCTATCATCCATCTCTCCCCCATATGTAAAGAAATAGCTAAGGTGACCAATTTTGTCAAGGACAATTTCCTCAAAAATAAAATTAACGGTATGAAAATATCTTAACAAAATACCACCATGGTGAGAAGAAAACGCGGGCCTAATAAGTCCTCGACTTTTTAGCAGTTTTTTGTTACATGCTTCTGTTTCCTTTCCCTAATTTTACTCTTGTAATAGTGTTGAAATTGGGAAAGGGGGGACCTCAAAAGTTTGGGGTCACAGACTAGTGTCAGAAGGTATCTCAAAAGAATTTACAGGCTTGAACCCATCTCTTAGTCAAGGAGCAAAGTTTATTAAAAGTAATAGTAATGCCATTACAAAGTGAACTGAATTGTAAGGGAATTCAGTAAAGAAACAGAACCAAGGATAGTCATTTTATCCAGTTTCTACCATAGATATGATAATTCTATGGCTCAAGGGTAGGGATAGGGAGTAGTTTCCAGACTGAGGGGTGGTATCCAAAATTTGATTATCACTGACCAGATCATCAGCCAGCAATGAACTGAGAAATAGTCTATTCAGATTCAGACATTTTGGGTGTGGGAGTTTCCTGAGGCAGACTCCCAAACCAAAAGACCTAGGATTTCCTGACTTACTGCTAGAACAGACCCCCCCCAAACCCCAAAACCAGGGGACCACAAAATCATATTACATCAATAGTTTCCAAACTGGTTTTTCTGATGCCAGTTTCTTATCATGGTACCACTGGAAGAATCTTCCTAATACATCACCATAATTCTGGCACATATATAATACTTTAGAGTATGATTTACATCTCTTATATTATCTCATTATGTAACCACTAAGAAGTCAAATGGAGAGAAAGCTGCTCTCAGTCAGGACACATACTGACTGAGTGACCCTGGTCAATTGACTTAGCCTCTTAATGCTTCCATCAAGTCTTGAACACTATAAATGGTAGCCAGTGTGCTGATCTGCTGGAGCTTGTTGAGACAGAGAAACTTCCAGATTACTAACAACTCAGAATAATTATTTAAAAAAAAAAACCCGATTCTGAGCATCACATTCTGGTAAACAATTAAAGAAAATTTGCCAGAATTAACAATCCTGACTTTTGGTGCCTCCAAACAAAAGGATGAGGAAAGGGTAATTACTATAGATAATTTTGTTATGTAGACAAGGTTGAAAAAGCAAGATGGAATCAAATTGTGAAAGGCTTTAAATGTTTAAGTAAAGTGCTTATTCTTCATGTAGTAGACAATAGGGAACCACTGAAGGTTTTTGAGCAAAGAAATCACAGTAGATTTGGAGTTGGGATCATCTGGTTTGGATTCTACCACAAAGGCTGAAATTATGTACTTACAAAATCAAGAACTGGAAAGAATCATACAAGATATTTAATCCAAACCCATCCTTATTTAGATAAGGTTCTTTTAATAGTTCAGCTATTTTGTTAGTATGCAGATTGTAGGCTGTTTGCATTGGCTACAATTCTATAGTACATTATGGCAAATATGCTATTGATTGTTTCAGTTAGTTTTCTCGATTTTTTAAAATTATCATTCCTTGTAGAGGATTGTCTCCATGAGGAACTTCTAAGGGCCAGGAAAGTGAACTGATTTACCAAAGATCACATTGGTAGCACCAGAGAAAGAAAACACAGGTTCTCTGTCTTGAAAGCTCTTTCCAGTTGTTACCTCCTGACTTGGACAAATTACTTGCGTCAGAAAATCACAGATTGTAGAGCTGAAAGCATCTAGTCCCACCCCCTCATTTTATAAGAAATGGATTCCCAAAACTGGGACACTAATACACTGTTGGTGGAGTTGTGAACTGATCCAACCATTCTGGAGAGCAATTTGAAACTATGCCCAAAGACTTATCAAACTGTGCATACCCTTTGACCCAGCAGTGTTTCTATTGGGCCTATATCCCAAAGACATCTTAAAGGAGGGAAGGGGACGAACATGTGCAAGGATGTTTGTGGCAGCCCTTTTTGTAGTGGCAAAAAACTGGAAACTAAATGGATGCCCATTAATTGGAGAGTGGCTGAATAAGTTATGGTACATGAATGTCATGGAATATTATTATTCTGTAAGAAATGACCAGCAGGATGATTTTAGAGAGGCCTGGAGAGACATTCACTTAGCATCAGTGAAAGGAGCAGAACCAGGAAATCATTGTACAAGGCAACATCAAGATTATATGATGATCATTTCTGATGGACACGACTCTTTTCAACAATGAGATGATTCAGACCAGTTCCAGTGATCTTGTTATGAAGAGAGCCATCTCCTCCCCTCCAAAAAAACAACAAAAAAACCAAAAACAAATATGAGCCAAACATAAGAAGAAACTTCCTAAAAGTTAAGTATAGAAAAACAAAACTTGTTGCCTTGGAAGGAAATGCCAGACCCTCACAGGAGTGTCAGTAAACAAAATGTAGATGAATATTATTCAGTCATCTTGTAAGGGAGGTTTCTTGTTCAGATAAGAATAGTAACTGGATGGATTTGTATAACTATGAGATCCTATCAAACTCTGAAATTCATTAATTCTGCATTTAAACTTTGCTTGCTTTTTTTTCTTTTTTGGTCTCTATTTGGTTCTTAAAGTCCTGAAATTTAAAGTGGAAGGATCTTTTACTTGCAGGACTGATATCTTGATTATTGGTCACTACTCAGGGCTATCTCCTCAAAAGACTTAACTGCTAAAGCTTCTGGAAGACTGTTATAGAATCTACTTGGGCTGGACTGTTGAATCCCACAATATCATAACTTATTTTTTGTTCCATTTTCAATACTCATTCACTTAGGATAAAAAAAGAACACAGAGCCAGAAACAGGAATAATACCTTTCATTTATGCCTATGTGATAACTAGGTAGGAAGATAAGACAGCTGACTGATATTTTTCTCCCTCAATTTTGGGCAACTCTGCCTCACTTAAATCCAATTTACAGCAAGTTGAGACTTGGCCCTTTGATTGTTACTGGTTTTCTTGGAAAGATGAACAGCAACAACAATCAGAAGAGAGAATTCTTTCTTCATCTGAGCCTTTTGTATGCATACTCAATTCTGGTTTAGCAGCCTGTTGAAAGGCTATTCATCATCATGTAGTAACTGATAAGAAAAAGCCATAGGATAGCTGAGTCTGTCAAGTCAAATCAACAAAAATGTAGTTGCCTACCCCTTCCAGGGAGTATGCTAAGAGAAAAAGGGCAGTTTCCTCACCCAGTTTTGGAAACAGCCTCATCAAACCTAGATTATCAGCAGGCAGAGAATATCTCATCCGGTCTAATGACTGAGCCTATCTCTCCACAACATATGAGATATCACTGTTCATGAGCATTTCAAAACTGAGCTCCCGAACTTTCTTCCCCTAATTCACATATCTTAGACATTTCTCTATTTCTGTCAAGAGCATCACCCTTCTAAGCCACACAGGCTCATGATCTTGCTGATTATACCTTAACTTTTTACTCTCACTTAATCCATGTATTCAGTCTTTTGCCAAATCTCTTTATTCATACCTCACTAGTTCTAATATCTTTTCTTTCTCTGCACACAACTACCCTCATCAGGCCCTCATCACTTTTTTTAAAAATAAGTTTTTATTATTATCTTCTGTCTTTTAGATCACCGTAGTATCTCACATATCCCTTCCTCTCCTGTTCCCAGAGAACTATCCCATATGACAAATAGTATTTTATAGAGAAAAAAAGTCAATGCAATTGATTAACATATTAAAAAGCTCCAAAAACTCACAATGGACCTCACACTTCCAAGAAAGGTTAAATTGAAGATGTCTTCTCATTTCTCTTCATTTACATTTTACTTATTTTTGGTGTGCCATTGTTCTCTCCATTTAAATTGTAGTTTTCTTGCCTCTGCTTACTTAATTTAGCATTACTTTGTGTAGCTCTTTCCATGTTTTCCTCTATTCATCACATCCACCTTTTCTTAAAGCACAGTAAGAAGTATTTCATTACATTCATGTTCTGTCTAGCCATTTTCCATTTGATCCTCATCCCTTCTTGTCTAGATATTATAATGCCTTCCTAACTGGCATCCCTGCCTGAAGTCTCTCCCTACTATAATCTATACCTCTGTGCTACCAGTTATTTACTTAAAGTACAGATCCAACCATGTTATCCAATTACTCAATGTGTACTCAAAACAAATCAAAAAACTTATTTTAAAAAAAAGTGATGAGGGCTAGAGATATGTGAATTAAGGGAAGAAAGTTCAGGAGTTCTGTTTTGAAATGCTTATGAACAGTGATATCTCATGTGCCATGGGAGATAGGTTCAGTCATTAGATCATATGGAGATATGTTCTGCCTGCCAATAATCCAGGTTTGATGAGGCTGTTTCCTAAACTGGGCAAAGAAAATGCCCTTTTTCTCTTAGCATAATCCCTGGAACGGGCTAGGCAGCTACATTTTTGTTGATTTAGCTTCCTATTACTTTTAGGACCAATGATAAATTTCTTTGGTATTTAAAACTTCACAATCCATCTTTTTCCTGATTTTTCTGTCTTTTCACACATTACTTGCCTCTAAGCACTCTATAATTTAGCCATTATGACTTATTTGCTGTTTCTCCAACAATCCATTTTTGTGCTTTTATAATGACTCTCCCATGCCTGAAATACATTTTTTCTCACTTCCAGCTATTGGAAAATCTGATTTGCTTCAATAGCCAGCTTAAAAGTCACTTTCTCCATGAAGTCTTTCTGTGATTTCCCCAGTGCCTATTGCCTTCCCTTGAAGAGCTGATGTCCAGTAGATGGTACTAGAGAGCAGTTCAGTGACCAGATGTTCTTGGTATAGCTTCTTGGTATAGCACTGTACAGAAAATTAACATCCATAAGAAACAATATGTCCATTGGAAATCTGTAGAGAGCAAGGTGATGATATATTCAGATAAGAAAGTTAACTTGTCCATAAGAGACAATACATCCATTGGAAAGTTGTAGTGAGCAAG
>JAJPUD010002831.1:260181-289995 GCA_023553655.1 Myrmecobius fasciatus | reverse complement strand
TTCTTACAGAGCAATAATATTCCATAACATTCATATAGCATAATTTATTCAGCCACTCTCCAATTGATGGGCATCCATTCAGTTTCCAAGTTTCTAGCCACTACAAAAAGAGCTGCCACAAACATTCTTGCACATGTGGGGCCCTTTCCTTCTTTTATGATTTCTTTGGGATATAAGCCCAATAGAAACACTGCTGGGTCAAAGGGTATGCATAGTTTGATAACTTTTTGAGCATAGCTTCAAATTGCTCTCCAGAATGGTTGGATCTGTTCACAGCTCCACCAACAATGCATCAGTGTACCAGTCTTCCCACATCCCCTCCAACATTCATCTTTATCATTTCCTGTCATTTTAGCCAATCTGACAGATGTTAGTGGTGCCTCAGAGTTGTCTTAATTTGCATTTCTCTGATCAATAGTGATTTGGAGCACCTTTTTCATTACCTTAAGGATCTTAAAAGAGAGTTGGAAGAAACATGGGGAAATGAAATGAGATCACTGAAAAATGAAATGAAAAAAAATGGAAAAACATTACAATGAACAAATTGGCCAATTACAAAAGGAGCTAAAAACAGTAACTGAAGAAAATAAGACACTAAAAATTAGAATCAAACAAATAGAAATGAATGACTCATCAAGACTTCAAGAATCAGTCAAACAAAAACAAAAAATGAAAAGATAGAGAAAAACATGAAATATCTCCTAGGAAAAACAATTGACCTGGAAAATAGATCTAGGAGAGACAATCTAAGGATTATAGGGCTTCTTGAAAGCCATGATGAAAAAAAAGAACCTAGACACTATCTTCAAGGAAATCATAAAAGAAAACTGCCCTGATACTTTAGACCCAGAAGGCAAAATACTTATTGAAACAATCCACCGATCACCTCCTGAAAGAAACACAAAAATTAAATCCCCCAGGAATATCGTGGCTAAATTCCAGAACTATCATACCAAGTAAAAGATATTAAGAGAAGCCAGAAAGAAACAATTTAAATATCGAGAAGCCACAATTAGGATCACACAGGACCTAGCAGCTTCTACTTTGAAGGATTGAAGGGCCTGGAATCAGATATCCCGAAGGGCAAAGGAACTTGGATTACAGACAAGAATAAGTTATCCAGCTAGAATGAGCATTATCTTCCAGGGAAGAAGATGGTCATTCAATGATATAGGAGAATTTCACCTATTTCTACTGAAAAGACCAGAACTGAACAAAAAATTTGATCAACAAACACAGAACACAAGAAAAACATAAAAAGGTAATGAGAAAAAAAAACTCTTGAGAACTATATTTATGTTACAGATCCTTATAGAATGGGGGTTAATTTTATGATTTTATTATTGTTATGATTATTATGAAAAGATTATTGTGATTTTATGATTATTGTGATTTTATGATTATTATGATATGATTATTATGATATGATAAACTGAAAAAGAAATTAGAGGTAGAAAAGGGATAACACTGGAAGAAGAGGAAAAGGAGGTAAAATAAGGGAAATTACATCTCATGTAGAGGCAAAGAAAACCTATAATAATTGAGGGGAAAAAGGGGAGGGGAATGAGAATTGTGTTAATCTCCATCTCATCAGATTTGTCTCTGAGGGAATAATAGACTTATTGGGTATCAAAAAGAAATTTGTCCTATCTTATAAGGAAACAGAAGGAAAAGGGTGAAAAGAAAGGGAATAGACTAATAGAAGAAAAAACAGAATAATTAAGAGAGAGGTGTTAAAAAAGGGGGGTGGGGCTCTAAATGGGAAGGATTGTTTGAGGGAAGTGGTTATCAAAAGCAAAATAGTAGGAAGGAGGGAAAGGGGATAAGAAAGAGAAAAGCATAAGCTAGGGTAAATAAGATGGCAGGAAATACAGAATTAGTTATTTTAACTGTGAATGTGAATGGAATGAACTCCCCCTTAAAGCAGAAGCAGATAGCAGATTGGATTAAAAACCAGAATCCAACAATATGTTGTATACAAGAAACACATCTAAAACATAGAGATACATACAGGGTGAAGGTAAAAGGCTGGAGCAGAATCTATTATGCTTCAGGTGAACAAAAAAAAAGCAGGGATAGCAATCCTGATCTCAGACCAAGTAAAAGCAAAGATAGACTTAATTAAAGGAGACAAAGAAGGAAATTATATCTTACTAAAGGGTACCATAGTCAATAAAGCAATACCAATACTAAACATATATGCACCAAGTGGTATAGCATGGAAATTCCTAGAAGAAAAGTTCGGAGAGATGCAAAAAGAAATAGACAGCAAAACTATAATAGTAGGGGATCTCAACCTCCCTCTCTCAGAACTAGATAAATCAAACCACAAAATAAATAAGAAAGAAGTTGAGGAGGTAAACAAAATGTTAGAAAAGTTAGGTATGATAGATCTTTGGAGGAAATTAAATGGAGACAGAAAGGAGTTTACTTTTTTCTTAGCAGTCCATGAAACTTATACAAAAATTGACCATGTGTTAGGACACAAAAACCTGAAAATCAAATGCAGGAAGGCAGAAATAGTAAATGTATTTTTTTCAGATCATGACGAAATAAAAATCACATGCAATATAAGGCCAGGAGAAAATAGACCAAAAAGCAATTGGAAACTAAATAATTTTATCCTAAAGAATGAATGGGTGAAACAGAAAATTACAGACACAATTACTAATTTAATCTAAGAGAATGACAATAATGAGACAACATACCAAAATTTGTGGGATATAGCCAAAGCGGTTATAAGAGGCAATTTTATATCTCTAGATGCTTATTTGCATAAAATAGAGAAAGAGAAGATCAATGAATTGGGATTACAACTAAAAAAGCTAAAGAAAGAACAAATTAAAAACCCCCAATCAAATACCAAACTTGAAATCCTAAAAATAAAAGTAGAGATTAATAAAATTGAAAGTAAAAAAACTATTGAATTCATAAATATGAAAAAATAAATATGAAAAAACCCAAAAATAGATAACCTCTAGTTAATTTGATTAGAAAAAGGAAAGTGGAAAATCAAATTGTTAGTCTCAAAAATGAAAAGGGAGAACTTTCCACCAATGAAGAGGCAATTAGAGCAATAATCAGGAGTTACTTTGCCCAACTTTATGCCAATAAATTTGATAACCTAAGTGAAATGGAGGGATATCTACAAAAATATAGATTACCCAGATTAACAGAAGAAAAAATAAATTACTTAAATAGTCCCATTTTAGAAAAAAGAAATAGAACAAGTCATTAATCAACTCCCAAGAAAAAATCCCCAGGCCCAGATGGATTTAAATGTGAATTCTACCAAACATTTAAAGAACAATTAAATACAATGTTATATAAACTATTTGAAAAAATAGGGAATGAAGGACTCCTATCAAATTCCTTTTATGATACAGACATGGTACTGATGCCTAAACCAGGTAAAACAAAAACAGAGAAAGAAAATTATAGACCAATCTCCCTAATGAATATTGATGCAAAAATCTTAAGTAAAATATTAGCAAAGAGATTACAGAAACTCATTCCCAAATAATACACCATGACCAAGTAGGATTTATACCAGGAATGCAGGAATGGTTCAATATTAGGAAAACTATTAACATAATTGACTATATCAATAACCAAATTAACCAAAAAACATATGATAATCTCAATAGATGCAGGAAAAGCATTTGATAAAATCCAACATCCATTCCTATTAAAAACATTAGAGAGTATAGGAATTAATGGATTTTCCTTAAAATAGTCAGTAGCATCTATTTAAAATCATCAGCTAGCATCATATGTAATGGTGATAAACTGGAACCATTCCCAATAAGATCAGGGGTGAAATAAGGTTGCCCACTATCCCCATTACTATTCAATATTGTATTAGAAATGCTAGCTTTGGCAATAAGACAAGAAAAAGAGATTAAAGGAATTAGAGTAGGTCATGAGGAAACCAAAGTATCACTCTTTGCAGATGATATGATGTTCTACTTAGAGAACCCTAGAGAATCAACTAAAAAATTATTACAATTAATCCACAACTTTAGCAAAGTTGCAGGATACACAATAAATCCACATAAATCATCAGCATTTTTATACATCACCAACAAAATGCAACAGCAAGAGATACAAAGAGAAATTCCATTTAAAATAACTTTCGATAGTATAAAATATTTGGGAATATATCTGCCAAGGGAAAGTCAGGATCTGTATGAGCAAAACTACAAAATACTGCACACAAATAAAGTCAGATCTAAACAATTGGAAAAATATCAAGGGCTCTTGGATAGGTCTAGCAAATATAATAAAGATGGCAATACTACTTAGACTGAGCTATTTATTTAGTGCTATACCAATCAAACTCCCAAGAAATTATTTAACTGACCTAGAAAAAAATAACAACAAAATTCATCTGGAAAAACAAATGGTCAAGATTTTCAAAGGAATTAATGAAAAAAAATGCAAATGAGGGTGGCCTAGCTGTATCAGATCTAAAACTATATTATAAAGCAGTGGTCATCAAAACCATTTTGTACTGGCTAAGAAATAGAGTAGTGGATCAGTGGAATAGGTTATGTTCATAGGACAAAATACTCAATGCCAGTAGTAATCTAGTGTTTGATAAACCCAAAGACCCCAGTTTTTGGGATAAAAACTCACTATTTGACAAAAACTGCTGGGAAAATTGGAAACCAGTATGGAAGAAACTAGGCATTGACCCACACCTAACACCATATACCAAGAGAAGGTCGAAATGGATTCATGATGTAGACATAAAGAATGATATTATAAACAAATCAGAATAATGTTGGATGGTTTACCTCTCAGACCTGTGGAAGGGGAAGGAATTTGTGACCAAAGAATAACTAGAGATCATCATTAATCACAAAATAGATAAGTTTGACTATATCAAGTTAAAAAGTTTTTGTACAAACAAAATGAATGCAGACAAGATTAGAAGGGTAGCAATAACCTGGGAAAATATTTTTACATTCAAAGGTTCTGATAAAGGCCTTATTTCTAAAACATATAGAGAATTGACTCAAATATATAAGAATTCAAGCCATTCTCCAATTGATAAATGGTCGAAAGATATGAACAGGCAATTTTCAGATGAAGAAATTGAAACTATTTCTAGTCACATGAAAAGGTGCTCCCAATCATTATTGATCAGAGAAATGCAAATTAAGACAACTCTGAGATTCCACTACATACCTCTCAGATTGGCTAAAATGACAGGAAAAGATAATGATGAATGTTGGAGGGGACGTGGGAAAATTGGGACACTGATACATTGTTGGTGGAACTGTGAACAGATCCCACCATTCTGGAGAGCATTCTGGAACTATGCTCAAATTGTTATCAGAATAATTTTTTGTTTTGACCCAGCAGTATTTCTACTGGGCCTATATCCCTAAGAGATTTTAAAGGAGGGAAAGGGACCCACATGTACAAAAATGTTTGTGGCAGCCGTTTTTGTAGTGGCAAGAAACTGGAAATTGAAAAGATGCCCATCAATTGGAGAATGGCTGAATAAATTATGGTATATGAATGTCATTGAATATTATTGTTCGGTAAGAAATGACCAGCAGGATGATTTCAGAGAGGCCTGGAGAGACTTGCATGAACTGATGCTGAGTGAAATCCGGAGAACCAGGAGAACATTATACACAGCAACAAGACTATATGATGATCAATTCTGATGGACATGGTTCTCTTCAACAATGATGTGATTCAAACCAGTTCCTATTGTTCGGCGATGAAGATAGTCATATACATCCAGAGAGAGGCCTGAGGGAACTGAGTGTGAACCACAACACAGCATTTTAACACTTTCTGTGACTATTTCCATACATTTTGTTTTCCTTCTTAGGTTGTTTTTTTTCTCTCTCTTTCTAGATCTGATGTTTCTTGTGCAGTAAGATAACTGTATAGGTATGTATACATAAATTGGATTTGTCATATAATTTAACATATTTAGCATGTATTAGATTATCTGTCATCTAGGGGTAGGGAGTGGGGGAAGGAGGGGAAAAGCTTGGAACAAAAAAAAGGTTTTGTAAAGGTCAATGTAGAAAAATCACTTATATGTTTTGTAAATTAAAAGCTTTTAATAAAAAAAAAGAATTAGTAAAAGATAATTTTTGTAAGAAAATCTTACAGTTAAGACTATGACACAGTAATAGAATCTCACAGGACAAAATTTTTTTTTGATTCCTTTTACACATTAGCTATCATCTTGGCAATTAAGAACATCATGTCCTTGAAAGATTTTAGAAAAGATGTTGCTTCAACTTTTATTTAAAAAAATCTTAAACCAAGATCCAACTAGTCTAGAATTCCTTTTTCTGCTGCTATTTCATTTATATACATCCTACTTTTCTCCATGATTGAACTAAAACTTTTGGATTTCTTGTTGTTCGTAATAGTCTTACTTTTTACTGTTCTGTTTTGCCTCACCACTAATAACTTCAAATCATTATTTCAGAACTTAGTGAAATACTCTAGTATCTTCCAGACATCCACCCACAGGATCTGTTCTACCTGAAGGAAACTTGACTCATTTAGCCATGCTCATTTCAAATATTTTCTTTGGTTAGTTTAGTGCTTGCTTTAAATACCTAAGCTTTTCAGTTTAAGATTGATTGCACCCATTAGTATGCTTTGTTGAAACTGTGGTAAGTATTCAAACAAGTGTCCGCAATTTATGATGATGAGTTCAAAGTTGTGTAATTACTGTAGTAATTTCCAACTCATTCACTCATCATTTTTTATTTCCTAGTCTCACAAAATTTTCCCCAAAATAAAAAAAAGACATCCACATGAGTCTGTTCAAGAGTCAATAATTTAAACATTTGTGGGAGCTAAAGTTCTGTAAGAAAAGAATTCTATTGAGTTCATGAGATTGTGCCCAATATATCAGTAATTCTTTTGATAAACATACAAAGGTAGATCTTTGTGGCTCAGGAGTTTTGTGTTTGTGTCAGAAACATTTTTTGAATACCATATTCATAACATTTAAACCTTAGACATAGTGTTTCTGGGTTCCCACATATTAGTTTAATGGTAGATAATATCAAGAAGACACTTTTTCATAATCTTTTAAATTTATCTTGATATGTGATTTAATGAATAGGAGAATTCTCAGTTACAGAAGTCCCTTTAATGCTTTCCTTTGACAAAGCAATTTCCATAGAGGAAGTAGCTTTTAGTCTTAGTAACTTAGAATTATAACTAATAGATTAATGACTTATTCAGAGTTGCCCAGAATGTATTAAAGGTGGGATTTGAACCCAACTCTAACTGAAATAAAGCTGGCTTTCTATCTACTATCTCATGATGCCTATTGTTACATGTAACAATATATTTCCATTCTTCAAGGATCTCTGATTTCACCAGTATGGATATTTTTTTCTCTCAATTAAGATAACAAATCTATTTCAAGTCTTAGCAGGTAGTACATTTTAATTTGTTATGAAAGAAAAAAATGACAGTATCACAGTTAGAGGAAATGTCAGAGGTCATATAGTACAATTCATCTCTAAAAATAAAATCTTTCCACAACATCATTGACAAGTCAACATCCAATCTCTTCTGAAGATTTTAAGTGGTTTAGAACTCACTAGTACCTGAGACAGAGAATTTTACATTTAACTGTACTTTTTATTATAAAAATTAGCCTTATAATGACTAAAATTTGCCCCTTCAATAGTGCCCCTCTATTGCTGATACTATAGTAGTTTTGCCTTCTGTGGCTAAAATGACTAAGATTAACCCGTTCCTCTTGGTCTTTTCTCCCTATGTCCCCTTCTAAACTCTTAGACACATGGACCTCCAAAACAAGAGTGTAGCTTAAACTGAGTCCAATTCTGTCACAAATTCTTAGCTCTAAGTGGTACTTCTCTCAAAGTTTTCATTCATCAGCAGATGATCGATCTATGTAACTGAGATGAACCATTCATTATTGTGCTTGGTTGATCTGTGGATGAAAGGGATGCCATTCAATACTAGTCTTATTCTCGAAAACTTTATATCTTGGCAACATAGGACAAAGTATACATTTGGCTGACAGAGACTATGGGAACCCAGGGTCATCTTCATATCATAAAGATGCATAAGAATTGAGGTTGTTGCTGAGGGGGAAGGCAGGAGGAAATCCACTTTCTGCCATTTGTTAAGTCAGATGCATCTAGGATTCCTGGAATATTTTGACCTTGTTCTTTATACATTTGAACAGTTGAAACACATAGAATACTGTTGTGCTTTAGAGACAGAGGCATTTAATGAAGTTTATCAGAATAATAAGTATAGGGGAATTCTTACATCATTAGTGAACATAGTAATATATCAAAATTATAATTGTAATTAATAATTATTCTGGGCTATTAGGGTCTTCCAAAGCCCAAGAGCAAATGGTCTTCTCAACTCCCAGTAGGAGAGAATAGAATTTAGAAGGATAGAAGATCAGACTTCTCCTGAAAGGCAAACTAAAAGATCACTTTAACCCTTCTAAATACAGTTTCTTTCCTAATTAAACTGATCTTTGAGACAAGAGATAGTCTCAGTTTTTTTTCTATTTGTTTCCCCCCCACCACTTTACATGGTCATAATTCTTAGAACTTAATGAACATTTAATGTTTTTACTTCACTTTATTTATTCATTCATTAAGTTATCCCCCCTAAGTCCAGTCCACAAAACTTCTTCTGGGACACAATTCTGAATTTTCCCTATCCTATAATGGCAACTGCCAACATAATCCTATAATGAAATATTTCAATATGGATAGCAAGATAGGACAAGAATGGGTTATTCTATTTTATCATCCAAATAGTATGAAGTATCAAGTGTTAGCTATGGTATTGGAAAGGAAAGTGTAGTTAGGAAAATAACTATTAGGTGTCAGTTATCCATCACATTAACAAGGAAATCAGTAAGTAGAGACTTTAAATAAGAGATATTAATTAATCACATAGTCAAATATGATTTCTGGTAATATTATCTTAAAAACCTACTATTTGAAACTTAGAGTTCTCTTAATTAGTCTTCCCATAATCTTTATATCATTATTCCACTGTTTCTATTATTATAACTTGACAGAATATCATTCTTCTCAGTTTTTATAGACAGATAGAAATACCATATGAAGAAATCAGGCTTTCACTCTCTGTGTGTTATTTATCTTTGGAGTTATTAATATTTGTTTTATCTCAGTTTTCCAAAGATGCTTATAAGCCATGTTTACCCAAGATGTTGGCTCCCAAATACAAAGTATTTATTGTATAGCAGAAGGCAAAATTGTGATAAAAAAGAATGAGTATGTAAGAGATTGAAATGATTCTTGGGTTATTATCAGAGCAGGATTCACAGATTTTAACAGAAGTTATTTTAAATTTCTTTTTTCAAAATAGTTATGTAATATTTAACAAACAATGAAGCAAAGAAGTTTGTGTCCGTAACAATTTATTAAAGTCTTTGAGATTCAGAAATTAAGCAACAGACAACTAGAAATTGATATTCAAAAATAGTGGGGAAAGCATTGTTTCTGGAATTAAGAAACTGGTATTGGAGTTTTTATTCAGATCTACTACCTGTATGAAAAAATTGGCCTAGATTATCTCCAAATTTTTAAGATCTTTGTCAAAATGGAATAGCACTTTCTGTTTCCTACTGTAATCTATCTTAAGTATCCTGGACAGTGTCCAATCTCTTGGACATTGTTTGATTATTAACTGTGCACTATATGACAGCTATACTGATCATCCAAATAATAAGGGGAATTTTGCTGGTCTAAATTACAGACAGTGAGGGAGAATACAAGACATACTGGGCTTAGAATTAAACAAACTAAATTCAAAATCCTTACTTGCTGTGGTTGCTATTAAGTCATTTTTCAATGATGTCCTGCTCTCTGTGATCCCATTTGGGGTTTTCTAGGCAAAAATACAAGAGTAATTTGCCATTTCTTTTTTCCAATTTGTTTTACAGATGAAGAAATTGAGACAAACATGGTCAAGTGACTTTTCTATGGTCTCACAGCTAGTAAGTGTCTAAAACTGGATTGGAATTCATGAAAATGAATTTTTGGTTTCAATCCCAATGCTCTATTCATTGTTACCTATCTGCCCCCACTGCTTATTAACTTGGTAATGACCATAGGTGAATCATTTCAGGTCTCCAAGTCTGTTCCTTACATCAGAAAAATGAAGGTATTAGACTCTCTGATATCTGAGGTTCCTTCCATCTCTAGAGTTATGATACTTTGAATGGCAGGAAATAAGACCCCATTTCAAGTTAACTTGACATTTCTGAAAAAAGATAAATTCCACATACAAAATACACATGACATTGTGCAATGTATATTTATACATTCTTTGTTCAGATGTGTGTGCCAAGACAATTAGCAGACTTTTATTTAGTGTGTATGTGACCACTAAAAAGTAGCAATATTCACTTGCAAAGAATTATTATTCATGACTGTAATGATAAAATGAAATAAAAAATTGAACACTGGAAAGACAATCAAATTCAAAGATCTGGGCTCAAGGCCAAACTGTTAAGTGTTTGATTTGGAGCAAATCATTTAGTCATGCTGAGACTCAAGAGAGTTAAAATATAATATCAAAAAAAAATCTATAAACAGAAGAGACAGAAACACACACACACACACACACACACACCAATAACAACAACAACAACAACAACCAGAAGAAATACTAGCTTTGAGGTTAAGTACTGAACTAAGTCCTCAGGAAAATAGAAAGGATAGAAGATTTTTTAAAGTTTTTATTATATATCAGGCATTATGCTGAACGCTTTGCAAATATCTCATTTCATCCTCTAAACAATCCTGGGGAAAAGGTGCTATTATTATCTCTACTTTTAAGGTTGAGGAAACTGAGGCAGACAAAGAATAAATGACTTACCCTGGGTCAAACTAGTGTCTGAAGTCAGATTTGAACTCAGATTTTTCTGACTTCAGATTCAGCAATCTATTCATTGTACTACCTAGCTGTCTCTCTGAGGGACATTCAACAATAAACAAAATGTGCTCCCTGGCCTCAAGGAACTTATCATAAATATTATGGGAGATAAGACATATATATATATATATATATAAATACCTAAAATACAAAATACAATATTATATTGCATAGAGGAAGTACACAAATGTTATACAAGCTCCAAATAAAATAAATAATCATTTATTAAGTGTTTACTATGTATTAAGTACATTTTAAACACAATGAATATAAATCACTAACAATGTATTATTACTTATATTGCCTCAACTTTCAATCTTTCAAAGTCTCATCTCATAACTAAGATTCTACTAATCAGGTCAATTTCTTCCTGTCTCAATTATAGTCATACTAATTTCTTACTTTGTATCTGCCTTCATATCGTTGCCCTCTTTAAATGCCCTTCCATTTGGTCTCTGCTTATCAAAATCCTATCATTTCTATCAAGTCCAATGCAAGACCATATCATCCAAGAAAGCCTTCTTGGACCCATTTTCCTTCTCTTTTGATCTTTATTGAACTCATTATTTTGTCCCCTACTATTTTACAGATTTGTTACAATTATTATATGGTATCTTGCATTATTTTCTCTGGTTTCATAAATATTTTTATGTCTCTTCTATTGGATTGCAATAGGCAAATCAAGTATGGGAATTAATTTTAAAGTATTTATTAAAGACATGTGCCAAGCACTAAGCTAAGGACTGGGCATAGAAATACAAAAACAAAGATACCCGATGACCTTAAGGAGCTTACCTTCTGCTGGGAGAAATACCAGGACTGTAGTAGTCAGAGACAGACAGAGAGAGAGAAAGAGAGAGAGAGAGACTTTGGCCCAGGAATGTGGGTAGGGTCATAAGAAAATAGACTGTCAAACTCCATCCAGAAACAAGGGCAGAGTTGATTTGATCATTATTCATATTTCCAAAACTGGAGGAAAGTAGGCAAGTTCCAGGAAGGGGTAAAATGCACTGCCATAGGTTATTAGTAGAGTTTTTTGAGGAGGTGACCAAAGAATAGGAAGCAAAATAAAGAATGGAGGTAGCAAAAACCTTTCCTATTATATATTCTAGGAAAGAGAAAGAGACCTTCTCAGATCTTCTATTTTTTCTGTCTTTTCCAAGTTAGTATTAATTGGTCCAGAGTCAGCATATAATAAAGAAGAATATTTGGTCAATTTAAAGAATACTTTACTAGCTATGTAAAACAAATCACTTCATCTTTTTAAAACTCAATTTTCTCACCTTTACAATGTGGATGATGACTAGTACCTCCTACCTTGTAAACCTGTTGTTTAACTTTTTGTTCATTTATTTAATATTTTAATTTTCCCAATTACATGTAAAACAATGGTTTAACATTTGTTTTTAGAACTTTGAGTTCCAGATTTTCTCCCTACTACCCTCCTCACCCCTCCTGTTGAGAAGGCACATGTAAAGTCATGCAAAACATTTCCATAAAAGTCATGTTGTGAAAGAAAATACAAATCTCCCCTTTCCCTTCAAAAAGAACCCTTAAGAAAAAATAAAAGTTTTTTTTTAAAGTATGTTTCTCTCTGTAAACAGACATAATTACTTCTTTCTCTGGGTAGGGTCCTCTAGAGAAGCCTTGGATAGTGGTATTGATGAGAATATCAAAGCCATTCACAACTGATCATCAACAACATTGTTATTACTTTGTACACAGTAAAAATGAGCTTATGAAGTACTTTCCACATTTTTCTGAGAGCATTCTGCTCATCATTTCTTATAGAATAACAGTATTCTATCATAATCATATACTACAATTTATTCAGCTATTCAGTTGATAAGCATCACTTCAATTTCCAGTTATTTGCCTCCTGGGTTTTTTGTAAGAAAAATATTTGGGAGGGGGCTGCTAGGTGGTGCAGTGGATAGAGCACCAGCCCTGTAGTCAGGAGGGCCTGAGTTCAAATCTGCTCTCAGATACTTAACACTTCCTAGCTGTGTGACCTTGGGCAATCCATTTAACCCCAATTCCCTTCGAAAAAAAAGAAAAATATTTTCATAAAATCACAGAATCTGAGTGTTAAAGGCTTCTAAAGATTAGTTAAATTGTAATATCTAGCCAAGGGAGCAACTAATTTCTAAAAAAGAATCCTCTTTATATCATATTCAATACTTCACTGAGTTTTGGCTCAAAGTTCTCCTTCAGGGACTTCTGAAGTTCTGCTACCTTAAAGTTTTCACAACAAATCAGAGATGAAAAAACAAGGGTCATAATCCACTTTGTACATAATGGCTCCAGAATGGAGTAGTAGCAGCACTATACAATGCTAATATCAATATAAAATCATCTTCACTCAAAGCAAATGAATTTTTTAGTTATTGAGTCCAACTCCTTCTTCAAGTCGTTATGTGCTTTAAAGTAATCCAGAGACTCACAGAGCATGACAACAGCTCATAGTGACTGTCATTTAGGATAACCATTTTATCTCTTCAACAGATAGCTCCTTGGCCTTTCCCAGAGATAAATGCCAAAAGGAGAAAATGATACTTCTATCACTATGATGCTGAACTCTTCCCTACCCAAACCCAAACTAAGAATCCTCAGAGCATGAAGATAATATGAACTTGTCATTTTTATGTTAATTCTACCTAGTTTAGGTGAGGACAAACTTTCTTAAATTTATAAAGATTAGCTACCCACAGATCTGTAAGTTCTCTTTAAAAAATAAAAAAATAAAAACTTTGACAAAAATGAAAATGTAGTATCCCTTTAGAGCCTTCTGTCAATCCTTTAATGCATAAATAAGGACAAATTTCAGGGACTTTCTAGGGATATGACAGAATTTTATGGTGAATAACTTTTGGCCACGTACTGTTGAAATGAATATTTTTCCCATTGGTACATTATGTAACAAGCTGTAAAGTCAGTATGAACATCTGCACTACAGCAATACCATCTGTAGAATTCTGAGGTCAACTCATGTTAGATTCATGTTCTGCAAAGCCTGTATTTCCTTTATAATAAATGACAAACAAATGTCAACTTGTAGGTCTCTGTGCTATATCTAATGACTATGCATCTATTATTGTGTCCCTATTGTAAAATGAATTTGCTTATGATGATGCCATTACTTTAAGTGGATAATAAATCCATAATGCTTAGTGTTAAAAGATTCTCCTCTTCTCTCCCTGTCTCTGTTTCAGTGTTGTCTATGTAATACTTCATCACTTCCTTACCTAGGTTGACAGAATCTCAGTTTTATTGGCATTTAAAGTTCAATGCAATTCAAAGTTCCTAAACAAAAGCTGTTCAAATAGAGGAGGGAAAATTGAACCTACCTAGGATATCCAATCATTTTTGTGTTTTTAATTGATTAATTCATTTACAACAAAACAATTCAATCTAACTTCATTAATCTGAATTTGAAATCTTTGTACAATGAGTAAAAATGAAGTTAGCCTTTATATTACAAGTAAGGGTATCCTAAAGAGATTTCATGCATAGCTAAGTGGCTTAGTGTATAGAATGCTGGGCATGGAATTAGGAAAACTCATCTTTCTGCACATTCAGTTTTATACATTTACTAGCTGTAACTTTGGGGAATCACTTAACCCTGTTTGATTCAATTTCTTATTTATACAATGAGCTGGAGAAGGAAATGGGAAACTGTTTCAGTATCTTTGTCAAGAAAACTCTAAATGGGGTGATGAAGAGTTGGACAAGACTGAACAATAATAAAGGCCATTCATACTTTGAATCTCATCAGGTGAAACTTCCTCTTACCTAAGACAACATAATTACTAATAGTTCTTATCTGTTCATTAAATAGAAGTCACATAAGACTTTTACCAAGGTCACATTAGTAGTATGGATTCTTTGAATGTTCTTTGTAACCAAAAATGACAAAATAGCATTTAAAAAATTCACTACTCTTTAGAAAGCTAGGATTGTTAAACAGGTATTCTATAAATGGAATTTGATTTTAAGTAGCTTTCAAGTTATTCGATTTAGTCTATATTTTGACCAAAATTATGTAATAAGGCTTTCTGGTAACATTATACATCCATATGCACACACATCTGTATATGTACATATGCATACATGCATACACACACACATATATAAATATATTTGCTTTTCATCAACACCTTTCTTTTTTTACGTTACCTTTGCCTTCTGTCTTCACTTCTCCCTACCTAATCATCCCTTGTAACAAAAAAATACTATAGAAGGAAAAAAAGTAGCTCAAATAAATTACCCAACAGAACAATTAAGTTTGATATTTACACAGTGTTCCACATACATCTCTTCACTTCTGCAAAAAGAGAGGGGAAGTACATTATCATAGCTTTTCTTTTTTCAGATCAACAACTATAATTATGATTGAATTACCTGTATATCATTGTAGTCATTATGCATTTTATTTTCCTAGAACTTATTTCACTATCCATCATTTCATAAGTTTCCCTATGCTTCTATAAATTATGTCTTCCTTTTTAAGATATTTTGTCATTTTAATGGTATAATAACATTCTATTCCATTCCATTCATATATCACAATTTATTAAACTATTCCCGAATCACATTGTTTCCATTTGTTTGCTACTACAAAAAGCGTGTTTTTATAAATATATTTGTATGTAGACTATTCTTTGTATCTCTTATTCACGTTTGTTATGTACCTGGAACATAGCAGGCATTTAATAAATGTTTATTGATGGATTGATTAATCCCTTTGCAATAAGTGCCTAACAATGTGATTTCTAGGTCAAAGGGTATGAATCTGCTACATTTTATCATGTAAACCTTTTACTCACTCACACTGGTCAATTCTCCAATAAATTTCAATTATTTTATATCAAATATAATGGGAAAAAAGTTTAGGTTAAGCACTAACTATATGCAAGACACTATAATTGATGCTAAAGGCATATAGAAAAAAAATTTAAATCATTTTCCTCAAAGAGCTTATACTGTAATGGGGTAATTACACAGAGATATAAATAAAACATATGATAATTTAAAGGAAAATGGCACTAACAACTAGGGATTGGCTGGGTAGAAATAGAATATAAAGTCCTTGAGAGATTTTTTTTCTTAGCCCAGTGCCCAATACTGCAATTACTGAGTGTTTAGGAACTATTTGTTGATTTGAAAAGCTTCATGGAAGTGGTGATAGTTGAGCTGAATCTTGAAACTTGCTGCAGACTCAGAGAGATGGGAATGAAAAATCAGTTCATCTGAATCATGAGAATACATGGGGTAGGGATAACAAAATCAAGTGAGGCAATCAGCTAGAAGGAGAATTTGAATGTAATATACAATTGATGAAGGGGAAGATGATGAAATAAGATTGGAAATATAGGTTGGCATCACATTGTAGGAGGCAGCAAACACCAGGCTGAGAATTTATACTTTATCTTAGAATCAAAAGGGAGCTGCTGAATGTTTTTAAGAAGAAAATGGCATGGTCAGATGTGTTTCTCATGGACAATATTCTTTCATCTGTGTGGAGGATGGATTGGAGAAGAAATAAACTCCAACCCAACACACAAAATCAACAAGCAAGTAGGAGGTTATTATTGAAGTTCAAGTATGATGGGGACCTGAATTCAAAAGAGGTAGCTGTGAATAGAAAGAAAAAGGACAGATATAAGAAATTTATAAAATTTACAGATTATTAAAGTACCGTCATAAGATAATGAGTATAATTGGGATAGATTGGTCTTATAGGATTTAAGAAGAGGATATCCAAGAAGAGAGTGGGTCTCTGATGATCTCAGAAGAAATGAGGGAGTCTAAGAGGAAAAAGTCTGAGAAAAAAGACTATGATTTGGCAATTGTATGCTTTAAAAAGGAATGGTTTGTATTTTGCAGGTTTGAAACAGCATATGTTGCTTTATAGAAAAGGTGATGTATAGGAGCTAGATAGTGTTATTATTCTATACCTTATCCAAGGTGCATACTACTTACATAATAATAAAAGGATGATAGATAAATAGATAACTGACAGATAAATGAAAGAGGGGGGAAAGAAGAGGAAGAAAGAAGATAGATAACAGATGACAGAATTACAAGTTCATAGATTTGGGAGAGGACCTGAAAAGTCATTGAGTCCAACTCTCCTTTTATACACACGCATACACACATACCACATATATGTATGCATGTATGCATGTATGTATGTATGTATTGCTGCTCATGATTCCAGAACTGGAACTGTTTCCACTGTGCCACTTAGGTACCCATTTTATGTGTATATATATCTGCCCATATATATTATATATACTATACATTATATTATATTATATTATAATGCTATATTATATACTATTTATATACTATATGTTATACACATAAATACACAGGCACATTATACATATATATATTTATTTATTTATACATAAAGGATTTATAGATTATTATTTCAAAATAATACTTGGAAAGGTCCTCCCAAGTCAGCTACTACAATCTGTATCTTTAGAGCTGAGGAAACTGACACCCTCAAAGATGAAACTGAGGTCTTCAGTACAATACTCATTGGGCATCTAATAATCTCTGTTCTTTTATACCTGACCCCTATCTTAAGATCATCATGTTTGCTTTATTTGAATATAATGGGGTCCTTGATATTCTAAATCTCACTTATTTAAGTTACCATATTATCCAAAATTAAAAAAGGAAAACTTCTTATGGAATTTTATCATCTTATGATGATACTATTGTTTTAAATAGCTAATATGTCATCTTTGAATATAGACCTAGCTGTGATATTGTTGAGTCAAAAAACATAGGTTTAATAACTCTTTGGGTATAATTCCAAATTTCTCTCTGAAATGGTTATTATCAGTACACAATTCCTCCAATAGTGAATTAGTGTCCAAGTTTTCCGCATCTCCTCCTCCTGCTTTCCCCTAACCCATTATAGAAAATCTAATAAATATAAAATGATATCTCAGTTTGTTTTAATTTTCATTTGTCTAGTCAATGATTTAGAACATTTTTTCACATAGTTTTAAATCACTGTGATTTCTTCACAAGAAAACTGCCTGTTTATATCTTTTAACCATTTATCATTTGGGAATTTCATATGGATTTGATGAAGCATTTTACATATTTTATGTATGAGACCCTTATCTAGTAAAGCATAATTTCCTCCAATTTTCTGCCTTTCTTTTGATTTTGGCTACATATGTTTTAGTTGTACAAAATTTCATGTGATCAAAATTATCCATATTTTACATCTCATTTTGTCTTTTATCTGTTGTTTTTTCATAAATTATTCATTTATCTATATATTTGTTAAGTGATACCTTTCATATCCTTCAAATTTTCTTAGAATCTCTCTTTTTATATTTGTCATGTAAACATTTTGACCTTATCTTGGTAAATGGAAGGTATTGGTCTATGTCCAATTTCTATCATATTGATTTCAGTTTAAACAACATTGCTAAAAAAATAAATAATGAATTTTTATCTGCAAATCTTTTTTTTCAGTTGTCAAGTATGATGTAATTATATTTATTTGCTTATATAAATTGTATGTCTACTCTGCTCCGTTCTGTGTCTGTTATCTATTTTTCTATTTCTTAGCCAGTAACAGATTGTTTTGCTAATTATTGCTTTATAATATAGTTTAACATCTGATATTTATAAATTTGTTCCATTTACATTAACATTTATTCCATTACAATATTTCTCTTGATATTCTTGACTTTTCATTCCTCCAAATGAATTTTGTTAATATTTTTAATTCAACAAAATATTTAATCAGGATGACATTGAATATGCAAATTGCATAATTGTTATTTTTATTATATTATTCTACCTGCCCATGAATACTTAAAGTTTGTGCAATTATTTAAATCTGATTTTATTTAAAAAAAACTTTTTTTTAATGTGATTTTGTTTTTAAATAAAATTCCTGGGTGTGTTTTGGCAAAACATAATTGTGTCTAATTGTAACCATATCTGGGGAGGAAGAAGGGAAAAAAAAATTTACATGATAACTTTATTATATATTTAACAAGGAATAGTAAGTTGTACATAAGAGATTTACAGTTTCATGCACAAGCATCTTTTTATTATATTATGCTATGGAAATGCTTTTTTTATTCCATAAATTAAATATTGAATAAATAGATTATATATTAATACAACTCTTCATAAATGAATTAAACTGTTTGAATCTCACTATAATCATGTATAAACTGTAACACATTACATTTTAATGTGATATATTTTTGCAGTATAGAATAGGTGAAAGGGAAACCAGTTAGTTTAGTATCAAAAAAAGGAGTTTGAATCCCACTTGGCTACTTATTGGCTATTTTATTTTACTTAGGTTTTCTGTGCTTCATTTTCCTCATCCACAAAATAGTCAATATTAGAGTAGGATATTTCATGTCCCTTCCACCTCTAATCAGAAGATTCTTTAATTTTTGGAAATATTTTAATTATTTAAATTTACTTTAAAAAGTATTACATCATTTCAATTCATTTAAAAGTTCATTTGTACACTTTAAAAATCATATCTAAAATATATAACATAACATGTAATCATTACTATTGATAATGTAGCAAAGTTGCCTTATGTGCTAAGAGGCTGAGCCACATTATCACATAACTACTTGATGGTTTTCATCTTATTGTTAAAAAATATTTTTTCTTTATTGAAAAACTAGTGGAGGATGAAATAATGATATTATATCTTCAGGTTTTCCTTTTTAACAAAAGTCTTCTTACAGGGATTTCATCATTGGGAACTATGCTGCTGAATTTTGCATTGTTTTGAACAAAAACACATAAGTCACTTGATGCTGATTTCCATCTCTGAGAGACAATGCATCTTTAATACTTAGGTTACATTAAAATAATAACCACAACTTCATAACAAGTTTAAGTCTTTCTTTGACGATTTTTCACAATCATTCTTACATACTTGAAAGGAGGAATACTCTTTCCTCTCCCTTACTTCAAGATCAAATGATCTATAAATAACTGGTGATAGAGAAAAAACAGAAGGGACAATGTCAGCAGTCTTGTTTCAGAGGAAAAAGTCCCAATCCAATTGATTATGTCACATAGACCAGATGTGTTCTTACTCCATAAGTTAGCAGACAAGAGCCTCTAGGCCTTAACAGCTGTGAAATCCGTACTAGCAGAATGGTTCCAAGTTGTGGACAGTGTGATTAATCCAGACTGCCTTGGCATGCTAACAAAGTCAAGTTTTTCTTACTGTGAGAAACATTCAACTTATTTCATGGATAAGATTGAGCATATCTGGGCTCTCCCTGCTTCTCTGGGAATAGAATTAAAAAGAGAGACATAAGGCTTAGAGAAATATAAGAGAAAAGTAATGTCTTCGCGGGTGGCTTCTCAAATTCAGTTTCACTTACAGATTTTTGGGAGGTCTAGAGAATTTGATGCCAACAGTTGTGACATGAGCTCTTTGGTTAGACATAATGAGATAAATATTGATTAAGCATGAAGTACCTGATAAATTAAAACATATCACTTAGTGGGTGTATATTGTTGTTGATTTTTTTATTATTACAGAAAACATTTTGGTCTATAAATCAAACCTATCATCTTTCTCTTTCTTGAAACTACTTTTTGAGAGATTTTAACTAAAATTGCTATAAACTAACAACAAAGAAATTCAGACATATTGGATTAAATTCATCCAATAATTTATAATAAATTAATCCTTTTATTATTTTTAATTTGACATCAATATATTTCCATTTAGCGATATTTAATTAAATGCCTATTCAATGCTGGCACTGAAGTAGGTTTTGAGCAAAGATAAATCAAAATAGTTTCTACTCTCGAGGAATTTCACATTTTTCAAGAGTTGGGACAAGATTAAAAAGAATAAAACAACATATACATAGATTCAATTTAATTCAGAAAAATTATTAAGCATCTGCTATGTGCTAGACAACATGCCAAGTTCTAGGGATGCAAATAAGGGAAAGCAAAGACTTTCCCTGCCCTCACTAGCATAAAATCTAATGGAGTAGACAACACACAAAAGGAAGTTAGGAGGCAGGGAATACAACAAGGAGTAACCAACAGAAGGACATTTTGTTCCATGGAGTTGAAATCAGATACAGTTGCAGAAAGAGAATAAAGTGAGTCAGAAGTCCAATTTATGCCCATTATAAAGGAAAGCTTTGGAAGGAGTTTAGTGCTTCACCCTTCAACTGTCTGAGAATAAAAAGGAGGCAGAGAGATGTGTTTTCAATCAAAGCTTGAGTTAGGCTTAAGTTAGATATGTGTATGTATGAATGTATGTATGTATACACATATATATCTGTGTATATCTGTGTATATGAGCATATCCTACAACTTCTCCACTTTGATATATCCATACATATACATATGTGTATCATATATACATTTATCTAAATCAAGGCTAACTGTAATATGCACATATGATTATCAATACAAATTTATTTTTCTATATTATAGACATATATTTGTGTGTATATATACTCACACACACTTATACATACACTTTATGAGAGAAATGGGATGGTCTTTCATTAAACTTCTTTTTCTTCCTGAGAAAATTGTTAATAAATATTAGATTATGATTATTTGTGTAGAATTTGCTTTAGGCCTTTTTTTCTAATTCAATCTATTTTTCATGCTTGCTCCTACCATATAAGCCTGCATGCTGTTTCTCATATTCACAGTTACTTTTCCCACCTCCATGACTTTGCAAAGACCATTCTTCCTGCCTAGAATTGACTTCTTTGTGATTCTACTTCTTAAATCATATCTTCTTTCAAGGCTCAATTTGTCTGCTATCTCCTTTGGGAAGCCTTCTTGATCTCTCTTAATTATTAATGCTACCTCTCTCTCTCGGCAAATTATCTTGCATTTGCATAATCTGTATTCAAAGTAGTATGCCCCCAGAAGAATGCAAGTTCCTAGAGGGAAGAAACTCCTAAATTTTTGTCTTCCTAGCTCCAGAAATAGAGTATCCTGCACATAGTGGATGTTCATCAAGCCTTTGATATAACATATATTCCATTTACTGAATTATATATATGTACATATATATACATTATATATATATGGTTGTGTTTATAATATGATAATATATATTATATGTATGTATATATACAACAGATATAATAATTTAGGGCTCTATGAATATTGTTATCCATCTACCCTTTATCTTAAATGTAAGAAATATCATCAATCCCTGTTAAGTATTAAGGAGAAATGAATTCTGAAAAATTATCTATCTAGAATTGTTTTCTGGATCCAGAAAAAAAAATTGTTTTTGGATTTAAATGGAGTTAGCCCCTTTCCATGTATATGGAAGATATGTGAACACTATTGCCCTAATTGGACTCTTGGAAATATCTTTTTATTTTTTAAAATTCTTAACAGTTCTATATTTTTTACCTTTTTTCCAACTTGGACATTTTTAAAAGACTATTTTAAAACATCAGATGTCTTCCAGAATAGTACAATTCATTCTAAATATAAATATTTCATCATTATGGATTTTAATGTTGTGTGCTACAAAACTGCATTCATTCTTTATTATTCAATGTTTAGGGATTTTCACAAAATTGATTTTATATATATAACACAATTCAGAGACTCATGACACAAAGATTTTCTCACTTTGTACCCATCTGGAAGCCTGAAAAATCCAAGAAAAAAAATGTATCCTTTTTTCTTATTGTAACCAATTTCTCATTTCATGTGTAGAAAGTCAATTTGATGAGCTTGTAGGGCAATTAGCCTTTCTTTGGAACTTAATGACCTGAGAAAGAAACTTTTATCTACATCACCCTACCCACAAGTCTCAGTGACCGGAACTACCCTAAAACTGGACTGGATGGCACGCTATTGGGAATACAGTCTTTAATGAGAAGAGCTATCACTTGGAATTAGCTTATATAGAGTATTCCTTGAAAATTCAAGCTTTTTTCCCTCTTTCATCTTTCTTCTAAAAAGAATCTGATAACACAGCAGGGAATGGGAGAAGAATGCCACCTTCTTCACCAAAATGGTTAATTTCTAGCATGTGTATATGGACAGTCTCATACACTTTCTATATCACCCTAGTGTGAATTTCAAGTACAATAATTTAAGAATTCCTTCCCTCTGATTTCTTGTGGGAATTCCTCAGGTTTACTTCTCTAAGTTTAATTGTCTTAAAATCTGGCCCTCTGGACAGAGAAAGGCAATTTCTAGGGCAATATTATCTTCAAGTCTTGCTCATGAATAGCCACAAGTTTGGGAATCTAGATTTCTATCCACAAATAGAAATCTTCCTCTTAGGAAGAAAAGGGAATCATTTGCATATTATCCCTGTAGGTAAAGGAGCAAAAATGGACTAAAGCAAAGCTAGAAGGGAGCACAGGACCTGGAGTTTGTTCTTTACCACTGCCATGAGTTGTTCAAATGGCACAGGGAAAGTGGGAAGCATGTTTCCTGTTCAGAAACTGACTCTTTAATTCCATGGTGAAATCCATTTACACAATGAAATGACAAGTTCCAAAGAGGCTGCATGAGGACCTTGAGAGATAGTATGACCTACTGGATAAGGAGAGAATTACATAGATTCTCTATGGGCTATTCTAAGTCCTATTATATTTGAAGAATTTGTTTGTGGTCTCTTTTAAGTACTCTGCATTAGTAACATTTTTGATGGGAGGGAGGGGGAAATCAAGACTATCCTGGAAAAGCATTTGTTATCACAAGTGATTGTAAGGAAAAAGAGGACTCATTCATATTTGAACAAAACTAGATAGAAAATATACTCTGAGATTTCTCAGAATAAGCTCTGTTTAGTAACAATAAAAATGCACACATCAACAGATATCAAAAATACCTTTTAGGCCAGAATAAAGACTTTACTATAGTATGATTCATACATAGTATGAATCATAGCTAGGTGATTCATCTCAGGACAATTAGAGAGGTGCTAAGTGTGTGCTTGCATGGTGATCCAAAAAATATTGCAGGGGATCATAGAAAGAACATTGGACTTTGTGTCAAAAGAAAAGAGCAAGACGCTATTTCAAAATTTACCATTTAACTACTTCTTTGACCTGGGGCAAAACACGAAAATAAAGAGTAAGGATTAAGAGTCAGAGACCCTGCCAGCGAATATAATAAAGATGGCAATACTACCTAAACTAATCTATCGATTTAGTGCTATACCAATCAAACTTCCAAGAGATTATTTAACTGATCAAGAAAAAATAACAACAAAATTCATCTGGAAAAACAAAAGGTCAAGAATTTCAAGGGAATTAATGAAAAAAATGCAAATGAGGGTGGCCTAGCTGCACCAGATCTAAAACTATATTATAAAGCAGTGGTCACCAAAACCATTTGGTACTGGATAAGAAATAGAGTAGTGGATCAGTGGAATAGGTTAGTTTCACAGGACAAAATACTCAATGACAATAGTAATCTAGTGTTTGATAAACCCAAAGACCCCAGTTTGGGGGATAAAAATTCACTATTTGACAAAAACTGCTGGGATAATTGGAAACTAGTATGGAAGAAATTTGGCATTGACCCACATCTAACACCATATACCAAGATAAGGTCAAAATGGATTCATGATGTAGACATAAAGAATGATATTATAAACAAATTAGAACAATGTAGGATGGTTTACCTCTCAGACCTGTGGAGGGGGAAGGAATTTGTGACCAAAGAAGAACTAGAGGTCATCATTAATCACAAAATAGATAAGTTTGACTATATCAAGTTAAAAAGTTTTTGTACAAACAAAATGAATGTAGACAAGATTAGAAGGGTAGCAGTAAACTTGGAAAATATTTTTACATCCAAAGGTTCTGATAAAGGCCTCATTTCTAAAACATATAGAGAATTGACTCAAATATATAAGAATTCAAGCCATTCTCCAATTGATAAATGGTCGAAAGATATGAACAAACAATTTTCAGATGAAGAAATTGAAACTATTTCTAGTCACATGAAAAGGTGCTCCAAGTCACTATTGATCAGAGAAATGCAAATTAAGACAACTCTGAGATACCACTACACACCTGTCAGATTGGCTAAAAGGATAGGAAATGATAATGATAACTGTTGGAGGGGATGTGGGAAAACTGGGACACTGATACATTGTTGGTGGAACTGTGAACGGATCCAACCATTCTGGAGAGCAATTTGGAACTATGCTCAAAAAGTTATCAAACTGCGCATACCCTTTGATCCAGCAGTGTTTCTACTGGGCCTATATCCCAAAGAGATTTTAAAGGAGGGAAAGGGACCCACATGTGCAAAAAATGTTTGTGGCAGACCTTTTTGTAGTGGCAAGAAACTGGAAATTGAAAGGATGCCCATCAATTGGAGAATGGCTAAATAAATTATGGTATATGAATGTTATGGAATATTATTGTTCTGTAAGAAACGACCAACAGGAGGATTTCAGAGAGGCCTGGAGAGACTTGCATGAACTGATGCTGAGTGAAATCAGCAGAACCAGGAGAACATTATACACAGCAACAAGACTATATGATGATCAATTTTGATGGACATGGTTCTCTTCAACAATGATGTGATTCAAACCAGTTGTTCAATGATGAAGATAGTCATATACATCCAGAGAGAGGCCTGTGGGAACTGAGTGTGAACCACAACACAGCATTTTAACGCTTTCTGTGAATATTTCCATGCATTTTGTTTCCCTTCTTAGGTTGTTTTTTCTTCTTCTCTTTCTAGATCTGATGTTTCTTGTGCAGTAAGATAACTGTATAGATATGTGTACATGTATTGCATTTGTCATATAATTTATCCTATTTAGCATCTATTAGATTACCTGTCATCTAGGGGTGGGGGGTGGGGGGAAGGAGGGGAAAAGCTTGGGAAAAAAAAGTTTTTGCAAAGGTCAATGTTGAAAAATCACTCATATGTTTTGTAAATAAAAAGCTTTATTAAAAAAAAGAGTCAGAGACCCTGGTTTTAAATCCTAGTTCTGTTGCTTTTTTGCTTCTGTGATTTTGGGCAAATAATATTTTCTTCCATGAATTTTACTTTCCTCCTCTGTAAAATGAGGGGGTTGGACTTGACCCTTCTAGGCCTGACATTCATTCTGCAAATCCTTGACCTGAAATGAAGGGTACAGACACAGAGAGACCAGCTATGTAGGAAATGTAGGAAAAAGCTATGTAACAAGGAAGAAGTCAGAGCCAGTTGGTAGAAGCCATTGAATTCAATGCAATTCAATTTAACAACTATTTATGAAAAGTTCCTGGCACTGTGTGAGGAGCTAGGGACTCAAAGACAAGAACAAAACCAGTTCCTGACCTCAGGATTTATAATTTAAGGGAATCCATAAATGATAGGCTATTTTTAAGCAAAGACATCCCCTATACCAATATACGTACACTCTACAGATTTTTTGCTTTCTTAATCCTCTGCAGCTGGACAAAGTAGTAAGAAGAGGACAAAAATTTCCATTGTGGTTAAAGATGCTATCATTTTGAAGATATGATAAACCCAATTTCCTAATCTTTTATTGCCATTATTTTGTGGCTGATTCCACAAAGACAAGCCATTGAAGATCCCTCAGTCTATTCCAATTAGAATCATTCCATTTTGACTCCTTCAATTTCCTCTTTCATCCAGGACCACTTGCTTCCTTCCCTTTCCTCAGCTACTGAATTGCGGGGCTATTAGAGAAATTCAGGCTCAAGAGTCACATAGGGGCAGCTATTACCAAAATGCTGGAGATTTCTGCTTGTGGGGTTTATTCAATGTTTTCTGGTGAGAATAGCCTTCCCAATTAAGAGTATATTAATAAGAAAAACAATAATAATATCAGAGAGTGTATTAAGAAACCACAGGGAGAAAGCAACCACTATTGCTCTGTGATCATGAAGGTTACTTAGACATGTGTTGTAAATGTCAAATGATTGTTTTTAGCTAGTAATCTTAAAAGCATCTTTTAAAAATCTTTCATGAAATAAAAAAAAAAAATTAGTCCCTCAAAATTTTCCAAATGTAATAGAATTGGCTGAAAATGACAGTACATGAAGACTTTGCATTTTAATAAATAACTTGGTTATTTATTAAATTATTTTTATTTAAATTTATATGAAAATTTATTTTAATTTATTAAATTAAGTTATTAATAAATAGCTAACTTGGTTAAACTGAATCAACAGAGAGAAGCCTTGGCTTTAAATGACAGCTCTTAGCCATGTGGTATGGTTCTTTTCATTGGTTATTCATGAAAAATCTGTTTTCAATTGCTATATATAAGTAGCAATTTGGGGATTATAATATTCTTTCAGTGGCCTTCATTTTGTTATATGTTCTTAAATTCCCTAAAGGAAAACAAATAGAATTCAGGTGGTGGACAGGGTCTGGATCTTTTAAGGATCTACTTGCATTCTCAGCATATAAGCCATTCAAAATGGAAATAGCTATTATTTCCTGGGAACTTCAGAATTGACTACACAGTGTAAATGACAAACATTGTAGAGAAATGGAAGTTGACCTTGAATGTCAGCATAATGTGTTAATGGGTCAGTTGCTGTCACTTCTGACCCTAATTATGTGATCACATGCAAATTGAAACTCTCAATGCCTCAGACAACTCCTTAAAAATCTTAATTATAGATAAATAGTTAATCCGGTGGAAAGAAATCCCACCCTAGGAATCCCCAAAGCTGATAAAATTATAAATCTAGACTGTGCCTCCCCTCCCCAAAAAGTGCTAACTATTTTACTTGACCTTGGATCTCAAAAACAAATTATATTATTCCTATAATTCCTTAAATGATAATGTGAACACATCATAATATTACTAAATATAATTACTATATATATATGTAAATTATAATATCCTAAATATTATGATGTGATCCATATATGTACAGGACAAAGTACTTAAATTACTTTCAATGGCATCATTGGTATGATTGAGAAAATATGATATTTTCTCAAAAGAGATATTTTAGTCTAGAGGGTTATTTAGTTGCATTTGACTCTTCATGACCCACCTGGGGTTGTTTTTGGTAAAGATACTAGAGCCATTTCCTGCTCCATTTGACAGATGAGGAAACTGAGGCAGATAGACAAATAAATTGCCCAAAATCACATAGCTAGTAAGTGTCTGAGCACTGATTTGAACTCAGGTCTTCAACTGTGCCATTTAGGTGCCCCTATACACAGTGAAAATGAGAGGCATCATAGTGCTGTAGAGGAGTGACCTTGGATACAGGAATAACTGTGCTAATTAATCTAGGGTTCTCAACTAAATTAGAGGTTGATTTAGTTGTGGCATGTTAAAAAAAAATAAAAGGATATGATGAACATTGATTCAGTGGAGGCCATAACTGCAATTTATACTTACAACTTATCCTTTATAATTATAATGCAAATAAATGGGACTTTGTACTTGAAGGTAATGACAAAGGTAGAGTTGAACACTGAGGCTGGGGGTTGGGTGGGGTGTATTGGGATTTTACCAAACTCTTGAGACTTAAATCTCAGATTCCTGAATCTTAACTGTTTGGAGACTGAGATAAAACTGATAATACTACAGGAAGAATGTGAAAATAATAGGACAGAGACACTGGATGAGTTATGCCCTTCACATACAAAGCTCCTGACCACTTTACTGTACTAAATTTTATTTTTATATGGCACATATTTAGAAAATTTAGGAGTGTCCTGGAAAGTTGTAACAGCTGGTCTGCGTGTGTTCATCAGTGAGGTTGGAGGCGGTTGAATGTCTAAGGAATTCCAAGGCCTTAGAGAGTAGGCCTCAGAGCTGCCTGTGAGAGCACAGTGTGAGAAACAGCCAACTGCTAAGGCCCTGACAGATGTTATGAAAGGGTTGGTGTTAAGTGCTTTTTTCAGGATATTAAACCAGCATCTTAAATGGTAAAAAAAATGAATTGTCACTGACATTATGTCGGCCCATTTGGAGCCCCTCTCTGCTACTTTCTGTGGTCTGGGAACCATTACACACAAAAGATCAATATTCTCTAGTGCTGGAATTTAAATAATAATTTCTAATAAAACCTATTTTAGCCTACTTTGACCAGAGGACAGAGAAAGCCACAAAAACATTATGCATTTAAAGTCTCCCTCCTTCCCTCTCTCTTTTCTTTTACTTTCTTTCTTTTTTTAAGACTTGAATAATGGAAGAGAGATTTAATGATAAGGCACAAAAAAGGCGTTTTGGTCCTGGCCAATCTGCTTAGCTAATAACTGTAAACTGATATCCCTAATGAAATAAAAATGTCTCTCCATGCAAGTGCATAATTCCACAATTGTTAACAGCATTGAACTCGGTCTGTAATGCTGGTGATGGGCACTAAGTAACTGACACATTGACAATTTCCCATGACTTCCTTCTTCCCCAGTTTCTTTCCCAGTTTAAAACAAATAAAAGGGTTGAATCCAAAAATCAAATTCCACTTGGCATTGTGACTTTTGAAAGCTTTTTTTACTCCATGAAACCCTCCTGACCATCTGCGAGAACTCGACTTCCCACATCTACCTTGAGGTTTTTTTTTTTTTTTGTATATATTCTCAATATATTTCTTTATGTAGTTATTATGCCCCCTATAGAATATAAGCTCATTGAGGGTAATGGCTGTTTCAATTTTGTCTTTATTTCCTCTACCCTTAGTGCAGTACCTCCCACAGTCTTGTTGATTAATTGATTAATTAATATGAGAGAAAATTGCATTCATCATTTGGCTCCTTTTCTTGTAGAAGGAAGGAAAGGAAAGGAAAGAAAAGCAAAACAAAAGGGAAAAGAAAGGAAAAAGGAAAGGAAAGGAAAGGAAAAAGGAAAGGAAAGGAGAAAGGAAA
>JAJPUD010002831.1:152940-247803 GCA_023553655.1 Myrmecobius fasciatus | reverse complement strand
GGAGTTGGGGGGAAAAATTTGTAACGGAAAGCTATGTAAGGGTTATTGTTGAAGAATTACCCACACATATGTTATGCAAATAAAATAAAATTTAAAAAAATGGCTTTTTTCTGCTTAATATTATTATTTATTTATTTTTAGCATTCTTTTCTTTTTAAATTTTAAATTCCAAATTTTCTCCCTTCTTCCTATTCCTTTCCCACCCACTGACAAGGCAAGCAATATTATATTAATTATACATGTGAAATCATGCAAAAACTATTTCCACATTAGCCATATATTTTTTAATTAAAGCCTTTTTTATAGAACATATAAATGATTTTTTGTACATTGACCTTTGTAAAAAAAAAAATTTGTTTCAAATTTTTCTCCTCCTTCCTCTCATTCCCACCCCTAAATGACAGGTAGTCTAATACATGTTAAATGTTAAATTATATGACAAATCCAATACAGGTATACATATCTATGCAGTTATCTTACTGCACAAGAAAAATCAGATCTAGAAAGAGAAAAAAAAAACAACCTACGAAGGAAAACAAAATGTAAGCAAATATTCGCAGAAAGCGTTAAATGCTGTGTTGTGATCCACACTCAATTCCCACAGGCCTCTCTCTGGATGTATATGACTATCTTCATCGCTGAACAGTAGGAACTAGTTTGAATCATCTCCTTGTTGAAGAGAACCATGTCCATCAGAATTGATCATTGTACAGTCTTGTTGCTCTGTATAATGATCTCCTGATTCTGCTCAGTTCACTTAGCATCAGTTCATGTAAATCTCTCCATGACTCTCTGAAATCATCTGGTTGGTCATTTCTTACAGAACAATAATATTCCATAACATTCATATACCATAATTTATTCAGCCATTCTCCAATTGATGGGCATCCTTTCAATTTCCAGTTTCTTGCCACTACAAAAAGGGCTGCCACAAACATTTTTGCACATGTGGGTCCCTTTCCCTCCTTTAAGATCTCTTTGGGATATAGGCCCAGTAGAAACACTGCTGGGTCAATGAGTATGCACAGTTTGGTAACTCTTTGAACATAGTTCCAGATTGCTCTCCAGAATGGCTGGATCCGTTCACAGTTCCACCAACAATGCATCAGTGTCCCAGCCTTCCCACATCCCCTCCAACCTTTGTCATTATCTTTTCCTGTCCTTTTAGCCAATCTGACAGGTGTGTAGTGGTATCTGAATTGTCTTAATTTGCATTTCTCTGATCAATAGTGATTTGGAGCACCTTTTCATATGATTAGAAATAGTTTCAATTTCTTCATCTGAAAATTGCCTGTGCATATCTTTTGACCATTTATCAATTGGAGAATGCTTTGAATTTTTATAAATTGAAGTCAATTCTTTATATATTTTAGAAATGAGGCCTTTATTAGAACCTTTGAATGTAAAAATGTTTTCACAGTTTATTTCTTCCCTTCTAATCTTGTCTGCATTCATTTTGTTTGTACAAAAACATTTTAACATTATATAGTCAAAATTATCTATTTTGTGATTAATGATGATCTCTAGTTCTTCTTTGGTCACAAATTCCTTCCTCCTCCACAGATCTGAGAGGTAAACCATCCTATGTTCTTCTAATTTGTTTATATCATTCTTTATGTCTAGATCATGAATTCAATTTGACCTTATTGTTGCGTTCCTTTCGAGCAGAGTATCTGCCCTCTACTTACCCATCTACTGGGTCTTCGGTCGTCACCGGCTTCCGAGGAAGAACTGACCACTGAGCCGAGTTGCCAGGTAAGTCAAGCAGTGTTTATTCAAGGAAGACTACATCACTCTACCCCGCCCCAGGAAGTACCTGGGATTATATATCCTTAAGATACAGCAAGATCCAATCAGAGAGCCGAACTTAAAGTTTTTCCTTATAAGGTAAATACACACAAGATCTCTCTACGCGGCGTTTAGCTAATGTGCGTGCGTGGCGTACAGGCCCTGTAGGTAAGCTAGTCCACTAAATATCTCTATATCCTAAGCTCCCAACACCTTATCTTGGTATATGGTGTTAGGTGTGGGTCAATGCCTAGTTTCTTCTATACTAGTTTTCAATTTTCCTAGCAATTTTGGTCAAATAGTGAGTTTTTATCCCAAAAGCTGGGGTCTGTAGGTTTATCAAACTCTAGATTACTATAGTCATTGACTATTTTGTCCTGTGAACCTAACCTATTCCACGATCAACTACTCTGTTTCTTAGCCAGTACCAAATGGTTTTGATGACCGCTTCTTTATAATATAGTTTTAGATCTGGTACAGCAAGTCCACCATCGTCAGCCTTTTTTTTCATTAATCCCCTTGAAATTCTTGACATTTTGTTTTTCCAGATGAATTTTGTTGTTATTTTTCCTAGGTCAGTAAAATAATCTCCTGGGAGTTTGATTGGTATAGCACTAAATAGATAGATTAGTTTAGGTAGTATTGTCATCTTTATTATATTTGCTCGACCTATCCACGAGCACTTGATATTTTTCCAATTGTTTAGATCTGACTTTATTTGTGTGGAGAGTGTTTTGTAGTTTTGCTCATATAGATTCTGACTTTCCCTTGACAGATAGATTCCCAAATATTTTATACTATTGACAATTATTTTAAATGGAATTTCCCTTTCTATCTCTTGCTGTTGGATTTTGTTAGTGATGTATAAAAATGCTGATGATTTATGTGGATTTATTCTGAATCCTGCATCTTTGCTAAAGTTGTCAATTAATTCTAATAGTTTTTTAGTTGATTCTCTAGGGTTCTCTAAGTATGCCATCATATAATCTGCAAAGAGTGATAATTTGGTTTCCTCATGACCTACTCTAATTGCTTTAATCTCTTTTTCTTGTCTTATTGCCAAACTAGCATTTCTAATACAATATTGAATAGTAATGGTGATAGTGGGAAACCTTGTTTCACCCCTGATCTTATTGGAAATGGTTCCAGTTTATCACTGTTGCATATGATGCTAGCTGATTAGCCATATGTTTTTAAAAGCCAAAAAATAAAGTGAAAAACTTATCCTTCAATTTGTATATTTCAATTTGTACTCAGAATTCAGCAGTTCTCTCTCGAAGTAGATAACATATTTTCAGTGTAAGTCTTTGAAATTATAATGCATCATTTTATTGATTAGATTAGCCAAATCTTTCACAGTTGATCATCCTTAATAGCGCTGCTATTGCTGTGCATAATGACCTGGTTCCTCTTATTTCAGTTCATATAAGTCTTGCCAAGTTTTTTTCTGAAACCAACCCCCTTTTCATTTCTTATAATGCAGTATTACTCCAACATGGTCATATACTACAACTTGTTCAGACATTCCCCACTTGATAAGCATGCTCTCAATTTCCAATTTTTAACCATCACTAAAAGAACTACAGCAAATATTTGTGTATTTGTGTGCTTTTTTTTCCCTCTTTGATCTCTTTGTGTTATAGACCTAGAAATGCTATTGTGAATCAAGGGATATGCACAGTTTTATAGCCCTTTTGACCTAGTTCCAAATTATTTCCCATTTCACTATTCCACCAACATAGCATATCTATTTTCTTCTCATCCATTCCAACATTTTTAATTTCTGATACTTATGAGTGGCATTTCACAATGGTTTTAATTTCTCTTTCTCTAATCAATAGTGATTTAGAACATTTTATATGACTATAGATTGCTTTGATTTTTTCTCTTAAAGTTCCTGTTTATATCCTTTGGACCGTTTATCAATTGGGGAATGGCTCTTAGTTTTATAAATTTGACTAAGTTTATCCTCAATATATATTTGAGAAATAAGATCTTTATCAGAGAAACTTGTTAACTTTTTTATATTACTTCATTTTCTTTGGTATCATTTAGCAAAATATAATTTTTTTTCTGATTATTTCTTTTAACTAGGTCTATTTTTATTTTTGCTTTGTCTGAGATCATGATTACTATTTGCTCTTTTTTTTTTGCTTCAGCCAAAGCATTTCAACTCTGTGTATGTCTTTCTGTTCCAAGTATGTCTCTTGCATACAACATACAATTTATTACATTCAAGTTTCTCCTCTATTTTCATAACTATTCATTTTTTCCTGAGGTTTTATAATCACTTTTATTGCATAAGTTATTCTTGATTGTGATCCTAGATTTTCTGTCTTTCAGAATATCATATTCCAACCCCTCAGATGCTTTAACATTGAAACCACTAAGTCTTGTATGATCTTGACTATGGCTTCACAATATTTGAATTGTTTGTTTCTGACTGCTTGAAATATTTTCTCTTTCACCTGGAAACTCTGGAATTTGCTTATTTGGGAGTTTTCATTTTGGAATCTCTTTCAGAAGATACTTGGTGGATTCTTTTCAAACTTCTTTTCTACTGTCTGTATCTAATACAGCAGAACTATTTTCCTCTATCATTCTTGAAATATGATGTCTAGACTCTTTCTTGGTTAATGGATTTCTTCTTTAATTAATTTAATTAATTACTTCTTTAATTATCTTTCCTCAATTTATTTTCCAGTTCAGTTGTTTTATCAATGAAATGGTTTATATTTTCATCTTTTCTTTTCATTCTGTTGACTTTGTTTTCACATTTTCTTGATGTATCATGGAGTCATTACTTGTCCAATTCTAATTTTTAAAGAAGTATTTTTGTTGAGAAGAATTTTTTTCCATTTGCTACTTTTGCTTTTTAAGTTCTTTTCTTCTGTGAATTTTTATGCTTCTTTTATTATTAAACCAATTCTGTTTTTTAAGATGTGAATTGTTGTGGGAAGGGTCTTGTTGGGGATTTTTGTGTTTTTTTTTACTAAGATGCTAATTCTGTTTCAATATTTTTCTTGTACTACTCTCATTTTTTCTTCAGTTTTTGCTTTCCATGTTTATTTCTTTATGGAACTCTTCCAGAAATTCTTCTTGGTCTTGGGTCCAATTAGCATTTGTCTTTAAGACTTAGTTTGTAGGTATTTTCACACTGTTGTCTTCTGAATTTATTTCTTGGTCTTCCCTCCTAATGATAGTAGCTTTTAATGGTCAAATTATTTATTTGTTGTTTGTTCATTTTTCCATCCTGGCTCTTGAATTTGCACTTTGGTTTAAGTTGGGCTCTGCTCATCTGGGGATGGGAAGGTACTGTGCCAAGTGTCAATTTTTTTCATGTTTTTGTTTTCAGGTCATTTTTTTTGGGGGGGGGTCCTGCAAGTTTTGGTGCTTCCAATGTGCTATCAAGCTAAGACTACTCTTCTGGTTTACACTCTGGTCTTTAGCCAGGAATGGCTCCTGTACTCTCAAGCACTAGTGCTTCATTGCCTTGGAACTGCAAACAGAGTCTTTATTCCTTTTTGAATGACCTGCCCAGTGCTCCTTTTTCCCCTGGAACTGCAACCCAGAATTTTGCATAGACAATAGTTTCCAAACAGTGCCAACTGTACCCAGTGCCAGTAAAGGTCCCGTATAATCTCTTTCTCACCAGTTGTATAATTTCTTTTCCATCTCTTGGATGAGAGTTTCCAAAACTTGCATTACTATTTTGGCTACTGTTATTGCCACCACTTATATGTGCTCTGGGAAGACTTCTACCTCCGTGTTACAAATGTCCCCTGTCAATCTCCTGTTTTTTCAGACTGGAAAAATTTTCACTATGATCTTATGTGGGCTCTGCCACTCTAAAATTTGATTTTAGGCATTATTTTTAAAATGTTTGGAGGGAAATGAGAGAGTTTAGCTGGATGGTTGGTCCTAATCTGCCATGTACACAACTTTTTTTTTTTTTATCAATTCAATTCAATTTATTTGTAGTCCTAAAAAGTGAGCTGTCTTGAGGTAGATTCAGTGACTTGCTCATAGGTCTGGCTGATTCTGAGACCATCTTTTTATTAATCACAGATCCTTACTCCTGCTGCTACTATATGCAGCTAAAGAAAAAAAATTTAATAAAGCTCCTGAATTAATTTAATCAATTCAGTAATGTGTATTTGAGTATCTACCATACACAAGTTGCTGTATAAAGTTCTGCATTGGGATAAAGGGGGAAAAAGACTGCTTACCCTCAAAAAAAAAATTAGTGTACAAAATAGTATATGCATATGTGTGTATATATGTGCATATATAAATGTATGTGTGTCTAGAATATCTGTTGGTGCATGGGTGTACATGTTAATCCATATAAGCATGCATAATATATATATGTAAACATGTTGCACACAAAACAGTTTAATATAATGTATGTATAACATATGCACACATGAATAAAGGAAAAAGTTTAATATCACTCAGAAAGTAAGATGGGTACTAGTGAAAATTAATATAGTAAAAAGGAAACAAAAAAGAATGAAAAGAACTAGCTGTATTTAATCAGGGAAGACTTCCTGAATGAAGTTTTGAGTCAGGTTTGAGAGTGATGATGGACATGTGATGAAAGTGTAAGCTAATAAAGGCAGGCTTGTCTTTTCTATTCAGGATTGTGAAATGGATAATAGGCAAGGAAGGAAACCTTGCTGAAGATCATGAACTCTTTTGGTGAAGGTCTATTCTACCCATATAACCTATAATTTCTGATTCCTACAATACCTCCACATATGGCTCTCAAAAGGAACTACTTCAGTAATGAGCTGCGTTTTGGTTTGGTTTGGTTTGGTTTTTGCCATAGACATCTTCTCCTCCTTTCGAAAAGCAAAGGATTTTTAAAAATAAACAATATGAAAGAAACTTTCACCACTGTACCTAAAGAATACTCAAAATACTAGTTCAGTTTGAACTTACTGGTGATTTGGGTCCATTGTCCTAAAAAACTATTAAGTTTAATTTTATTCCACAAAGTTGTGTGACCAGGGATGATACAATGGCAATTTTTGTATAAGTATGATTTTCCCACATAAATCCAAGAATATGGGGCATATTATGCAGTTCCTTAAGACACCTTTTGGGTATATTTGTACATTAGGAATTGCAATACGGCTTAATTTAATCTATTTTCATCAATAGTTTCCTCTTGATAACTCCAAACAACAAAATGTAGATCCTCAGAAAACTTTAATTCAGTAGTTCCATTGTTCCAGTATGTTCCAGATTATGGCCACAAAATGTTTATTTGTAATTTTCTTAATAGACTCCCCTCTCATTTCCCTTTATGAAGCTCCCCAATATTCTGAATCACACTGTATGGTATGCAAAGTTGGAGCTTATTTGGACATCAATGCATCATTCATTACTTTTCTAGATCATCTAATTTGTCTTTATCCTATTTTTTACATAACCATGCTATAACATATAAATCACTCTGATTACCACTTATTGTTACTATTGCTGAGTTGATAGAATCAAACATGTCTTCAGCACTTTATATAATTTTATAAATTTATAATTTAGCACTCCAGAGCAACTGAAAGAATTCAGAAAATGTTTTTTATACCATTCAGATATATATGGTCTATCTTGAATTATAAGTAATAGAAAAATATGTTAATACTTTTATTATGAGAACATTAAGCACAAGGCTATACAATCATCCCTTTCCTAGTGTGTGTGTTTGTGTGTGTGTGTATGTGTGACAATTCTATATATGTATATATTTATATATAAACATATATCATATAATATATATTATATATAATAAATATTTATATAACTTATAATATAACATTACTTTAAAAAATCACTCCACTATGAAAATCACACAAAAAATAATAGGTGTTATTCGGAAAATAAGGCAAAAATCACTCTATTTTAAAACCTCAGTGATTTCTTAGATAGTCTAATAAAATTATAAGTTTTTATTCATGTTAAATTATTAATAAAATCACAAATACTACAATAAATTAGGTATCCTGATCTTTGGCCTGCTGGTCTTTCCTCCCCTTTCTTCCTAAAGGCCCCAGGTTGGGAGAGTTGTTGTTGAAGGTAAGAAAGTGGATGAAAATGGGCCACTGTTGAGCCAGTTTGGTCTGTGGTACAAGATGGAAGAGGAAGAGAGGACAATCCTGCTCTCCTCAGCCTATAGTTCCTATTGGACAGGAGATATATAATATGGCACTTTACCCTAAGAAAAACCTGAAGTTTACTTGTGGAAGTGGGCAGTGGGGAAATTTCTGTTTGAAAATTATAGTGAAGTCAAGACAAACTAGGCAATAACTATAGCAATTTAATCTTTGATAAACCCAAAGACCCCAGCTTCTGGGATAAGTACTCACTATTTGACAAAAACTGCTGGGAAAATTGGAAACTAGTGTGGAAGAAATTAGGGCTTGACCCACAACTAACACCACATACCAAGATAAGATCTAAATGGGTTCATGATCTGGATATATAGAGTGATACTATAAGTAAATTAGAGGAACGTAATATAGTTTACCTCTCAGACCTATGGAGATGGAATAAATTTATGTCCAAAGAAGAACTGGAACTCTCAATTGAAAACCAGATAGATAACTTTGACTATATTAAGTTAAAAAGTTTTTGTACAGACAGAACCAATGCAGTCAAGATTAGGAGGGAAGCAATAAATTGGGAAATCATCTTTACATTTAAGGGTTCTGATAAGGGTCTCATCTCTAAAATATATAGGGAATTGTCTCATATTTATAAGAATTCAAGCCACCCTTCAATCGATAAATGGTCAAAGGATATGAACAGACAATTTTCAGAGGATGAAATTAAAACTATTTGTAGTCATATAAAAAGGTGCTCCAAATCACTATTGATCAGAGAAATGCAAATCAAGACAGCCCTGAGGTACCACTACATACCTGTCAGATTGGCTAAAATGACAGGAAAAGTTAATGATGAATGTTGGAGGGGATGTGGGAATGCTGGGACACTGATGCATTGTTGGTGGAGCTGTGAACGGATCCAGCCATTCTGGAGAGCAATTTGGAGCTATGCTCAAAAAGTTATCAAACTGTGCATACCCTTTGACCCAGCAGCATTTCTATTGGGCTTATATCCCAAAAAAATCATAAAGGAAGGAAAGAGCCCCACATATGCAAGAATGTTTGTGGCAGCCCTTTTTGCAGTGGCTAGAAACTGGAAACTGAATAGATGCCCTTCAATCGGAGAATGGCTGAATAAATTATGGTATATGAATATTATGGAATATTATTGTTCAGTAAGAAATGACCAGCAGGACGATTTCAGAGAGGCCTGGAGAGACTTGCATGAACTGATGCTGAGTGAAATGAGCAAAACCAGGAGATCATTATACACGACAACAATACTATATGACGATCAATTCTGATGGACATGGCTCTCTTCAACAATGAAATGTATCAAACCATTTCCAATTGTTCACTGAAAAAAGCCATATACACCCAGAGAGAGGGATGTGAAATGTGGACCACAACATAACATTCTCATACTCTTGATTGATGCCTGCTTACATTGTGTTTCCTTTATCTGATATGTCTTTCGTGTAGATACGATTTTTCTTGCACAACAATGATAAGTTTGGAAATATGTATACATATATTCGATTTGTCAAGTATTTTAACATAATTAACATGTAGTTGATATCCTGCCATCTAGGGGAGGGGTGGGGAGTTGGGGGGGGGAATTTGTAACAGGAAGCTCTGTAAGGGTTAATGTTGAGGAATAACCCATACATATGTTTTGCAAATAAAATAAAATTAAAAAAAATTATTGTGAAGTAAAGCAGGGTTTTTTTGGTTTTGTTTTTGCTTAGTGTAATTAGTGTTATGTTCAAATCACTCATATAGATATATATATGGAGATATATGTGTGAATGTATGTATGTACATTTAGGCATACACATGCATATATTTCCAGAGAAACTGATGGATTATGGGGAAAATTTTAGAGAAAAGTGATTCCAACATGCATCTACAGAAACCAACTAGAAATTTTAATATCCAAGCCAAGAAGCATGAAATGTATAGCTCAATCAAATTTGTAGTACATGATGTAAAAGTAATACCAGAAGTAATTAAGACACATTCATAGAATGAGAGAGAGAATTAGTCATTTTAGTGATTCCTATGTAACTGTAATAGCATATGCTTTAAATTACTATAGCCCTTAAATGTTCATTCCTTGGGGAAAATCTCCACTTGACTTATCCTAGTTACAGTTCCTGGCTACTGGATAGACATTCATTTTTCCCATGTTAAAACTGCAAATGCAGTAATAAATGTTATAATGCAGAAATTAGATGTTCTAGCTTTTTTCCTTTTATTAACAAATTTCTTCCGGATAAATTTGAAGATGAGAGAGAGAGAGAGAGAGAGAGAGAGAGAGAGAGAGAGAGAGAGAGCGCCCTTGGGAAGTGAACAGGTGTTCTTCCTCTTTATTCCACCTGAAAGCAGTAGCCTCATCAGTTCTTTTGGGAGCTAACCACATTAAAAGTACACTGTTCTGGAGAGCAAGGGGAGTAAAGTACCCTATGAACATAGCAAAGAATGTTATTCTTTTACTACCTTTATCAGTAATTACCAAGGTCACTTTTAAAAGAATGGCTTTTAGCCTTTCATATATCTAGGACCCCTTTAGCAATCTGGTCAAGTCTGTTGGATTCGTTCCCAGAATAATGTTTTTAAATGCATAAAACAAAATACATAGGATTACAAAGGAAACCAATTATATTTAAATATGGTAGGCACAATTTTTTTTCTTAAGTCACAGATACTAGGTTAGAATTCTGTTGTAAAGAAATATTGGAAGAAACAACATTACACCTGTAATTAGAAGCCTTCTGTCTAAATCTTAGTGTCTAAAAAATCAGGGCTAAATAACCTTTTAACAAAAACAATGAAATACATATTCTTTTCTACAAACTATAACCAAATTGCTCAAATTTTGTAAAGTAAGTATTTGCATTGTGATAGTATCTGAGAACTGTTCCTGGTTTTTTTGTTTGTTTGTTTTTGTTTTGTTTTTGTTTTTGTTTTTTTTAAGACACATTAAGGGAGGGAGAAATAAAGAAAAAAAGAAGAAGGGGGAAAAGACAGCCCGGTCAGTCGTTTTGAGCTGCCTTATTTTTTTAATGGAAAAATTGTTGCAAATGGGTTCTTCAACATATGTTATTAATTTCATTATACTGGCTCCTTGCCAGTTAAGCATCAATTTCTAAGTTTTATGCTTTCAGTTGTAACTATTAAGACTCATAAGGGTATTAACAAAAGTGGATGAGATTTTTTTCCCTGAGACAACTGCAAATGGCTACTCTAAAGGTTTTTATTTTATAAAACTAGTTGTATTGGCTTTGGTTTGCTTTGTTTTCTTCTCGCCATTATTGATGGAGAGAAAGGATTTTCTATAAAATATGGTATTTCAATTCTAAGCCAACAATATTTGAAGAAGTTAGGAGGAATTATTGATACTGGCAGAGAGAAATTTCAGGAACATTCAAAAACTTATAAAAGTTACATAATGTTTCATAAAATTATATGTTCTATTTTTGGTTATTTTAAGGAACATGCATTCTTTAAGAATGGAGTTTGTAAGCTTTTTTAAGTACTTTTTTTCTAAGAGAATCATAAAAATGCTTAGTGATAAAATTCTAAAAATGGAATGCAATATTTTATATTTTAAAATTCAGTAGTGAAGAATTTTTCATGACCAAATGAAAAGTGATCTAATTCTTTGGGAGAGTCTTCGAGCAGTTTCAGTAAATACTCTGTTGAAGCTTCCACTAGCAGAGGCTAGAAATTTGAATCTAACTAATTTGGTTTTGATGTGCTTTTATTGTTTCTCAATTCCTGTCATTTCATCATGCTAGAGACTCCCAAAGATAAAGCTGATTCTACTGAAGATCAGCAATTTGCTATAACTTGCATTCTTAAAGATATGCCTGGAAAACTAAAAAAAATTAAATATACTTGCCCATGATCACCTATCTATCTTATGGCAGAAGCAGGAATTCAGTTCAAGTATTCCTTATTCTGAGGCCAGTTCCTAATCCACATTATACTGCCTCTGCATAGGTTCCCAAAAATGAAAACATCTCTCCTATTTTACTTATCAATGACAATGAAAACAAAACAACACTATAGATATGTTTTTTTCAGAAATTCAAGCAGCATGGAAAATGTAAACCAATTCTATTGTTATTAATACTCTTGGCATAAATTAATAAATCTAAATTTTCTTTTTCTTCATTTGTTGGAGGAACAGCAAATTGTTGCTCCTCCATTTAAAGAATGGGGAGAGAGGATTAGGATCAAATAAGCTAATATGTTTAAAGACCTCTTAAAATCTTAAAGTTCTCAGTTGTTATTATTATCATCATTTTTTAAAAGATACTGAACCTAAGATTTTATTGGCAAAAGGAACTCCTTTTACCAATGCAGGTTGACATGCTTTCAGTTGTTTCTAGTATTAGAGAACTGCCTAGTCATTATTATTGTTATCTCATTTTTAAAGCAATTTGTAAAAATTTTGATTTTTTTGTAAGTTTCATTCATTGGTTAAATATGGCCACTGTATTCAATCTCAGAGTGTTCAATCACCAGTTTTCCTGGGTATATATTAAGATGTTTATTGAGACAAAATTACATTTTAATACTACAGGAGAAAGAGTCCATATAATGAAGGAGTTATATGAATTTTTGGTGGAACCATTGATGAAGAATTGTTGAAAAGTTTTGATAATTCATTAAGACAGGGTTAATGCTATAATATTTAGAGGAGGCTTGTTCATTATTTATCTAATTATAATGGGTTGCTCTTTAAACCTTTAAGGTATTTTTTGGAATTGTTCTTTTTGTCTTTTACCAGAAATCTTATTTTCTTATAAATGTTAGGCTTGTTGGCAATACAGGTTATGAATATTAAAAAAAACACATAAATTTGTGACTGGCATATTTCTCAAAAAGTCAATAATATCCTCAACCTTTGGTAGTGGATATATGATACTTTATATAAAGGAAGATGGAAATCAGGTTTTATCTAACAGGAATCTGGTAAAATTTATTGCTAAGAGTTCATGCACCATCGCAAAAGTTTTTGAGGCAACATTTATGATTTTATTTGGTCCTGATGATTCCCAGTTTTTCAGAGAATTGAAGATCTAAGTTCATTCCCTTGCTATAACTGTTCTGTTATTTATTGTATTATTAGTGTTCAAACTTTCTGTTCTTTCTTTGATTCAATTTATGATTTCATTTTGTTATACTCCTTGAAACCATATAGAGCTGAATAAAAATGTTGCACATCCTCTTCCTTCCGATTTCTTTGCTTTTTAAAGCATCTATTTTAAGTATCTAAGCTTCTTAATTGTCTAAAGTTTTTGATTGAGGTTGAATTGTTTATTTTATTTATTGCACTGCTATTACTGCTTATATTACTTTATATTTTAACTTTTTAAATTTTAATTGCTAAATAAGGGAATCTAGAACTTCTCAGCTACTTTTTCCCTTGGATTCTGCTCCTCGTGTTTATTTTTTGTTGCTTCTAATTGGGCAATTTGATGTTCAAATTTCCTATTCTGAAAATAAGCAAGTTAGTGCTTTAGTTTCCTAGTGCCTTCCCACAGAGTTTCAATAACTTTCTCAAGAGATCTTTGTCATTATGTTTTTGATGCTTATTCTTGGGAATAGTCCTTAATTGCTTGACTTTTCTTCCTATGAGTTTTCCTATGATAATTCTGTTGTAAGTCATATTTATTTACACTTTAAAATTTTGTAAAATACATATTTATTCATGATGGCTATAGAACATTAAAAATTTTCTGTTTTGGAATTGTTTTTTGCCAGTTGAAATCATGCCATCAAACTTAAAAAAGATTCCAAACTTCTAGGCTAATTAGACCCATCTTTTCAAAATAATTTGAAACATTGGCTTTGTTTTTGTCATCTCTTCTATTTTTAAGTAGTATTTCTGCAGCTTGGGTTAAGATTTTTAATGAACTTGGATTCTCCAGATATTTTCTCCACAATTTAGTATTGCCTCAATTTCACCTCTTATATCATCCAAACTAAGCTTAATGATGAAATTATTTCTTACAATTGTCCTAAACTTACAATTGCCTAAAGCCAATACATTTTTGTGTGTCTTGGAGTTGAAGGTTCTTTGATAAAAGGCAGTATGAAGTCCTTGCCTTTAGTTACCAAGATCTGTTTCCAATTTTGTAATGATATAGTAAAGGAACACCACCATCACCGACAACAACAAGCATTTACTAAATATTTGTTATGTGCCAGAAACCATATTAAGTGCTGATGATACAAATAAAAACAAAACAGAAGAGAGTGTCTGATCTCAAAGGGCTTACTTTCTAATGAAGGGATTACTGAAAGAAAAAAAAAATAAAAATTTGGTAGGGTGATATAGATCAGAAGGAAGGTGGCAAAGTTTATATAATGAAGGATAACTCATCTGAGCCTTTCCTAAAATGGAAGTTCCTGGGGGAACTCACTAATGGGAAAAGAATCCCTTAGGGACAACTGCCTTTCAAACAAGCATGGAGCACTGAGTAATTAATATCCCCCAATGAAAACAGTCTTAAGTAAATAAGTTTTGACATTAAAGTTGGGGGGATATTATCCCTTACATTAATATAATTAATAACACAGAAGAAAGATTAAAGTAAGTAGGGAGCTATAAAATCTCAAGGTTGGAAAAGACTTCAGAGACATCCCAACCCAAATTGTATCTAAAAAATAATCCCCTCCACAATGTACTCTGAAAGAGGTGGGTTATCAAAGGAGGAATTTTCTGCATTCTGAGGCAACCCACTCCAAACTTGAATGGTTCGAATTCTTGGGAAAATTTTTTAAGCCTACACTTGTCACATTATAACTTCTACTGGTTAATACTGTTCTTTGGGGTCAAATGAATCAAGTATTTCTTCCATGTTACAATCCTTTGCATACTTAGAAAAAGCTATTATGTTCTCCGTAAGTCTTTTACTGGCTAAGCATCTCCACTTCCTTGAATTGATCCCTACATGATGTAAACCTGAAGTTCCTCAACATCCTGGTTGCTTGGAGACTTGGATTGTCTCCAGCTTAACAGGAAATACGCTTCCTAAAACTATGAAGCTCCAAACTGAATGCAATATTTCTATGACCTTGTGTAGTCAATCAGCAACTTTTGTAGGTGTCAAAATGATGAGTCTACAGTGAGCATGGGACAGGCCTGTAGAAGCAAATGAATCTTCCATTTATCTACCATCTTCTTGTAAACTCAAAAGTGGGGGTAATCAGATGATCTAGACACCAATGAGTTTTATCTGAATACTAATAATTTTCCCTTCAATTATAGACTAGAAGCAATGTAGAACAGGCAAATAAGAGAAAGCAAAGATAAAGTGCCTCTTTAATAATTTTGCCTGGGCCTGGAAATGATGGAAAGTATGAAGGTTGTGTGGGTAGCCAAGGAAGTTTATAAGAGCCAGGTGATTATAACATCATGAGCTTAAAGATGAAACAGACATTAGAGAAAAACTTAGACCAATCCTCTCATTTTATAAATAAGGAAACTGAGGCCCAGACAAGTTAAGATACTCATTTAAAGTCACTGTACAGGACAAGTGTCAGAAGCAAGATTCAAATTCAGGTCTGTTTCAAACCAGTTCCAATGTTCTCTGAAGGAAGCCATATAAACCCAGACAGAGGGATGTGAAATGTGAATCACAACATAACATTTTCATGCTCTCGATAGATGTTTGCTTGCATTGTGTTTCCTTTATTAGATTTTTCTTTCTTGTAGATACTATTTTTCTTGCACAACAATGATAAGTGTGGAAATATGTATACATATATTGGATTTGTCAAGTATTTTAACATAATTAACATGTAGTGGATATCCTGCCATCTAGGGGAGGGGTAGGAAGTAGGGGGGGAAAATTTGTAACAGAAAGCTTTGTAAGGGTTAATGTTGAAGAATTACCCATACATATGTTTTGCAAATAAAAAAAATTAATTAAAAAAATTCAGGTCTGTAACTCAAAATATGATATCCTTTCCATTTTAATAAAGACAAAAGCACGAAGTTTCTTGTTGTTATCAACATTTGGGACTTAGGATATAATAAGTGAGATTCATATTTGAATCTCACTTATGTTTAATACTTCAAATAAGAAAATATTTTTATTGATAAAAAAAAATTCTTTTATGAGAATTTAATACATTTTGATCTTAGCTTCTTTCCCAGATGTGTTGGAGCAAACTCAAACCCACTACCAAGAGTGGATTATAAATAATCATTTATACCTCAGAAATCAGAAAATCTAAAATTAAGACTTTATTTATTGTTTTGTTGATTACTAAGACATAAAAATGTGTTAATAGCAAAGATTAAATTGAAAACTATGTCCTGCATACTTTCTTCCCCCTGGAAATCCTATTGTCAAACACCAACACATCCCAATTTTAGCTGACATGTGTAAAACACTGTGTATATAACATATGTATATGTGTGTGCTTTTGTATATATGCTATACATATATGTGTATATTTTGTCCCAATTTTCTTGACATTTAGATACCACATATACATATGTGTGTATATATGTATATTTATGCACATATATTTGTGTGTATTATATACAAACACTATATATGTACTTACATACATATACACACTTATATGTGGCATCCTCTCAATGTCTGTATTACATATATGTATATATACATACACATACACACACACTTTTATGTGGCATCCTTTGTCAAAAGAAATTGAAGAAAGATCTCTTAGTCATTAGGTAGGTCACTTGTTTTGAACTCATGGGAGAACATAAACCAGTGTCCCACAGTATGGGGGTGAGATTTCTGAGTTGAGATCTTCATCATTGAAGGAAGTACTCATATTAATGGCATCACAAACTCACTGGAGTGAAATATTTTAATATTTGGATATTTTGGATAAATAGATTTGGATAGAACTCTGGAATTGGAGTTAAGAAGATTAAGATTAAGCTTCAGTTTCTAACTTGGACACATGCTATCTTCCTGATCTTGAGCAAGTCACTTAATCTCTTTCATCATTAGTTTCCTGATCTGTAAAATGAGGGGGTTAGATTAGATGACTTCTCTTCCAGCTTTGAAATTCTATACTTATGAAACTTCTACAATTTAGATTATTATATCTGCTTAAGTCCAAAGAAAATCCAAAGAGTTTAATGTGTACAAATAGATGAAATATATTTTAATCGCATTTTGATTTTGATGAATTTAATAAAATAAGTTTTATTTGATTCATAATTTTGACCTCATTGGTTAACTTTATTAGAACCAAATAAATTCTTTTCATCAAAAAAAATATTCCCTCTTAAATAGACATAAGTAGCCTAATTTCATTTGTAAATATTTTTGATTGCTTGTTATATCTTTTTTGCCTAGTCACTTTTCCTTTAAGTGCATTCCAACTACTGTAGTTGTGACTGCTGCCAAATATGTAAATTTTATAATTAAATTTTCATTACCAATGAAAAATGAGCTTATAAATCTTTGAAAGGATGCAGTTTTTGGCACTGAAATTGGAAATGAAAAAAAAATCTCCAAAAAAAAATTAGACTTTCTTTATCATGGCAGCTAGACACTTAAACTCACTATCAAAAGATGTAAACAAAAATTAAGTATCCATTTTTTTTACCTTGTCTGGAAAAGTGCCTCTGATTAAAAAAGAAATACAACATATCTCTAATTGAAGGATACGATTGTATCCTAAGGACAGGACACAGTATCCACTGGGTTCTAGTTAATGCCCTGTTAAAAAATATCCTTAGTATTTGTTTTACTCAGCCCTTTAAAGCAAAGCAGTCATATCTGCATATAAACCCAATCAATGAAAAGAGCAGCTGAATGTCCCCTTAATTAGAGAAAACCAGTTCTTAAGATGAATTTCTTAACTTGAAGATAATGAACTTGTTTATTTTAATATTCTCCCAACTATATTTCAATAAAAGTGGTTCTTTAAGAGCTTTAGGCAGGTGGACTAACTAATAGAACTCTTAGCTTATGATCAGGAAGACCTGAGTTTAAATTTGGTCTCAGACACTTCATAGATATGTGACTCTAGGCAAGTCAACGAACCTCTGTCTTCCTCAGTTTCCATAAATAAAAAATGAAGATAAATCATGCTACCCACCTCACTAGGTTGTTATGAAAATCAAATGACACATTCTTGGTCAAGTACTAAGCACAACATCTGGTACATAGGAATGCATAATAAATACTTGTTTTCCTCCTCTGAAATCCTGTTCAAATTTTTTTTAATTTTATCCAATGGCAAATATTATTATAAGAAGCAGGTCATAAATTTCAATAGACAGCCAAAGTACCATTTTTCTCTCTTTCTCATTTTGTCTCTTTCTGTCTCTTTTTGTCTCTGTCTCTGTCTTTCTTTCACACACAAACAGAAAGAGAGAGAGAGAGAGAGTTGTGAACTCTTGTATCAAACAGCACAGTTGAAACAACTGGAGACTTTTAGCTCAAATAGAAATCTTAGTTAAGTCACGCTTTTCATTGCTCAGGCATTTTAGTCATGTTGGTCTCTTTGTGAGCCCATTTGGGATTTTCTTGGTAATGATAGATTTGTCATTTCCTTCTTCAGTTCATTTTACAAATGAGGAACTGAGGCAAAGAGAGGTGTTACTTGTCCAAGGTCACACAGTTGGTATATGGCTGAGATCAGAGCTGAACTCAGGAAAACTTCCTAACTTCAGGTTTAGTGTTCTATCCACTTGTGCTATCTAGATGCCCCAATGATATTTATTTTTAAATAATTGAAGTTCTGAAGTGGTCAAGGGATATGAACAGACAATTTTCAGATGATGAAATTAAAACCATCTCTAGTCATAGGAAAAGTTGCTCCAAATCACTATTGATCAGAGAAATGCAAATTAAGACAACTCTGAGGTACCACTACACACCTGTCAGATTGGCTAAAATGACAGGAAAAGATAACGATGAATGTTGGAGGGGATATGGGAAAACTGGGACACTAATACATTGTTGGTGGAACTGTGAACGGATCCAACCATTCTGGAGAGCAATTTGGAGCTATGCTCAAAAAGTTGTCAAACTGTGCATACCCTTTGACCCAGCAATGTTTCTACTGGGCCTATATCCCAAAAAGATCTTAGAGGAGGGAAAGGGCCCCACATGTGCAAGAATGTTTGTGGCAGCCCTTTTTGTAGTGGCTAGAAACTGGTAACTGAAGGGATGCCCATCAATTGGAGAGTGGCTGAATAAATTATTGTATATGAATGTTATGGAATATTATTGCTCTGTAAGAAATGACCAGCAGGACGATTTCAGAGAGGCCTGGAGGGACTTGCATGAACTGATGCTGAGTGAAACAAGCAGAACCAGGAGATCATTATACACGGCAACAACAGTATTACATGATGATCAATTCTGATGGACATGGCTCTCTGCAACAAAGAATTGTCTCAATCCAGTTCCAATTGTTCACTGAAGAAAACCATATACACCCAGAGAGAGGGATATGAAATATGGACCACAACGTAACATTTTCATGATCTCTATTGACATCTGCTTGCATTGTGTTGCCTTTCTCTGATTCTTTTTTTTTCTTGTAGATAGGATTTTTCTTGCATAACTTCTCAAGCATTTCAATATTATTAACATGTAGTGGACTTCCTGCCATCTAGGGGAGGGGAGGGGACTGGGGGTAAAATTTGTAATGGAAAGCTTTGTAAAGATCAATGTTGGGTACTACCCATACATATGTTATATAAATAAAAAGCTTTAATTAAAAAAATAAATACATACATAAATACATAAATAAATACATAAATAAATAATTGAAGATCTGACACACAGAAAACTGGTGAATAGAATTTCATGTGGAACTGCCAAACTTGGAAATTTAGCTTTGTTAGAGGGAAAAAAAACTTCCTAACAAACTCTTTTCTTCAGTAAAAAGGAATGTCCTGGTATTTAATAAGTTACCCTTCACTAGAAATATTTAAAGGTGGATCATCAAAATGAGGTCTTTTGTAAAGATGATTCTTATTCAAGCACAAGTTGAACTAGGTGGCCTTGAAGACTACTTTCAACTTTGAAGATCTGTGATTCAGTAAAATTTGCTATGTTGCAAGTTTACAATACAATATATTCTGATTGCTGAGGAATTTTGACTGAAGATATGTCTGTTTAAAACAAAAACAGCAGGGATCTGCTATAACACCCTGTCTTTCTTTGCCCAGACTTTTAATTTGTTTGCTGAAGTGGCAGAATTTATATAAAATATTTAAATAAGAAAAAGAATTTAGAAAAATCACATCCTAAAATATGCCTTCCCTATTGATCCACTATAGGAAATAAACAAGTATTTATTAAGCCAAGAAGCATTTATGAAGCACTTATTATGTATCAAGTGATGTGCTAAGCACTCAGGACAAAAAGAAAGGCAAAAATAATCCCTGCCCTCAAGAAGCTCACAATCTAATGGAAAAGATTGTCAAAATAATTATACATACTAAATATGTCTCATTTGAGTATGCACAAAAATAATTCAAAAAATTGTGTTTATGGATGATTACATGTAGCCTTTGTAACAATAAAACAGGATATAGAAGATCATCTATTATAAACAAACATTTTTTGCTCTTTTATATGGTGAGTTGGAGGAAGAAGATCATAAAAAATCCCTCAACACAAGCATATCATGATACCTAGTGTACTGAGAGTCCTTTAGATAGGACAAACAAGTGCCAAGACCCAGAGGAATACAATGTCCCCAAGAACTCCTCCTTTCAAGCCTCACACCTTGATTGCTGTAACAGTCTCCTACTTTGTCTCTCAGCCTCCAGACATCACTAACCAATTCATTTTTTATAAGTACCACATTCAATGATTCTGTGGGCCTGAGATGGCACTCATGTTCTCTATGAGAATATAACCCATCTAATACCCTATTATGCTGTGCAAATTTTATTTGTCTTCATATTAATATCAAATATCTTTGATTAAAAAACAAGCTCTTTTACTTGACATCTTCAGACATCCATAATCCATATTTTCAGTGATATATTTCAGTGGTCCCTTATGCAAATCTTTTATTTCAGACAAACTAGACTATTAATCATTCCTGGATCATACTAAGTACTCCCTGACTCCATGATGTCACTTATATTGTTCCTTTTGTATAGAATGCCATCTAGGTTCACCTTTCAACAGTTGACTTATCCTTCAAACATGCTGGATTTGGAGCTGGAGGGCCTGAGTACATTTTGTTGGCTTCTTCTACCATTCAATGTTGGACAAATCATTTAACATCTCTGGAGCCTATTTACCTTTTTTTAATAAAAACAATGAAGTCAGATTTTTTTTGAGGGATGTTGCAGCTTTAAATTCTATGATTCTGTGCAATGTAAACTTCTTCCACAGACTTTATGTAGTGCTCTTCATATTTTTAGTAATTCAGCTGGACAGAGAAGATAGTGTGGGTTTTGAGTTGCTCTGTTTAAAAAAATATATCTTACCAAAAAAATATATCTTACAATAATTAATTCTTAGCTCACATGATTAATCAATTAAGCACATAAGCTGGAAAAGAAACAGACAAACTCAAACACCAAAAAGCAGTGATGATGAATCAGAAAATGAGTTTCTCCCTTGGACGTGTAGTTTAAAATTATGGTTTTATGAACTATAATTTAAGAGATTATTTACTCCAGGGGTTCTTTATTTTTGTGTATGTATCATGAACCCCTTCCCAAAATATTTTAAAATGAATAGAATAAAATATAAGGTATTACAAATTATAATTCAAATACAGTTATATTGAAATTACAATTATATTGAAATGCAGTTATCTATATCCATGTAAATATGAATATGTTTGTTTACAAATTTAAAGATAAGAACTTCTAACTATGTCTAAAGGATTCTGTGACTTGTCTTTTGTAAAAGACTGACTAAGAGTAATGGCTTTTAAAGATTGATGGTGTTTTTTAAAAGAGTAGATGGGAGATCCTTAAGTTTCAACTTTGCTGCAATGTGTGATTTCCTACCTAGCTAAATTTCTCCCTTAGGTACCTATCAGCTGGTAAAAAAAAAAGTCTCTTTTTGTTATCTAGAACTACCATGAAATATATCAAGCTCTCCAAACTGCTTATGAATTGATGAAATGTGGAATTCTTTTGGATGAAGGAACCATTTTGGCTATTAAGATTTCTGAACATGAAGTTGTCAATATTCCTGGTGGATGAAATCAACATTTCTGTACTCCGTTTCTGAAACACATCAAATATTACTATCATTTTCTAGTTCTTTTCAGCCCAGCATTCAGGATAAACACATGATAGAACTAATTCTATAAAAGACCAAGTAATAACTTTTCATTTGTTCTCAGGGCATTGACAACCACAGGTGAAAAGACATAACCAGTTGCTGGCTTCTCTGCTGCTCAAATCCATGACCATTCACTCTCATCATTGTTTTTTCTTTATTACTTAAGCAGATCCTTCAATTTGTGAGGAGAGTCAGGATGTTTCTTTTACTGGAAATACTATAAAAAGTCTTATTTGAAGTTAGCAGCTAGTTGAGTTATATTTGAAAAATAAAATAAAATAATTTCCTAAAAATATCAATGCATACAATACAAAACTTCCCCTCCAAAATATTACTTTTGGTGCTTTTTTGCCTTTTTTACACATAATAAAATTCATTGTGTAATTTTCTACTTCATTAATCTATTCATCGGGGCAGCTAGGTGGCGCAGTGGATAGAGCACCAGCCCTGAAGTCAGGAGTACCTGAGTTCAAATCTGGTCTCAGACACTTAATAAATTCCCTAGCTGTGTGACCCTGGGCAAGTCACTTAACCCTAATTGCCTCAGCAAAAAAGCAAAAAAAAAAAAAAAAAAAAACTATTCATCAATCAATCCAAAAGCATTTATGAATTAAGTGCTTATTATGTGTCAGATACTATATGAGTATCAGAATTACAAAAACAAAAATGATACTCTTTTGTATTTCTTTTCTCCTTTTTTTGTATTGTAAGTTTGTCTGTCTTAGAATATAAACTGCATAAAGTCAGATAGATTGTTTTTGTGTTTATCAACCATACAGTAAAGCATCACCTACACAACAAGCATAAATCATTATTATTATCAGTACTCCTAACCACCATTGCATGTAATCCAGATTATTTTACTCTCCTTTATTCTTCTCAAACCAACTTTATCCTAAATAAATTCTCATGGAAATTCTCTTGGAAGGGACACTATCATTCATTGGAGTTCTTATCAAATAATGAAAGTGTCTATTTTTTGTAGTTATTATTGATAATAAAGTTTTCCTCACTCTCGAAGAGCTTTCCTTGATTATGACAGTCTTTTTCCTATCCTTTTGCGAACAAACATCACCTTTAGGTAATTTAGTAGTTCTTCTGGTAAAATCTTACGTCATCTGTAATCTTATAGTATTAGTTGTTCTTTCCACACCATATCTAAATCCAAAGTATTCAAGAGAAAAATATTTTCATGGTTTAAAGTGTACCATTTGTTCTATTTGCAAAAAATTGATATTAATTATTCATTCACATTAAAGTATACATCATGTGATAAAAATTATCACATGATGCAAAACTATATTTGCATTTTAATAAGTGACAACTCTTTCAGTAAATAATAGCAATAATTAAAGGAATTTATGAAATAAAATACAATAAAACAATAAATTAGTTGAAGAATTAAATTGTTGGATCCAAAAGTCCTAAAATAGAATGAACAGTTCATTATTGATTCAGTGTTTATTAAATATGCCATTAGAGAACACCATTAATAATAAAAGTTTCCACAACTGTGTCTTAGTCATGTACCACAAATATTTTTAAATGATTCAAGTATAGTAAAAAATTAGAGTATTTTGGTATCTATAAAGGACACTCTTCCATTTAAATTATGCCAACAGCAAAATGTCAAAAGCAAATGATAAAAAGAAGGAAACAAATACTTATTAAGCACCTACTTTGTGTCAGTCAACAAGCCAAGTCCTTTGTAAATATAATCTCATTTGATTCTCCAAACAAACCTGGGAGGTAGGTGCCATTAACTACTCTTTTTATGATGTGGAAATTGAGCTTAAGAGGGGTTAAGTGACTTGCCCAGAGTCATATATAGCTAGAAAGATTTGAACTTGGGTCTTTCTGACTCCAGGATCAATATTCTATACATTGTGCTGTTGTTATGGTTCAGCCATTCAGTTGTGTGCAATTCTGTATGACCCAAAGGACTTGTCTATGGGATTTTCTTGGCAAAGATACTGGAGTGGCTTTCAAGTCAAAGATATAGTCATACTAAAACTATGCATTAATGACATGAAGTACATACATGACATTATCCCTTACTCCATGGAAAAATATATTAAACAGATACTTTATACCATACAAACTTTCTTCCATAATAACAAAATTGCATGTGTATTTTAACATTTTAACATCTCAAATGATAATATGATGCCTCAAAGTATAATATGAGTTGGTCTCCATCTTACAAGGCTCTCTTAGAAGAATTCAAAAAGTATGGTAAAAGAGAATTAGATGAAAAATAGAGAAAGGAAATGAGAACTTTGCAGGAGAGTTTGGAAAAGGGAACAGTAATTATTTGAGAAAACTCCAAATAAGTAGATTTAGTGAAATGGAAAAAACATATGGCTCTTTTAAAAACAGATCTGATAAAATGGGAAAAAAAGAAAACTCCCGGAAAAACAGAATTTATGAAATGGAAAAAAACCAATGAACAAAACAACAAATTTAAAAGTTCAAATAGCAGAATACAAAAGGAGATAAAAAGTTAACTGAAGAAAATTATTCACTAAAAATTAGAATGAATAAAGGGAAATAAATGACTCAATAAGACATTGAGAATTGGTTAAACAAAATTTAGAAAATGAAAAATAGAAAAAAAAATTTAAATACTTCATTGGAAAAACAATTGACCAGGAAAGTAAATCCCAGAGAGACAGTCTAAGATTTATTGGACTATTTGAAAACTATGATGAAAAAAAATATCCTAGACATCTTTCAAAAAATCATCAAGGAAAACTGCCCTGATATCCTAGAACCAAGGTAAAATAGCCATTGAAAGAATTCACCAATCACCCCTGAAAGAGATCCCAAAATGAAAACTCCAAATAATATCATACCTAAATTCAGAATTATCAGATTAAGGAGAAAATACTGCAAGCAACCAGAAAGAAACAATTCAAATATGGAGGCATCACAAATAGGATTACCCAGGACCTAGCAATTTTCAATTTAAAGGATCAAAGGGCCTGGAATATGATATTTCAAAGGGGAAAGGAGCCTGGATTTCAGCCAAGAATCAACTATCCAGCAAAATTTTTTCTAGTAAATGTATTTATTTTTAATACACATTGCTTTATAAATCATGTTAGTAGAGAAAGATCAAAGCAAAGGAGAAAAACTATAGGAGAGATTTAAAAAACAGATAAAAGAAGTGAACATAGCATGTGTTGATTTACATTCAGTCTTCTTAATTATTTTTCTGAATGCAAATGTAATTTTCTGTCCAAAGTCTATTAGAATTGCTTTGAATCACTGAACTACTGAGAAGAACCAAGTCTTTCACATTTTATCATCACATGTTCTTACTGTTGTTGTGTACAATGTTTTCCTGGTTCTGCTTGTTTCAGTCAGTATCAATTCATGTAAATCTTTCCAAGCCTTTTTAAAATCATCTTGGTCATCATTTTTATAGAATATTTTATTATCTTCATAAACCACAACTTGTTCAGTCATCTCCCAATTGGTGGGCATCTACTCATTTTCCAATTTCTTGATACCACAAAAAAAAATTGCTACAAACATTTTTGTATATGTGGATCCTTTTCCCTCCTTTATAATTTCCTTGGGATACATACCCAATAATGGCAGTGCTGAGTCAAAGGGCATAAAAATTTTTATAGCCCTTTGAGCATAGTTCCAAATTGTTCTCCAGAGGGGTTGGTTCACTTTACATCTCCACCAACAATGCATTAGTGTCTCAGTTTTTCCACATTACCTCCAGCATTTATCATTATCTTTTCCTGTTATCTTAGCCAATCTGAGAGGTATGAAGTGGTACCTCAATATTATTTTAATTTGCATTTCTCTAATCAACAGTGACTTAGAGAATTTTTTCATATAACTAGAGATGGCTTTAATTTCATCATCTGAAAACTGTCTGTTCATATCCTTTGACCATTTATCAATTGAGGAATGACATATTCTTAGAAATTTAAAACAGTACTTTACCTATTTTAGAAATGAGAACTTTTTTGGAAACACTGGCTATAAAGATTTTTCCCAACTTTGCATTTCCCTTTTAATCTTGTTTCTAATGGGTTTTTTATGCAAAACCTTTTTTAATTTAATACAAAGTTGCCCATTTTGCCTTTCATAATGTTCTCTAGTTCTTCTTTAGTCATAAATTCTTTCCTTCTCCAAATATCTGGTAGGTAAATTATCCCTTAATCTCTTAATTTGTTTATGGTATCATCCTTTATACCCAAATCATGCACCTAAATTGATTTTATTTTGGTATGGGGCATGAGATGTAGGTCTATGCTGAGTTTTTGTCAAATTATTTTCCAGTTTTTCCAGTAATTTTTGTTAAATGGTGAGTTTTTATTCCAGAAGTTGAAGTCTGGGAGTTTATCAAATACTAAATTACTATAGGCTTTGATTATTGTGTTATGTATCTTATCTATTCTACTGAGTCACCACTCCATTTCTTAGCCAATACCAAATGGTTTTGATGACTGTTGCTTTATAATATAGTTTTAAATTTGGTACTTCTAAGCCAGCATCCTTTGTATTTTTTCATTAGTTCCCTTGGTATTTTTCCAGATGAATTTTATTATTTTTTCTAGTTCTATAAAATAATTTTGACCATTTGATTTATCCAGAAAAATAAACCTTATCTTAATATCTTAAAAATATGGGCATTCAATGAAATAGGTAAATTTCATTTATTTTGGATGAAAAGACCAGACCTGGGCAGCAAATTTGATCTTCAAATACAGAACTCAAGAGAAGCAAATGTAAAAAGGAAAGAAAAAAAGTTTTTTAAAAGTTAAAATTTTTACATCTCTATATGAGATGATGACATGTTTAACTGTTGAAAACTATATCTTTATTAGGGGTATACATAGAAGATGTAGTTATAATATGACTTTATTGTGATGCTATAAAAAAAAGAAACTAGGGGTGGAAAGGGAATTGTACTGGAAGAAGAGGAAAGGGGAAGTAAAGTGTGATAAATTACATCTCATGAAGAGGCAAAAAAGACCTTTTAAGAGAAAGACAGGATGGGGATGATCATTGTGTGAACCTTAATCTCATCAAATTTGACACAAAGAGAGAATATCAGACATATTCAATTTCATAGAGCAACTTGTCTCACCCTATAATAAGTAAAAAGGAAAGGAGAAAAGAAAGGTTGAGGCTAGTAGAAGAGAGAACAGAAGTAGAAGGGGAAAGGGATAAGAAAGGGGGACTGGATGTAAAAGGGAAGAGCTGCTTGAGGGAGATAGTGGTCTAAAGCAAAACATTGGAGAGGAGGGAAAGTGGGAAAGGAAAAAGTATAACTTGGAGAAAATAAGATGGTAGGAAATACAGAGTTAGGTATTTTAAGTGTGAATATGAATGGGAGGAATTCTCCCATAAAATAGAAGCACATAGCAGCCTAGATTAAAACCCAGAATCCTACTATATACATATATATATGTATGTATACATATATATATATATGTCATTATATATATATATATTACAAAAAAGCACATTTAAAGCAGAGTGATACACACAGAGTAAAGGTAAAAGGCTGGAGCAGAATCTATTATGCTTCAACTGAAGTAAAATAAAAACAAAAACAAACAAATAAAAAAAAAAAAACAGGTAGTGATCCTGATCTCAGATTAAGCAAAAGCAAATAGAGATCTAATTAAAAGAGATAAGGAAGGGAACTACATTTTGCTACAGGATATCATACATAATGAACTAGTATCAATCCTAAACTTATATGTACCAAGTGATATATCATCCAAATTCCTAGAGAAGTTGAGAGCTGTAAGAGCGTTGCAAAAGCAAAACTATACTAGTGAGAGATCTCAACCTCTCTATCAAAACTAGATAAATCAAACAAAAATATATAAGAAAGAAGTTAAGGAGGTAAATAAAATTTTAGAAAAAATTATGTATGCTAGACCTTTGAAGAAAATTGACTGGAAATAGAAAAGAATATCCTTTTTCTTGGCAGTACATGGAACCTACACAAAAATTGGCCATATATTTAGGTTTAAAAACCTCAAAATCAATTGCAGAAAGGTAGAAATAGTAAATGTATCTTTTTCAGATCATGATGCAATAAAAATTACATACAATAAAAGGCCAGGAAAAAATAGACCAAAAATTTATTGGAAACTAAAGAATCTAATCCTAAAGAATGAGGGGGTGAAACAACAAATCATAGACACAATTGATAATTTCATGCAAGAGAATGGCAATAATAAGAAAACATATCAAAATTTATGAATTGTGGCCAAAGTGGTTCTTACGGGAAGTTTTATATCTCTAGATGTTTATTTGCATAAAATGGAGAAAGAAAGGATTAATGAATTAGCCATGTAACTAAAAAATCTAAAAAAAGAACAAATTACAATCCTCAATTAAACACCAAATTTGAAATTCTAAAAAATAAAAGGGGAGATTAATAAAATTGAAAGAAAGAAAACTATTGAACTAATAAGCAAAATTTGAGTTGTTTTTATGAATAAAAACAACAAAATAGATAAACCTTTAGTTAATTTGATTAGAAAAAGGAAAGAAGGGGACATCTAGATGGCACAATACATAGAGTTCTGGCTCTGAAGTCAGGAGGACCTGAGTTCAAATCTAGCCTCAGACACTTAACTCTTCCTAAGTGACTTCCTGGGCAAGTCACTTAATCCCAATTGCTTCAGGGGACAAAAAGAAGAAAATAACATCATTTTTATCAAAAATGAAAAGGGTGAAATTTTCCAACAAAAAAGAGGAACTATTTTGCCCAATTGTATGTCAATAAATCTGATAATCTAAGTGAAATGTATGAATACTTACAAAGATATGGATTGCCCAGATTAACGGAGGAGGAAATAAATTACTTAAATAGTCCCATTTTAGAAAAAGAAATTGAATAAGCTATTAGTCAACTCCTTAAGAAAAAAATCTCCAGGGTCTGATGGATTTACATACGAATTCTATCAAACATTCCAATATTATGCAAACTATTTGTAAAAATAGGGAAAGAAGGAGTTCTACCAAATTCCTTTGGAATTTGAAATGGATTCATGATTTAAACATAAATGGATATGGTGGCTGATACCTAAACCAGGTAAGGTCCAAACACAGAAAGAAAATTATAGACCAATTTCCCTAATGAACATCGATGCAAAAAATCTTAAATAAAATATTAGCAAAGAGATTGCAGAAAGTCATTTCCAGGATAATACATCACAACAAAATAGGATTTATACCAAGAATGCAGGATTGGTTCAATATAAGGAAAACTATGAGCATAATTGACTGTATCAATAACCAAACTAACAAGAATAATTTGAATATCTCAATAGATGTAGAAAAAAAACATTTAGCAAAATCCAATATCCATTCCTGTCAAAAAAAAAAAAAAAACACTGGAGGACATCGGAATAAAAGAAGTTTTCTTTAAAATGATCAGTAGCATATATTTAAAACCATCAATAAGCATCATATATAATGGGGATGAACTAGATCCATTCCCAATAAAACCAGGGGTGAAACAAATTTTCCACTACCACCACTACAATTCCATATTGTATTAGAAATATTAGCTTTAGCAATAAAAAAGAAAAAGAAATTAAGGGAAGTATAATAAGTAACAAGAAACCAAAATTATCATTCTTTGCAGATGATATGATGGTATACTTAGAGAATCAATAAGAAAATCACTAGAAACAACTCACAACTTCAGTAATGGTACAGAATACAAAATAAATCACAGAAATCATCAGTATTTCTATACATTATCAACAAAGTCTAGCAGCAAGAGATACAAAGAGAAATTCCATTTAAAATTACTGTCAATAATATAAAATATGTTGTAGTCTCCTTGCTGACTAAGTCAGTAATTATGTGAACACAATTACAAAACACTTTCCAAACAAATAAAGTCATATCTAATCAATTGGAAGAATGTCAAGTGCTCATGAGTGAGCAAAGTTAATATAATAAAAATTACAATTCTACCTAAATTAATTTACATATTCAGTGCCATACCATACCAATAAAACTTCCAACTAGAACTAATAAAACTAGAACTAGAAAAACTAGAAAACTAGAAAAAATAATAATAAAGTTCATCTGGAAAAATAAAAGGTCATGAATTTCAAGTGAATTAATGAAAAATGCAAATGAAGGTGGCCTAGCTGTACCAGACCTAAAACTATATTATAAACTAGCAGTCATCAAAACCATCTGGTACTGGCTCAAAAATAGAGTAGTCAATCATTGGAATAGGTTCACATGATGCAATAGTCAATGACTAATCTAGAGTTTGAAAAACACAAAGACCCCAGCTTCTGGGATAAGGATTAATGATTTGACAAAAATTGCTGGGAAAATTGGAAATTAGGCATTGACCCATACCTATTGACCCTATATTAAGATAAGGTTGAAATGGATTCATGATTAAACATAAAGAGCAATAGTATAAGCAAATTAGAAGAACAAAAGATAGTCTACCTCTCAAATTTGTGAAGGAAGGAATTTGTGGCCAAAGAAGAACTAGAGCACATTATGGAATGCAAAATGGATAATTTTGACTACATTAAGTTAAAAAGGTTTTATGCAAACAAAACCAATGCAGACAAGATTAGAAAGGAAGTAGTAAACTGGAGGGAAAAATTTTATGTCAAAGGGTTCTAATAAAGGCCTAATTTCTAAAATATATAGAGAATTGACTCAAATTTATAGGAATACAAGCCATTCTCCAATTGATAAATTGTAAAAAGATATGAACAGACAATTTTCAGATGAAGAAATTAAAACAATTTCTAGTCACATAAAAATGCTCTAAATCACTGTTGATCAGAGAAATGCAATTTAACACAACTCTGAAGTACCACTACACACCTCTCAGATTGGCTAAGATGACAGGAAGAGAAAATGATGAATGTTGGAGGCAATGTGGAAAAACAGGGACACATACATTGTTGGTGGAGTTGTGAACTGATCCAACCATTCTGGAGAACAATTTGAAACTATGCCCAAAGGGCTCTCAAACTCCATACCTTTTGATCCAAGCAGTGTCTCTTCTGGGCTTGTATCCCAAAGAGATCATAAAATTAGGGAAAAGGACCCACATGTGAAAAAATGTTTGGGACAGCCCTTTTTTTTAGTGGAAAGCAACCAGAAACTGAGTGGATGCCCATCAGTTGGAGAATGGCTGAATAAATTATGGCATATGAATGTTATGGAATATTATTGTTCTATAAGAAAGATCAGCAGGTTGGTTTCAGAAAGTCCTGGAGAGACTTACATAAACTGATGCTAAATGAAGTTTGTAGAATACACAGCAACAACAATATTATATGATAATCAATTCTGATGGACATGGCTGTTTTCAACAGCAAGGTGATTCAGGCCAGTTCCAATGGTCTTGTGATGGAGAGAGTCATCTGCACTCAGAGAGAGGACTGTAGGGATTGTAGGAGTGTGAATCACAACATAGTATTTTCACTTTTTGGTTTTTATTTGTTTGCATTTTGTTTTCTTTCTCATTTTTGTTTCCTTTTTTATCTGATTTTTGTTGTGCAGCATGATAATTGTGGGAATATATATAGAAAAATTGCACATGTTTAATATATATTGGGTTACTTGTTGTCTAGGTAAAGGGAGAGAGAAAAATATATGGAGCACAAGATTTTTCAAAGGTGAATGTTGAAAACTATGCATATGTTTTGAAAATAAAAACTTTAAAAATATCATTTGCTCAAGATAAAAAAGTTACAAATGTGTAGAAATACTTTGGGAACAAACAGACTTCACAAAACAATAAAAACAAGGCCTTGTATTAGATAGGCACTACGATTTATCAAAAGTAACTGAAAATGGTACATATTGGCACATAACCCATCAGATGCCTCAAATACAAGAATCATAAAAACTAAAATAAAAAATAATTATTTGGCAGCATCTACATGGTTTCAAGCAATAATATGTAAATAAAGAAGCATGAAATTAATGGCTACTATGTACATTTAATCACAGAAAAGGGAGGTTTTGATAGCAATATAGGAATTATAGAAAACATCTTTATGGAGTTTGGATTTATTGATCAATCCAAATTGAACAGTGAAAAAGTGAAAACTGTTCAACATCTCACTGCAGAATGCAAAGATTTAGCATTGGTTGCATATCGAGAAAGACGTGCATTCTGGCTAGAGCTATATCCCTAAAGTTTACTATTCTTTATGTGAATAGATGGCAAATCTCAGTGATATAAATAAAAAATTCTGACTGATCTTGAGAATTCAGTAAATAAATTGCATTGGAAGCAGAGTAATATTAGAGACATAGAAAGAATTGTTGATTTTAATAACAACTTAGATGTATAGAATTCCTTTTAATTTACAAATCTGTTTCACATATGTTGCCATTTGATATTTACAATAATTTTATAGCTAGAATAAAAAATAAATAGATGAGAATTCTAATGCTACTTTGGACATTATATGTCATTGGACAAGTCACTTAATTTCTCTCAGTCTTTAAAAAAATAATCTATTGTTAACAGGTGCTGTATTTTTCACAATGACAAGTCTTCATTTTTTAAATTATTAATACAAATGTTGAGATTATTAAACATGTTGAAATTTACCATTACATAAATGGCAAGCATAGAAAATCAACAAAACAGAAAATGAATTAGAGCCCCAGAAGCATTGATAAGGCAGTGCCGTTTTTTTTACAAGCTTAGAGGTCATATAAAAATCATATTTTCTAAGAACACTACTGAAAATAGTTTTCATGTAATACTGTAAAATCTTATTAATTTATATAGTTGGCTTTATGTACATTTCTAAATGGGAGTCCAAAAAATATGTTTTTTAATTTAGGTAATTGCCTAATACAGATATTCCCCATTTCCTACTTTTAATGTTAAAAACTGTACTCTCTGGTTTCCATTAATGTTAATTTGGCTTAGTATTTCAACCTGTTTTTATCATTGACTTTGGTTGTTTTTAATGCTAAATATATTGGATTTTCATTTTCTCCTTATATATTTCCTTTGGATTTTATTTTATATTTTAGCCAATCTATTGGTCATAATATAATAATAAAATAATAATAAAAATAGCCCATTTTTCTTGGGCTTAGTAAGGATGCAAGAACATAAGTCCACTTAATCCTGTATCATCAAATAAATATAGCAATAAAGAAAGTACAGTAAGGTCCATTCTTGGAGGGGATATACTTAAATCAATTATTCCTTGGAAGTTAAGGAAATTGTTTTTAAGAAGGCTTTTAGACATTTTCTGAAGACAAACAAAATACAAAAGAATTTCTCTTTGTATATCTTTGGTATCTTTAATAAACTTTGTCTGAGTTTTCATGGTTTGGAGAACAGAGAAATGAATTTGGAGTCAAAAACCTCAATTTGAATTCTGGCTCTCTAGTTTATGACTTGTGTGGCCTGTTACCTAATTTGCCTAGACTTCAATTTTCTAAACCATAAAATAAGATGGTGGATAATTAGGGTAATTTCTACCTGTTTATGATTCTTTAAAAAGGTTGGAGTAGCAGCCCAGTTTAGTAGAAAGAGGGGTAGCCTTGAAGCCAATAAGACCTGGATTCAAGTCTGATATATATTGACCATAAACAATAGCATTTAACTTTTCAGTGTTCTAGGTTACTCCATAATTTACAGAAGATAAATTGTAAATAAATTGTTGATCTATATGTCTGGAGGGAATTTCCACACTGGGAGTTCCCCAAGAATGTAATTACAAGTGATGAGAGAGAGAGAGAGAGAGAGAGAGAGAGAGAGAGAGAGAGAGAGAGAGAGAGAAGGATGATCTGATAAATGCATGGATAGACAAGTTAGTTGATAAATATAAATAGACAATTGAATGATTTTAGGCGTTCTTGTAGGAATAAACAAATTATGCTATTTTGTTTGTGTTGCCAACTTCAATTTAGGGCCAAAAAGAGGAGTGTTGAATTCTACTCTGGTTCCGTGTCACTTTTTATGTCTATATACTTAGTCAGCTTCTTGGGGGCTCAGTTTTCTCATTTCTCATATTATACTTGTCACCTACTTGAGAGAGCTCTGTGTGAAGAGGCAAACCAAATCTGATCCATCAGGACTGTGCATCAATCAACTTTATTTTTCCACTCCCTTCCCACCTAGTTTTTATCTGGCATCATGATACAAAGCATAAAGGGCCAATCTGAAAGCCAAGAAGACTTATATTCAAGTCCTTCCTCTGATCTATATGACTTGACTGATTGTGGACAAATCCCTTAACCTCTCAGTGTCCCCAGACAACTCTCTAAGAATATGAATTAAAGGCAGGTCAATAATTTGCATCACATAAATGAAATAATTATTCTGAAAGCACTGGTCCTTCTCCTTCCTTCCCCAAAATAGTGCAAATTGCCCAATTTGATCAATCTTTCTAGGACTATAATCTATAAACCTATAAATGACCCAAGGAAGGGTATCATAACAATAAACAAAGTATACAAAAAAAAAAAGCATCCAAATGGCACACCTAGATGAAGACTAATCCTAGAGCCAGGATGATCTGAGTACAAATTTGGCCGCAGATACTTAGTAACTATATAACTCTGGGTAAGTTAACTTCTGTCTGTATCAGTTTCCTCAACTTCATGGGGGTTATTATAAGGATCAAATAAGATAATATTTATTAAAAGTATGGCACATAATCAGTGCTAAATAAATGCTTATTTCCCTCTCTCTACAACTTTTGGGGAGCCCTAGATTTTGAATTAGAAAATTTGACTCTATTATCCTGCTGTGTGATTGACAACAAATCACTTGATTTTTTTTTTTGATTGTTAGTTGCTCTGACTGAACAATGTAATGAGAAGTTTTGCCATTTACTTGCAGTATCTACTTCATAGGGTTGTGGTGAGAATAATACTTTGTCAATCTCTAAGCCAGATACAGAATCTAGTTATTATTTTCACTGGGAGTAGGCTGGCATAGCTGCATGTTTGAGCATTAAGAACAACACTGTAAGATTAATTAATAAATAATTTATATTAAAGTACTTTGTAAACCTAGGAGGCCTTGGTAAGTGCCAAAGCATCATCAGGATGATTAGGCTCAAATTAAAGTTTCTAAAGGTTAATACTCAAAACCTTATACTGGGATCTGTATTCCGTTGATCTCTTACATAAACAATACTAAAGAAGTGGTGTTGATGGATTAAAATAAACTCTAAAGCAAATTATAGTTGACTAAGACATCCCTTCTGGCTTTGGCAGGTTTGGGAACCACCTGTCAGCATGCCTAAGGCCTAAGGAAGGTGTGACACACCATCATGTGAAGCTGCCAAGAGAAGACCCACATGAATCAGCTTGCATTAAGAGAACAGACTGCTGGGTTACTGAAAGTCACTTAGTGACAACAGGACATTCTGAAATTGGGGCCTCCAGCCATAGGATTATACCACATATATTATGGGCTAAATGAATGTCTAATTAATGGGAAAATTATTAAATGCTTGTTATATTTCCAGTACAGTGTTAAATCCTGGGGAAACAAATTTTAAAAGTGAAAATAGGCTCTGCCTTCGAGTTTACATTCAAATAAGGAAGAGAACAAAAAGAGGAAACTTATTTTGCAATAAGAGAGAGGTTATAGGAGCCCTCTGAGTAGAGAACTCCAACCCCTGACATTTGCTAATTCAATTAATGTTAAGTTCCTCGATGACAGGAATGTTCTTTTTATTTTTGTATCTCTAGGGCCCAGCACAGTGCTGGAACATGGTACGTACTTAATGAATACATGCTAGTCAAATTTAAATGCTTGTTGAATTACTGTATCCCTAAACATAAATTCTCTCTGGCCTTTTAGCTTAAGGCAAAATATCCATTGCGTTATTCAAAAGCCTTCTGCTTAGAACAAATACATTAAGTGAAAAAGACAAAACAAAGTCAGTTTAAGTATTTATACTCCAGTTTAAAAAAATAAAGATAAACGGTCTTAGAAACTTAGTGGCTGTGTGACCCTGGCCAAGTTATTTAATCCTGTTTACCTCGATATCCTCATCTTTAAAATGAGCAGGAGAAGGGAATAGTAAACTCCCTTTACCAAGAAAACCCCAAATGGGGTCATGAAGAGTCAGATATGAATGAAAGCACCAAAAAATTAAATGTGAATTAGTCCCATTTGTTTTTTCTAATTATTTTCTGAAGCTAGATTTTGACAGCAATAAATATTTATTATGTGCCTATAATTTGTCTCAGCTCCTGACATTTCTTCAGGTTATCCTCTATGCCTTTAATACTCTTTCTCTCTTTTCATTTGCATTCTGGTTTCCTTCAAGTCCCAACTAAAATCTTATTTTCCATAGGAAACTTTTGCCAACCCCCTCTTAATTATTCTTATGCCTTTCTTCTTTTAATTATTTCCTATTTATCTCTTACATAACTTATTTGCATATATTTATTTACTTTTTATTGTCCTCATTAGACCTTGAGCTCTTCCTCCCAAGTAAAATCTTTTCCCTCTTTTTGTAACCTCAGGACTGAGCACAGTGTCTGGTATATAGTAGATGCTTAATATTGATCAATCCTTGTTGTTAAGCTAAGCACCAGGAATACAAAGAAAGGCAAAAAAAAAAATAGTCTGCTCTTAAAGAACTCACAATATAAAAGAGACATTATGCAAACAATTATATATAAACAAACTACATATATAGCATAAATTGCAAATGATTAAGAAGATAGGCCCTATGATTAAGTAGAATCAGGTAAGGCTTACTATAAAAGTTAAGATTTTACCTGAGTTTTGACGGAAGCCAGGGAAATCAGGAGTCAGAAATGAGAAGGGAGAAAATTCTAGGTAGGAGAACAGCCAAAAAATGTACATACAGTTAAGATTTGTCTTGTTTGAGGAAGTATTAGCAAGCAGTTTGGCATAATTGAATAGGAGAATAAGTAGGAGATAAGATATAAGAAGATTGGAAATGTTTGGGGAAAGGGCAGATTCTGAAGGACTTTGCAAAAAAAAAGCATATTTGATTCTTGAAGTTATCACTTCAAGGGAGGCACTGAATTTACTGAGTAAAGAGTAAAATGGCTAGATCTTCAGATCAGTATTACAAGTGAGTGGAGAGTTAACTGAGTGGAAAGAGACTTGTGGCAGGGAGAGCCAAGTAGCAAGGCTATTGCAATAGTCCTGTACATAGGACTTACACCAGGATAGTGGCTGTTTCAGAGGAGAGAAAGGAGTATTTTCAAGAGATGTTAAAAAGTAAAATTAACAAAAGATTGGATGAAGGAGAAAAGAGGTCATCATATTTCAGGACAATAGCTAGATTTCAAGTCTGATTAACTTGGAGGATAGCAGTATCTCACCAGTAATAAAAAAAAAATTAAAATGAGAGGAGGCTTTTGGGATGAAATAAAATGAGTTTGGCTTTGGACATGCTGAATTTAAGAAGTCTGCAGCACATCCATTTGGTTTAACAATTTCAATAGGCACTTGGAGATGTAAAACTAGAGGCTAGATGGGCAGTTAAGGCTAGATATGCAGATATGAGGATCATCAATATTAAGAGTATAATCAAATCCATGGCAGCTTATGAGGCAATTGAGTGAAATAGTATAAAGTGAGAAAAGCAGAGGACACAGTCCAGAACATTATAGAAACAGTGATGACTTAAGTGAAGATTCAGCAAAGGAAAACAAGGAATGAGTCAGGCAGATAGGAGAATTTAGTGTCCTAAGAGTTTTGAGAGAAGAGAGTATCAAAAAAGAGTGAGAATTGAAAAAAGGTCATTGGATTTGTTGAGATTTGCCAATTTGATAGATTCTACCAGGTCATTTCTTTAAAAAATGCCACCACTAGCATTACTGATCTGACTTTCAAGTATTTCTAGATAAAGGATTGTATTTAATGAAAGAAATATGTTTCTCTTACTGAAAATAATTGATATTTTATAGGAATTTATCAGTTATAAAGAACTTTATATATCTTCTATCATTTAAGCTTCACAACAATTCTGTCTGTGAAGCTTCAATTATAAGCCACTCTTCAAAAATTCTTCTGGTAGAAAGACAAATAAGTCTCACAATTTCCCCACCCAGATGTGGAACCAAGGATATCTGTAAGATGCTGATCAAGTCACTTAATTTTCTGTCTACTTCAATTTTCTTAGTTATAAAAAGGAGATAACAATAGCACTAACACTGCAGAGTTATTGTAAGGTTCATTTGAGATAAAACAAATTGTCCCAAAAGGCTCAGTGAAATTTTAAATCACTTACAACTACACTAAATATTTTGTAGTCATGTTAAATGTGTGAAACTCTTTGCAAATTTTAAATGGCTACATAAATGGCATGTAAATGTATAGATGGGGAAACTAAGGTTTACAGAAAATTAATTGTCTAGCCCAGAATCACATGGATATAAGTTATCCAAAGTGCATCCTGTGTTTGTGTGTGTGTATGTGTGTGTATAAGCTTTAGATATATATCCAAAGGGAATATAAGTGGCACAGTAGATAAAATTCTGGACTTATGTCTAATTCTTTGTTGAAATCTAACTATACTGTGCCTAGAGATAAAATACAGGTTATCCCCACTCTATTCAACTCATAAATGTCAAAAAATTAATCAAGTTTGATATGGCATGACCTGATCTCAATGGAAATAGTCTGGTCACTACTTATCGATTCCTCTTTGAAAAGCTAACAAATATATAATGCACTTTTTTTCTGGGAATCCAACTAAACTCATTGGTCTATAGTTGGTAGACCACAGACTTTTTTGAAAAGGAGAACAGTCTTGTAGCACTACTTCATGATTTTATTTTCAAAGGGCATTGACAGTTGATTAGCAATTGCATTCACTAGTTCTTTCAAATAGCCTGGGATATAGTTGATTCAGCCCAGGTAAAATTGTACTACAATCCATAGAGCAAATGACATCTTGCACATAGGTTGATGCAATTCTGATGGTTGAGGCATATTCAAAGTACTATTAGAAAGTCAAAGGTTTTCAAAGTCAAACACATCTATATTTTATAACAATTATTGTTTGTAATAGCACACTTACACAGAGCACTTTAAAGAATACAAGGTACTTTACACACATTCTTCAGGTTACATTCCTGATCGTTTTTTTTATCATGCCTCCTACCAGGTACCTTTAGTTCCCTCAATCCATTTTTTCAAATACCTTTTAATGTTCTGTTTTTCAAAAGAAGAATGCAAGTTTCATAAGGGCAAGGACTGTCTTTTTTATTGTATGTATATATGTTATATATGCATACAATAAAGACACACACATATACGTGTGTGTATAACTAGAATTTAGCTCAGTGCAAGGCATAGAGTAAACACTTCATAAATATTAGTTGATTAACTGACAGTTGATTATATAATGTTATTTTGTCTTATTTTATTATCTCATCAGAACAATTAATGAAATAGGCACTATCATTAACTCCATTTTATTGGTGAGAAAACAGTTAAATAAGTTGCCTAGAGTCACACAGCTAGTCTAATCTGAGGGAGGATTCAAATCCAAGGTTTCCAAATTCTAAATTCAGTGTTCTGCCCACTTGGTAATACTGCCCCATTAAGGTGATGGATGACATATCTTTTAATGCCTAGGAGTTTAAGGGTTAGAATCTTGGGTCAACAATTGGCTCCATAGTTGACTATGTCCTGGGTACCAATGTAGAGCAAGTTTGCTAAAGCTAGTACAAGGATTACAGGCTAGCATTTCACCCTTCTAGGGACTCATTAGCATGGTGCAGCTGTTCTGTCAGCCAGAGAAAGTGTCAGTCTCTGATAGTAACAGATATTCCTCCTTCCCCACTTTCCCTCCCCCCAAAAAAGTGTAATGGACACTTCCTTATGTATAACTCCTTGAGGCATTTAAAAATTATGAAGTGGGTGGATTACAGTCTACACTGTTTGTGAAGAAACATTATGAAAATGAAAGGCACCCTGAAAAGTTCTTAAGGATTACCATTCCCAAAGTAAACTGTATAGCATATTTATTAGTTTTGTTTTCTTCATCATTTTAGTGGATTTAGGAGAATGTGCACACCCTAACTTTCAAGCATATGGTGTAGCAACCTTCAAATTGAAGGAATATTCTTTAAAAAAAAACTGTGAATATGATTAGATATGGGATGTGTTTAACAGCTGAAGGGATTTCACACTTAGAGCTCAATTTATGAAACTTTGGAGTTGGCTTTATTTCAACACTAACCCTGGAAGTCATAATTTCCCCCAAGATTTTTTCTGGATTTGAAAATTATTTGTATATGGAACATAAATCATTTTAAAAACAAAGTTATCATAGTGAGACCTGTCTAGATGTGAATGAATAGCATAAAAACTCATGTCTAAAAATATAATCCCACTCAAAATCACCTTCAAATATTATGGCCAATTTAATTTCTTTAATATAAAATTTATTTTGAAAGTAGATTACTACATTTTTACATTTCAGACCATGTTTTCATGTTATTTTATAATGGATGAAATTTGTCTTTTTTTCATTTTTACTAGATGATAAAACTAATACTAACAAAGTTAATTAACAAAATTTTGTCTAGATTTTGTTTTGGGTTTTTTTGTTGTTGTTGAGTTTTGTTTTGGTAGACCAGGGTGGTGGAGTAGAGGATGGGGAAAATAGGAAAAGATGAATTAGAATCATAAAATATTGGGGGTGGAAGGAACTTTAGAAATTATTTAAACCAAATATTGAAAAACCGAGTTCCATGAAGGTTAAAGGTCACATGATTACTCAGAAGTAGAGGTAAGATTAAAATCCAAATTTCCTGAATCCTGTTTCAACATTCTAATTTATTCATTTTAAGCGACACAGAAAGGCCCGATTACCACTGCTACCTATTTTAGTCTTTAAATGTGATTGGACTCCCTAGGAATTATAGAAATACAAATTTGTGGGATAGAGAGCACACATTTATCCTGTCTACTTCAGGTATTCAAAGCTTCCAGGACAGTACCAGGCAAAGAGCCACTTTTTGAACACATATAATTACATGCCAAAGGATTAAGATATTCATTGGGTTCAATTTACAAATTGTAATCTAATGCACTCTTGAAGATAAATTTGAAAATTATCTTGACCACAAATATATTCACCAGTCACTGAAATTTTTTGTAGCCTTTCTCAATCTACTAATGGAATTATTTTTTATCTATATTATTTTTCTCTTCTTTCAATATCCAGAAAACTTGGAATCTTTGACCTTAATATTAAGTATTTTACTTGATTGGTTTACTGCATTTTATTTTTGCCACCACAATTTTTTCTTGATTAAGGGAATTTAGAATTTTTTTCCTTTTATTAATTTTTCCAGTTACAAATTTTGCATATGGTATCACATTTTCAACTTAAACCAACAATTAGTGTTTCTTAATTGCTTATTTAGGAGTACTGCTTAAGACATTCTTGCAAATTAGAATTATATATGTAAATTTATATAATATGCATATAAATATATATATATAATTTTTCCTAAGTTGAGCAGATTTTGACTCAATGACAAGGAAAATAATCCTAACAATGAGGACTATTCCTACTGAAAAAAAGGTTCCATATATACCAGGATATTTATGGCATCATGTTTTTAGGTTGCAAAGAATTGTGAACAAAGTTGTCATTGTTCAGTTGTTTCAGCGGTAAGATCCATTTGGAGTTTTCTTGACTAAGACACTGCTGTAGTTTTATTTCCTTCTCCAGTTCGTTTTATAGATGAGGAAACTGAGGTAGAGTTAAGTGGCTAGATCAGGCTCACATAGCTATTAAGTGTTTGAGATCAAATTTGAACTTAGGAAGATGAATCTTGCTAACTCTAGGCCCAGAACTCTATTTACTGCAATACCACCAATCTACCTTCTTAAACAAAGTATAAACCCATTAAGTGGAAAATAAATAAAATAGAATGCTGCGAAATTTTAATGACCAAGCTTGGTCCCAAGGAAAAGTTGTTTTCTTTAAAGAAGTGTGGGACCATGGTAAGGTGGGGGGGGATAATCATTTATATAATGTCTAGTATGTGCTGGAAATTGTTCTAGGCTATTTACAAATATTGTTCCATTTGACCTATGGTACAGCAGGACAGGTTTTTTTTGGAGATATTAGTTTTTTAAATTATTTTCCCCCCCTTTTAAAATTCCTTATTATAAGTGATGACTTTGAGAAAGGGAAAAGTGAAAAGATATATTGGGAAATATAAGTGATATAAAAACAAAAGATACTGAGAAAATATATTTTTTAAGATAAAGAACTATCCTAAGGTAGAATGGTCAGCCTCAGGAGGTCTTCAAGTTGGATTAACTACTTGTAGGGATATTGTAGTGCAGATCTTCCTTCAGGAATGGCTTCAGTTACTCTAGATCCATAATTCTAAAAGAAATAAGTAGATATAGCACTTCCTAACTGTGTGACCCTGGGCAAGTCACTTAACCCCAATTGCCTCAGGAAAAAAAAGGAAAAAAAAGAATTAAGTAGCTAGACCTAAAATAAATATATCACTTTGAAATCTTCTTAGTTGGAATTGATGGTCCTGGTGAATTTCAAGTCATTGAGAAAAAGAAACATTCCATAGTTGAAAAAAAATTAAATCTTGGAGTCTAAAGACCCAGATTCAGGTCCTAATTCTGGTGTTTATTAACTAGGTGACATTGTCACATCACTTTAACATCTCTGGGCCTCAGTTGCCCAATCTGCATTCTCTTAATAATAATATTCTGTGATGTTTATTAAAAACACAATCTGAGCTAATAAGAGAAAAAGAAAGTGATAAAAGTTGGAAAACATGTGGAGAAAATGGAACACTAATGCACTGCTGGTGTCATTGTGAACTCATCCAATCATTCTGGAGAGCAATTTGAAATATGGCCAAAGGGTTATAAAGCTGTAAATACTCTTTGATCCAGCAATACCACTACTAGGTTGGTAACCCAACGACATCATAAAAAATGGAAAAGAACCCACATGCACAAAAATATTTATGGCAGCTCTTTTTTTGTGGTAGCAAGGAACTGAAAATTGAGAAAATGTCCATCATTTGGGAAATGGCTAAACAAGTTGTGGCATATGTATTTAATGAAATACTATTGTGCTATATGAAATGAGCAGACAGATTTCAGAAAAATCTGGAAAGATATACATGTACTGAAGCTGAGTGAAGTGAGCAGAACCAGGAAAATATTGTTCACAGTAACAGCAGCATTGTGCAGTGATAGACTTTGTTCTTTTCAGCAATAAAATATTCTAAGACAATTCCAAAAGACTCATTATAGAAAATGCTTTCCATATCCAAAGAAAGAACTATGGAATTTGAATGCAGATTAGATTATACTATTTTCACTTTTTTGGTTGTTTTTTCTTTCTTGTGTTTTTTCCTTTTTGTTCTGATTCTTCTTTCACAACATGACTAATGTGGTAATAAGTTTAATATGATTGTACTTGTATAACCTATATTAGACTACTTGACCTCTTGAAGAGAGAGAACAGAGAAGAGAGAAAAGAAATTTGAAACTCAAAATATCATAAAAGTGAATGATGAAAATTATCTTTAGATGTAATTGGAAAAAATAAAATATTAAGTAGAGAAAATTAAAAAAAATTAAAACATCATAGTCTGAGCAGATATAAAAAAGGCAGAGAATACTAAATCTAAGATTTCTTAGAGATCCTCTAATCCAATGGGTTTTTCCATTTTTGTGTTCATGATTTAGACTAAAGTTTAATTAAGGAACTTAGAGAAGTTTTGAAGTTTAGAGAATGCTATAGACCCGTTTTCAGACTAATGTTTTCAATGTATAATATAGAATATGTAGGGTTAGAAATTATTGAATTATTAAAAAGAAAACAAATGTACAGAACTCAAGTTAAGAATCATAGCTAGAATTTGCACTGCAGATTGTCTGAGTTTTGCAAATCTCGTTTCAATTTATCCTCATAGCAACCTTGCAAAATAGATGCTCTTGTTTTCCTCATTTTGCAGATGAAAAAAACTAAGGATGAAAAAAGTTATGTAACTTACTCAGGGTCACCCAGCTAGGAAATATTTGAGGCTGGATTTGAAGTCAGATCATATTCACTCTAAGCCCTGCTCTCTATTCACTGTGTAACCCAGATGCCTCTAAGAACCACTGATCTAATCCAAAGCTTCTTAAACTGTGGGCTATGACCCCCACTGAATGTGGGAGTCATGAAATTCTGATTTATTGTCAGTAAACTTTTGATCTGTATACCTATTTTATATATTTATATACCTGAGGTTGTATAAAAATTTCTTGGATGAAAAGGAGTCATGAGTGGAAAAAGTTTAAGGGAACTCTGATATAGTCCCACCTCCTCGTTTTAGTGAGATAGTGAACTTCTCCAGAAAGTAACAGAGAATTATCATTGGGAACTGGGGAAGTGTGAAGGAACTATAGGCTTCCTCTGCTACCACCTTAAGGAAAGCTCAAAAATAAAATTGTACTAGTGTTAAGAAAAAAGATAAATTCTAGAAATGCCAAACATTTTTCTTTTGTCCTTTACTGAAGACATAAAAACATTTCAGAATAGCCATTTCTGTCATCTTATGTTAACTTTCAATGTGTTTCCTTTTGGATTCAAGCCTAATGTCAAGGATGAAATTATTCTGTGCCATTGGTAATGTGTTCCTAACCTTCAGGCAAGCATGTCTTCCCAGTCGAATTTGTGTGCTGTGGTCAACAAACAAAACCTCATTTTCTCTTGGCCCACAATATTCACAATTATAAAATCTGCTTAACAGGGTTTGTTTTAGCACCTGTGGGGGGTGTGGGGGGTTTGGAGAGGGTAGAATACAAGGCTGCCATGTGGCAGAACAAAGGGGGTCATGTGTCTCCTTGTTAAACAGCTATGTCAGGAACTTGAAGGGTTGCAAACCAAGAGGAAATAGGGTTATAATATTAATAAACACCTGCCTGGTATTAGTATACCTGTTGGACTTGTCCCAGTAACATAATTAATCAACTTACCCTGACCAACCAAACCTCTAAATCCTAAAGCAGGATCTATTACCAGGTCACCCTGTGATTAACCTCTCACCATCAGCCTGCTGTGATAAAGATCAGAAACTCAGCCATCCCATGTTATATAAAACAGAATGTCAGAATTTATACGTCAAGTACTTAAAATGATATGACCTCTTCCTACTGACTTTTTCTTTCAACTATTCTGGAGGTCATCTCAATGACATTATAGGTCATAATGAAAGTTAATGTCATCTTTAACTTCCTCCATATCTCCATATTGTCACTATTGTGGTTGGTCCATAAATGTGTTTTTATTAGTAGGCCATAAATAGATAGAAAAGTCATGTTGAATGGCAAAAACAAAGATTTACATTAATATCACATGTTAATTTACAAAGTATTTTTTTCACAAACAGTTAAATGATATATGTATGGAGGAAAAAAGTACCTACAATGTGTCAGGCACTGTGCTAAGTGCTTTATAAATATTATCTCACTTGATACCACAAAGGGGGGAGGTAGATGCTATTATCCCCATTTTACAGAAAAGAAACTGAGGCAGACAGAAATAAAAACTTGCCTAGGAAAACAAATAGAATGCTTCCAAGACTGAATTTGAACTCTAGAACACGTACTCTATGCACTGGGTCACCTAGATACCTTGTATCATCTAGAGTTCCAAGTATTAGTGCAAATAGTATCATACCCATATTATAGAATGGAAAACTGAGCTTCTGAGATTAAGTGACTTCCCTTTGCCCTAGGTAGATGGCTAATAAATCATAGATTCAGAACTTGATCCTAGGCCTTCTGAATACAAGCCCAGTGTGTAATATAGTATACAAAATTTTTTTTTCCTTTTGTTTGTGTGTTTTTTGTTTTTTGTTTTTGCTGAGGCAGTTGGGGTTAAGTGACTTGCCCAGGGTCACATGGCTAGTTAGTATTAACTGTCAGATTTGAATTCGGGTCTTCTTGATTCAGGACTGGTGTTCTATCTACTACACCACCTAACTGCCCCCCCCCCCATTTTTTTCCTTTTTTCTTAAAAATGATTAGATTTTGTGGGAGATAAGGGAGTTCCCAATTTTACTTCCAGAACTAGACTACAAATGTAGTAAAATCTTCACTGAAATAATTAGAGTATGTGATAGTAACATTATACTTTTACTAAGAGGCTCAAGAAACCTCTAATCACAAGGAAAAAGAGAATAAATTTCACTTTTTTTACTGAACCCTACCATGAAAATGTGCTTTTTTCCTCCAAAACAACTAAAAGAAAATAGGAATGGTGCTCCTAGAAGGTGATAGATAACCAATTGGTCAGGAAATACTTTCAAAGAGAAGTGGATGAGGGTTAAAAAAAAAGCCTGAAGAAATGAACTTATATGACATTCAAGAAACAATAGAATAGAATTAAGTGAGATCCCTCCATTTAAGAAAAAAGACATAAATACAGAACATTGAAAGACAACTAATGAGAAAACTTCTGAAACAAAAATAGTTGGGCTATCATTTCTTTTTCTCTTTTCCTACTGAGGCCAGGCATGAATGTGCTCCCCTTTTCTTTATTTTCTTATACTGAGGTAGTGGTGATAAAAGTAGGGTTTTAAAATGTTCTACCTTTGCTAGTAAAGGCTTTAAACCTATGAGCCCCTGAAACAGGCAGGAGTTATAGAAATAGCGAGGGGCTGCTGGAGGCCCAGGCTACAATTCTGGTTTCTTTTATATCTCCCTGTTGGCCATTTGGAGAAGAATTAAAGAACATTTCTAAATTTATCTGTGGACAATGTGAGTCTGGTCAGGGGTGCAGAAACAGAAACACAGAGTTTAGGACACAGAGGAACTTTCACCAAAGCCTAGGGATTTCATGAAAAGTTGAATAGATAAGAAGAATTAAGTGAAATCAATTACTGTTTTATCAAGAGAAGGCTGAGTTTTAAAAATGTACATATTCACATTTATCTAAAAATATTTAAAATGAGAAAAGGCACAATATAAGCATTATAAACTTATAAATCCACCTGGAATATTATTCTGATTTTTATTTGTTGTGATGAATAATCACTTAGCAATAATAGTTGTCATTAGAAATATATTTTATTTTATTAGCAAAAATAATAACTCATTACAAAGCATAGCCTTTCCAACAGTCCTATAAGTTAGATACTAGAAGTACTATTAAAGTATTATAGTGTGGCTCTGCAATTCATTTCTTCTAATAATCATGAATCTCAAGACAAAACACAAAATGAGTTTACAATAAATGAGTTAGTTTTTTGGACTTGTTCATATTTAGGGGGTTAACTATAATTGATATTAATATTAACCATTCATTTGATTTAATTATGTAGGCTAGAGAAGAAAACTTTCTAAGAATATAGGTTCTAAAAAAACATGCCTATTCACACTGTTGGAAGAGTGGTTGATCTGTACAGTATGTGATATAGCTTTTGGAGAAAATAATAACAAAAAAGGAATTATTGTTATTATTTATTGTCACTATCATTATTATTATTCTAACTGCTCCACCATGTAATATAGTGAAATAAGCCCTATACTTAGAATCAGTAGGCATATGAGCTTGAATTCTGTCCCCATTCTTATTAATTCTACAAAATGGACAAATTTTTTAATCTTTCTCAGTTTATGACATAGCATCTACTCCACAGTATTATAAAGATCAAATAGCATTATATAGATGCTGTTTCTTCTTATTATATTTATTAACATATCAAGCAATCATGGAACTAGACAATGATAATAGTAATAATCATAATACATATTAATCTTCTATTTTTAATAAACACATGCATATTAAAGGAAAAGAAACAACTACTTGAACATACAGGCCCCAGAATAAACATATAACAAAGTCTCAAAAGCATCTATATAAAGCTGTGCAAGAAAAGAAATAATGAATTATAATGCACTGTTCTAATGTACTGACATTAAAAATAGGACAATAAAGAAAGATAAACTAGGAAGTCATGTTTCTAAAATTGATCATCAATAATGTGAAAACCAAGAAAATATATGAAAAATACAAGCCATAGATTTGTTCAAAGTCTCCAAAACCCCCTTGTAAAGAATTGTTATTTAGTTTTTCAATCAGTGAAAAGCAGGTCTAGAACTTTATGGGAATGGAATGAAATATTTAGAAGTATTTACCTAGTAAGAGAATGAAAGCACAAACAGAAGAATTCTCAACTGGGCCATAGTTCTGCAAATAACAGACACTCTGCCATGTTCCAAAAAATGGGTTATTAATTTTAGAATCAGTCCAAGGTTCTAATCCCTCTTTGAATGAGCAGTCCAAAAATTGTCCATGACAAGACTAAGTTAGTTGGGAAAACAATTAAAAAAGAAGAAGAACAAATGAAATAAATGATTGGCTTGCTTTCCCTCATCATGAACTTCTGTTGAAAAAAGAAGGCTTATGACTATGAGCAAGGAATAGTGGTCTGTGTAATAGTAAGATTGTGGTCTATCAGCAGGCTACTACAAGACTCAATCATGACTGAAATCTGACCTACAATAAGGAAATTGACTTTGTTATGCAATTATTGAAACAACCACCACCACCATAGAGTCCAAATCATAAGAAAGAGAATTTTAACCAAGACCCTTCTGAAGCATCTCCCACCAAAGCTGGTTATCTGGAGATCACTTAGTCTATGTTATTTCTAATATTAATTTAATGATCATGGGATCAAATATTATAGAATTAGAACTGGAAGCAACTTTGAGGATGATATAGTTTTACTGTCTCATTTCATAGATGGGGAAGCTGAGACTCAAGGAGAGAATGAATTTCACCTATTTTTTAAATGAACCCTACCACCAAAATTTGTATTTATTTCAAAATAACTAAAGGAAATTTAAATGATTCATCCTGGAAGTTAATAGATAATTGTTGACTAGGGAATGCTGCCAAAGAAAAGTGGATGGCAGAAAGAAGCAGAGAAAAATATGTTTCTTTGTGTCTGTCTCTCTGTCTCTGTCTGTGTCTCTCTACTTCTGTCTCTGTCTGTCTCTATCTTTCTCTCTGCCTTTCTGTCTCTTTTTCTCTCTATCTCTCCCTGTCTCTGTCTGTCTCTGTCTCTGTCTGTTTCTATTTTTGTCTCTGTCTCTCTGTCTCTGTCTCTGTCTGTTTCTATTTTTGTTTCTGTCTCTCTGTCTCTTTCTCTAACTTTCCCTCATGAATCCTGGAAAACTTTCCATCTGAGGAAGTTTTTAACCAAGAAAATTCATCCTCATCAAATGTCTGAGTTTAACCAGAATGTCATCAAATATGTTTTTGTACCCTATTCTTCAGTGTAAATATAATTCTGCATGGCAATATTGATGAAAGAAATAGAGGCATATATATATATATATGTATATATATATAAATTTAAATTCAAGATGTTCCTTTGCTTGCCTGTTTTTGTATAGTAGATATATACTTAAACTTTAGTAAAGTCTCTATTATGATACAAAATAAAATCAGATTGTCTGTTAAATTTTGTTGGATTTCCAGACAATCATGAAAACACATGAGATCTTTATCATTTAGTAAAAATTTTCATATTCATTTTTGAGCATTGGCTATGTCAATCTACCTACTCTTTCCAGTGAGTCTCTAATTCAGTCAGTACAAAGTCCTATGAAAATGTGAAGGGATGCAAATGTGGTATAAGCAATGGCTTGCTACAAAACATTACTAATTATCTGTATTTGACTAATTGTTGAACTATTTGGGGAATCCAAGTCCCTTATAATGTTTTTTGTTAGTTTTTTCAGTTATGTCTGGCTCTTTGTGATCCCATTTCAGGTTTTCTTGAGAAAGATACTGGTTGTGTTTGCCTTTTCTTTCTCCAGCTCATTTCATAGATGAATAAACTGAGAAAAATAGGGTTAAACAATCTGTCCACAGTCACATAGCTAGTGTCTGAGTCTGGATTTGAACTGAAGTTTTCCTGATTCCAGGTCAGGCACTCCACTAACTGCTTTGGAATCCTTAATAACTGCTCTTTTTACTGACCCAATATTAGCACATCCATGAGGTTACAAATTTAAGCTTGACACAATAATTCAGGAAATAATCCAAGTAAATTGTTCTGGAGTGATAGAACATGAGATGGAAGTAGAAACAAAAAAATTACCACCTAAAATCCATCAAATTACCACCTTTGTGGAAAACATACAAGAATATTACTATCAAATTTCAAAACCCCCAGATTAGAGAGAAAATTTTGCAAGAAAAAAGAAAAAAACAATTCAAATATGCTGGAGTTAGAATTGTACAAGACTTATCAGCAGCTATGATAAATATATATATATATATATATATATATATATATATATATATATGGATCCTGGAATCATATCTACCAACAATCAAAAGAACTAGGCCTGCAGCCAAAAATATCATATCCAACAAAATTATGTATAATTTTTAATGAGAAAAAATGGACTTCAGTGAACTTGCAGGTTTTCAGGACTTTCTATCAACTAAACACAAACTTAACAGAAAATTTAACATATAAAAGCCAATATCAAAGATCAGTTTTAATAGAGAATTGTCTCATCTTTATAAGAATTCAAGCCACTCTCTAATCGATAAGTGGTCAAAAGATATGAACAGACAATTTTCAGATGATGAAATTAAAACTATTTCTAGTCATATGAAAAGGTGCTCCAAATCACTATTGATCAGAGAAATGCAAATTAGACAACTCTACACACCTGTCAGATTAGTTAAAATTACAGGAAAAGATAATGATGAATGTTGGAGGGGATGTGGGAAAACTGGGACACTGGTACATTGTTGTTGGAACTGTGAACAGATCCAACCATTCTGGAGAGCAATTTGGAACTATGCTCAAAAAGTTATCAGCTGTGCATACCCTTTGACCCAGCAGTATTTCCATTGGGCTTATATCCCAAAGAGATCTTAAAGGAGGGAAAGGGACCCACATGTGAAAAAAATGTTTGTGGCAGCCCTTTTTGTAGTAGCTAGAAACTGGAAACTGAAGTGATGCCCATCAATTGGAGAATGGCTGAACAAATTATGGTATATGAATGTTATGGAATAGTATTGTTCTATAAGAAATGACCAGCAAGATGATTTCAGAGAGGCTTGGAGAAAATTTGCATGAGTTGATGCTGGGCGAAATGAGCAGAACCAGGAGATCATTATACACAGCAATAAGACTATATGATGATCAATTCTGATGGGCATGGCTCTCCTCAATAATGAAGTGTTTCAAACCAGTTCCAGTTGTTCAGTAAAGAGAGCCATATAACCCAGAGAGAGGGATATGAAATGTGGACCACAACATAATATTTTCATGCTCTCTATTGATGTTTGCTTGCATTATGTTTCCCTTCTCAGATTTTTTTTCTTGTAGATCCAACTTTTCTTGCACAGCAAGATAACTATAAAAAATATGTATACACATATTCGATTTATCAATTATTTTAACATAATTAACATGTAGTAGACTTCCTGCCATGTAGAGGAGGGATGGAGACTAGGGGGAAAAAATTGTAACAGAAAGCTTTGCAAGAGTCAATGTTGAAAAATTACACATACATATGTTTTGCAAATAAAAAGCTTTAATTAATAAAAAAAATTAGAAAAGAAAAAAAGATCAATTTTAAGTTAACCAATATGGACAAACTAAACATGGACAAATTGTTTATTTTTTTTAACATGGGAAATGTAAACCTTGTGTTTAAGATCCACATCAATATAAATGGTCAAAGGATACGAACACACGATTTTCAGATGATGAAATTAAAACTATTTGTAGTCATATGAAAAGGTGCTCCAAATTACTATTGATCAGAGAAATGCAAAATAAGACAACTCTGAGATACCACTACACACCCGTCAGATTGGCTAAAATGACAGGAAATGATAATGATAAATGTTGGAGGGGATGTGGGAAAATTGGGAACCTGATACATTGTTGGTGGAAATGTGAATGGATCCAACCATTCTGGAGAGCAATTTGGAACTATGCTCAAAAAGTTATCAAACTGTGCATACCTTTGACCCAGCAGCATTTCTATTGGGCTTATATCCCAAAGAAATCATAAAGGAAGGAAAGGGCCCCACATATGCAAGAATGTTTGTGGCAGCCCTTTTTGTAGTGGCAAGAAACTGGAAACTGAATGGATGTCCATCAATTGGAGAATGGATGAATAAATCATGGTATATGAATGTCATGGAATATTATTGTTCTGTGAGAAACGACCAGCAGGACGATTTCAGAGAGGCCTGGAGAGACTTGCATGAACTGATGCTGAGTGAAATGAGCAGAACCAGGAGATCATTATACACGGCAACAACAATACTATATGACGATCAATTCTAATGGACATGGCTCTCTTCAACAATGAAATGTTTCAAACCAGTTCCAATTGTTCAGTGAAGAAAGCCATATACAGCCAGAGAGTGATGTGAAATGTGGATCATAACATAACATTTTCATGCTCTCAATTGATGTTTGCTTGCATTGTCTTTCCTTTCTCTGATTTTTCTTTCTTGTAGATATGATTTTTCTTGCACAAAAATGATGTGTGGAAATATGTATACATACATTCGATTTATCAAGTATTTTAACATAACATGTAGTGGATATCCTGCCATCTAGGGGAGGGGTGGGGAGTAGGGGGGGGAATTTTGTAACAGAAAGCTTTGTAAGAGTTAATGTTGAAGAATTACCCATACATATGTTTTGCAAATAAAAAGTTTTAATAATAAATAAATAAATATTTTAAAAAAGATTCACATTAATAGGATAACTCAAAAAACTTAAGTCAAAAAGACTTAAGGTAAAAATAGTAATTATGTTATACAAATGAGGTGCAGAGGAAGAATAAATATAGAGGCATGAAAAGGGGAAGAGGGCTCATAGCTCTGAAAATCTACTCACATAAGGACATGGTTAAATAGGTAATACTCTATACATACCATGAAGGATATAGCACCTTCCAAAATCTATAAAGAAATAAGAGGGGAGGGATGGGAGGATGAAGAAGGAAAGGGTAGGAAAGAAGACAAGGAAGGATGGGGAGAGATTAAGTAATAGCAAGGCAAGTTGTGGAGAAGAATTTAATTAAAGAGTAAGCAGGGATAGGAAAGATATGTGTATGTGGGATGTGTGTCTATGTGTGTATTTGTCTACATGTGGATACATAAATACATCTTTTCTTAACTCTAGTTTGTTTGGGGGGTGAGAAAGGGAGAAAAAGAATAAAGTAAATAAAGTGCACAGCAGAGAACCAAAGAACAATTTACAAAGAAGTAAAGAAAAATGGACATTCATGAATATGATTTCTTCTATTAATATATATATATATATACTTTCTTGATCAGGTAATTTGTTGTTATATATTGTTGTTGTTGTTGTTGTTGTTGTTGTTGTTTTGTTGTTATACATTTTGAATCCTCCCTGATGTTCTGCTGGACACATGACAATGTTCTCTTTTGCTTTGCTTTTTTTTTTTTTGTATTCCTTTTCTGGTTTTCCTTTTTTAACAGTATTTTTTCAAATAAAATAAATTTGAACAAGAAAAATAAAGAAAATCAAATTCAAAAAAAATCATCTCAAGAAATTTCTAGCTTTTATCATCTATCTCAGTTACTTCATAAGGGTTTAGAAATAACTCACCAAATTTAAATCATTGTTTTCATTCTTTGATCCCTTCTAGAACAAACTCTAAGGAATAGCTACGGTAAAATGGAATTAAAAAAAAAAAACTTGATTCAAATGACATTTCCTTCTCTCATTATTATCATATATTTAGATCTGGAAAGAAATTTAGCATTCATGTCATTTTAGGGATGAAGAAAATGAGGCTAAAGGAGGAGGTTAAGTAACTTGCCTTTAGATCATCCAGGTAGAAAGTGAATCCAGGCTCTCTGAATCCAACTTCAACACTCTTTTCATTCTACCACTCTGCCTCACTGTCCCAGAAAGCAGATTTATCAAAATATTATTCACATTTTAATGTTTGTTGCTTTCAATAATTTGCTGAGCACAGCCTACATGATGGGATTTTTTATTAAAGCCTTTTATTTTTAAAACATATGCATGGATAATTTTCAACATTCATCCTTGTCAAACTTTGTCTTCCAAATTTTTCCTTTCTTTCCCCCCGCCCCTTCCTCTAGATAGTAAGTCATTCAATATATGCTAAACAGGCAATTCTTCTATAAATATTTCTACAATTATCATGCCACACAAGAAAAATCAGATCAAAGAGGAAAAAAATGAGAAAAAAAAAACAAGATGCAATCAAACAACAACAAAAAGAGTGAAAATGTTATATTGTGATCCACACTTTGTTCCCATAGTCCTCTCTTCATCACAAGACCATTGGAACTGGCCTGAATCATCTCATTGTTGAAAAAAACTTTGTCCATTAGAACTGATCATCATATAACCTTGCTATTGCCATATACAATGATCTCCTGGTCTGCTCACTTCACTTAGCATCAGTTCATGTAAGTCTCTCCAGGCCTCTCTGAAACATTATGGGATTTGAAATTAAGTGTCTATTTTTAACATCTTCCTGGATTCCCCTACACAAAGACCTCTGTAATTTATACCCTCAAATACTGAGAGACTCCTTAATGTGTGAGATGCCAGGCCATTTGAATGGATGCCAGTCTCAGTTTAGTTCTATTGAAAATTGTCATTCCATGGATAGCAGTTTCCATCATGGAGCTGACATATGAGAGAAAGGAGGCTTATATTCCTGAGATCCAAGTTTCATCAAGAGTTTGTGTACTTTTAGAAAAAGCATCACTAAATTATTTTTATTGTGAATTTAATAGCTGTGAAACAAAAATGCCTAAGTAACATAAAAGATAAAAAGTTTACACAGAATCCCTAGTTTGGAACACAGAAGAATCAAGTTTTATTTCCCCTTTCAGGTCTTCTCACAATCAACCTTGGACTCGTTTTTTTTCCTTCCTATTTTCTTTTCTTTCTTTAAAAAAATGGCATTAGTGACAGTTTTAGTTCTAAATCTACTTTAAATTGCCTCATGTGGTCTTTTCAAGTTTTCTTGCATGCTTTATACTCGTTTTCAATATTACCACACATATCTTACATTAATATGGACAGCTAAATGGCACAGTGGATAAATATCAGCTCTAGAAGCTGGATGACCTGATTCAAATTTGGCCTCATATGCTCATTACCTATGTGACCCTTAACAAGTCACTTAACCCTGTTTGCCTCAGTTTCTCATTTATAAAATGAGTTGGAGAAGGAAATGGCAAACTATATCAGCATCTTTGCAAAGAAAATCCCAAATAGGCTCACAAAGATTCTGAAACAACCCAAAAATAAACTCATACAAATATATCATAATTTATTTAGCTATGCTCAAATTGCTGGATGTTTTTTCCTCACTTAACACTGTTTCCTTCAGTTCCTCATTTGTAAAATGAGTTGGAGAAGGAAATGGTAAACCATTTCAGTATCTTTGCAAAGAAAATTCCAAATAGTCTTACAGAAAGTCTGAAACAACTCAAAAATAAACGCATATAAATATATCATAATTTATTTAGCCATCCTCCAACCACTGGACATGTTGTTTCTATATTTTAAGGGGGGAGAGGTATTTGAAGGTGAAGTTTTCTAAGCATTTTGTAACTAAATATGCAACTACACAAAATATAAAGTAGAAAATAGCTGACAAAGCCCCTTTACACATCAAAAAGGGCACCATATTCCTTTAAAAACTTGGTACCTTGTACTCTGGGATAGACTATATTTGCCCTAAAATTAGTCCGAACTTTTGACCTTCAGAACAGATGCAAGATATATTTTTGCTTAAAGGAAATGGTAATATAGCACAGCTCAGTGACTTGAATTTGATGGTTTGTCAACAGTTTGATTTTACATCAGTGTTTTGAGTACAAAGGAACCTATGGGGCTTAGGCTAAGCACCAAACATAAAAATGAATAATTTCCTACATGTATGCAGCCATTTGCACATAAATTTAAGTATCGCACACATAAACCTATGCTCACAGGAATATTTATTTTATTAACATTTCTGTGGTAGATGCCACCATGGACTTTTAAAATTTGCAGTATTAGTATTTACTTATATTCCTATATATCTTCACATATGTACTACATATATATACTTCTATCTCTATATATGTTTGTGTGTGTGTGTGTGTGTACCTAGGCTCAGAAGGAGTGTGTTTCATCTGACTCTAGGATTACTTTACTATTAAATAAAGAAATGAGGACCCACCAGAGCAAAGACTATAGGTATATAAAATTCTCATAATTTCTTGGCATGAATGTTACTGCTGCCCAGGGGTATAGTAACTTAGTCACTCTACCACAAGGAAAACTTTCTAAGTTTTCTTTTGTTTGTAATAAAATCCAAAAAATTGATGTAAAGGAGGCAGGAAATCATCAAAACCTCCCTTTTCTGGGCCAATTTTGCCTTTGGAGTTTCAAAGTCCTCTTTCAAGCACACTGCAGAGGAAGAGAAAATTGATAAATCACGAAGAAAGAAACCACAGAACTATGAATCTTGTCATTTTTTTTCTCTCTGAAGAAATTACTCAAATGATTTGGAATGATTAAGACCCATGCAGGAGAGGCAGCCAAACAGTCTCCAAATCTGGATAACCATTTAGCAATAATGTGAAAGTTGCTCTAATTCAGCACTTTAAAATGGTGCCCAGTGGAGTATTTAGAATAATACAATGAACAAACATGTGGCAATAGAAACTTTGCATTAAGATAATATTATTGAAAATTCATACTTAAAAGTAGGCAGATTATGTTTTGTTTTGTTTTTATCCAAAGAAAGGATATACACATTATAGATAATGTTAAGTATGATTATTAGATCTTGGTCTGAATACTAGACAGTAACAGATCTATGAATTCTCATTGACTCAAGTCTTCTTAGCATTTTCCCCCCAGAAGAGTTATAAAGAGTTCTGTGCATTCCTTGTAGTTATCTACAAATAAATGATTGAGAATGACCATATCTAGAAGTTTTGGGAGATCATCCAGAATTATCTTCAGAAATGTGAAACCTTATCAAGGCCTAAACAGATGCTTGATCAGTAATGTTTGAATTAGACTTGCAACAACTTATGATTTTTCAGATACAGCCTCAGAGGCAAATGAAAGACTAAAAGCAACTTTTTACTAATCCAGTATCTTAACAATACAAATAAAGATGTCTCAGCCTCTTATGCTCTGGGATACTATTTGTATGAGATGACAAACTGTTGTCTCTCTATCTGAACAGCTGGACAAGCTGGTATGAAGAAATAGCCACAGAGGATTTTGGAATGTCCAGTTGTGGCTGAACAGATGTGATGGATGAAGAAAATAGCTTTCTCCTTCATATTTGGTTTCTTGTTGTATAGCCCAGGTTTCCCTAGGAAGGAGGTGCCATTTAATACATTTGAAAAACCCTAAAAGTTGTTCTATTGCTGCTTTTCTTCTCCCCAGTGGCTCTGCTTCAATCAGAGCCCCAGGCATACACACAAAGATAGGGCTGCCTCTATGTTAAATGTGGGTATCCTTTCTATATCCAACTCCCTTTGGCACTTATTTGCTATCTTCCAGTTATGTGAGAGGGGCGGTTCTTGGCAGGGCTTCTCCTTCCTCAAAATATGTCTGTCATCTATCCAGTGCCCTAAAGCTCATGCATTCTATTTTCCAAAATGACAGGAGTCAAGATTAAAATTAATTCCCTTAATTTTAGTAGTTTTCTGAAATGAAAGACAGACAGAGGCACAGAAAGGGAAGTAAAGACAGAAGGGAGAGAGAGAAAGACAGACACACACATACACACACACACACACACACACACACACACACAGAGACAGAGATAGAGACAGAGAGAGACAGAAAGAGTCAGAGACAGAGACAGAGAGAGACAGAGGCAGAGACAAACAGAAACAATTTACATATTACAAAATATATTTAAATTATTATCTTTCAACTTTAGTGCTATGCAAATTTTAAGTACTTAATAAATCTTTATTGAATTAAATTAAATCATATTGAATTCATAGACACAAAAATGTATAAATGAAAAAGGGGTAAGAGAAAAAGAAGAGATAGGTATAAGTATCAATGGTGATAGTGGTGGTGATGCTTGTTTTTACCCATGCCTGAGCATGCAAAGAATGGTTCTATGCAAAAAGAAGGAAAGATGAGATCAGCCTTTACAAAAGTTTGCAGATATAGCTTCACATACTTCATGATCAGGAGAAGAGAAGTATATGATAGTTGAAAACATAACTCTGGACCATCGTTAGTAATGCAGGATCTCATGAGATAATCCAGGGCGGGAAGAATAATCTAATGTTCAATGATACACAATAGACACTCAATTTGTAGTTATTGGTTAAATGTAAAGAATAGACATTCTCCTCAAAAGTGAGATTCATTGATATGAACAAAACAAGAATAAAAAAGAAATATTATTAAGTGAATGGAAACTACTTAACTATAAAAGTGTCTTGGTGCAAATCAGAGATCTTAACAAATATTTAGGTTATACTTTGAATTTCATCAATGGAGGAAATTCCAAGTGTAGAAATTCCCTCCATCAATTCAGGTCTTCTATAACCTATATTTTTAGAGATTTGTTTGAAAGCACTGAGACATTATGATTTGCCTATGGCTACACAGCTAATAAGAATCTAAGGTGATACTTGAATCTTCCTGGTTGTCAGGCAGACTCTTTATTCAGTAAGTTATTGTGGTTTTTCTTCTGGAAAAGACTCTAAAATCATTAAAATTTTACATGATAAAATGTTACATTTATTTTAACCAAATCAGGATTTTTGAAGGATCATAGCAATTCTCCAGGTACCATCTCTGTATAAGTACTTTGGGTTTCTTCTAAATAATAAGGGCGGTTCATATTTGTACTCTTACATAGAGATGGTAGCAATCGATTGGTTTCATTTGATAGATGACAAAAAGGAGAACTAAAGACATAAAGTAGCACAGCTTGTGAATAGCAAAAGTGGATCCATGTGCACAATACAAGCCAAATTCTATAGTCAAAGTAGCCTTTCACAAATCAGACAGGAAAATATTTCAGTCTATGAAGAGAAAAAAAGAGATGTTCACACATCAGAAATTATAATCCAAAAAGGAGCTATTATATCCTATTTATATTCTCCCTTGAAGAAAATTGATTCTATTTGTACCCCCCTCTTACTACTGAATCAGTTTTTTAAAAATCCCTCTTTTTCTAATTATAATTGGATGAAAGTGGTATTTTGAATTAAGGGGCAAAGTTGGTTTTTGTTCTGTAAGAGTTTACAAAGTAAGATGGTTTAGGATTAGAAGAAGAGCTTATAGGTTATAAGCTAATTATGAATTGTTGCTGCATAAGTTGCTTTCCTTAGAAGAAAGAAATCCAGTTGGTACATTTTTTCTTTTGAGGATCCAACTTAAAAAGCTGTTGGTGGCCCCTTCAATAAAATGCTTTTGAAGCAAATATTTCCAAATATCTTAGAAAGGGCAAAATCCCTCTTTCCTCAACAGGTGAAAAGGCTCCAATTTAAAATAGGTCCTTGTTCAACAGGAGGCCAGTCTCACAAGGTATGCCCATGTAATGAAACACTCTATCAACAACCCAGGTAAGTACCAACATCCTGGGGATTTGGTTTAAGAACACCCTCTATTATATGGAATGCCAGTGATTGTAAGTACTGAAGAGATATTTTAAAAGCAGAAATTAATTGAAGTTGATACTTCAAATGAAATTTATGAAAACGATACAGAATGAGAACAAAAAAATGGGTTTTGTTGCTTTAATCTAAACCTGCGATACATTCACCCAAATTTTTCCATGGACCCAGGTTTTGCTGAAGAACTGCCTGCCTGATTTAGAACACAGCTAACATTTCTAAGCCTGATTTTGAGGGTTGTTTTCTAGAAAAGTTTATGGTCACAGCTGCAGTAGTTATGGGTTGGTTTATAGTGCCTTGCCCATCCATAGGCCCATATGTCCAACAGAGTTTGTTTGATACCATACCTTCTACAGGCACGGAGCAGTCCTTGAGGTGTGCCTATAAACCTGCCATTAAATGTGCCAGCTGTACTCATAAACTTACATTAGCGGCCTCAATCTGCCTGCCTTACAAAAAGTCATTGGCAATAAATCCATGGTCAGTCCATATATGTACTTTTAAGTATTTTTTTACACTTCTGAAAAGAAAATATAAAATATCCCCAAGCTTTTTCTCCTGTGATCTTGACTGAAATAAGAGCTGATTTCTTTAGGGTATATAAACAATTTCTTTAAAGGCCCCTTTTCCTTTGTTTTTTTACTCTGTCCATCCTCTCTGACGTTCCTCTTCCTCCCCTCCCCCTGGTTAAAAAAAGAAAAAGAAAAAATATACATAATGATGAAAAACTTTGTACTATGATAGAAAGAATATAGAACTGAGAGTCAGGAGCCTAGGATTCTTGTCCAAGTGGAGCCCTTAACTCAAAACATGCTTTTCATCCAATTATACTTAGGGATTTTTTAAAACTGATTCAGTGGTAAGATGGGGGCACAAATAGAATCAATTTTCTTCAAGGGAGAATATAAACAGGATATAATAGCTCCCTTTTAGATTATAATTTGTGATGTGTGAACATCTCTCTTTTTCTCTGCATAAATTGAAATATTTTCCTGTCTGATTTGTGAAAGGCTACTTTCACCGCAGAATTTGACTTGTATTGTGCACATGTAGAATTTGACTTGTATTATGTACATGGTTTCCTGCCATGTAAAGATGAAACTTTGAGACTTCATGATTCTATGAATGTTATTCAAGGATTTCCTCCAGTAAAAGATCTCAACATATCCATGTCTGTCCATACAATGTGATTCTAATTCAAAACCTCTCGTGCCATGAAAGGTTCTCACCAGTATGTGAGGGAGCTTCTTTACTATTTTTTGACATCAGAAGGATGCCAAGGAAGCATAAAAACTGTTAGTTATTTCTCTTCCTCACCAAGTGAGCAGCTTATTTTATATTGTATTCATTTCCTTTTTAACATCCTTTGTGCTACTTGTTTTTTTTTTTGGGGGGGGGAGGAACTTCTTCATTTCCTTTCCAAGTACACTTGCTAAGAGTTACTATGATATTTTTAAATGATAATCCCTTGATTATTTCAATAAATTTAAAGAACATTTAGTTTCTATTTTTTTTTCTTAAGGTAAAGGTATGAAGAATGCCTAGACACTGCCTCATTGAATAGGATATGTGGTTTTTCCTTGGGGTTTGGAAATTCATTCGGATCATATTTATTTTAATCAGCATGAATTGTCATTTTGACCTAGAATAAGAGAGACTTCAAACCTATGTTCATGAATAAAAGTCCCCAGTGGTGGTGGTTTGGTTTTAGTTGACCTAGCCTTTCTGACTGATCAGACAGGAAGACTATCTTCCAAACTGACCTGCTTGCAAGTTAACAATGAGTTTTATATTTAGATACATGTATTAGCTACAGACTTCAAATTCAAAATATCTGTTTTGACATTTGAAAAAAAGGAAGATGCAATTTTATTGGTTTAGTGATTTCTTAGTATGAAACTCCTCTACTAATGTAATGATCTTTTATTATAAAAATAAAAAAAATAATCTGAGAGAATTTTTGAGGGTTCTGGGAAGTTAAATGATTGGTCCAAATTGCATAGCTTGTGTGTGTCAGAATTAAGATTTAAACCCATTTCCTTCTGACTCTGAGGTTTTTCCTTCCCCAAAAAATGTCAAAATATTAGAAAGAATGAGGAGATTTTAGCTGAAATTCTCCTTAGATGCTATGTGTAATCAAAAAAGTGGCTTATTTGTTTCACATTATTATTACTTTGACAACCTGCAATTTTAATTATGGCTCACTTAGCTCAGATTTGTCTAAATTATGTTTTCTAGTAATTATTTCAGCTTTTTCTTCTGCTTTCTTAGATATTAGAAACAGAGACCATATCTAATATCTAACTAGGAGCCAAATCTTGTCCATTACACCTTCAGATCAAATTAACAAATTCTATCCCTTCGTTTCCATTGTCATGGTTGTCCTCTCTGGTTCATGTTCTTGTCTTTATTCCTGGATGACTTCTTGGTTCTCTGCTTTTAAGGGTCTCTTCACTGTAACTCATTTTGCATACTCCTGGCCTAACCAATTTTTTGCACAGGATTTGATCATGTCCACTCATTTGTTGAGAAAGCATTCAATGTCTCCCCGTTGCTCTTTGTCTAAAACTCCTTAACTTGTCATTCAAGGCCTTCTACAATCTAGCCCCAATCTACTTTTTAAACCCTAGTTCCTACCATTCTAATAAATGAACCCTACCCTCTGATCAAACTATAATTATAATCTTCACAACATACTTTTAAGCACACTAGAAAACAAAATGAAACCTGTTTCTTCAGTTGCCAAGTTGAAAGCCAAGATTCCTTCCAACATTTAACATCTAATGACTCTGACTTTTTTATACAAAACATGAAAATTATGCATCTAGCATAATTATATGCTTATTTTTCAATTCAATTAATTGAACAAGTATTTATTAAGCTCCTACTATATGTTGGGCATGGTAATAATTGCTAAGCAAACAATGGCAGAGACAAAGCCCTTCCTGCCCCTAAGAATCTTATTAATAACAATAGCTGTCATTTTAATATTAATTTGTTTCATAAAGTACTTTACATATACTATCTCATTTACTCTCTCATTAACCCAGTGAAGCAAATATTATAGTAATAGGCAACTAAGTGGTACATTGTACAGAAAACTGAGTCTGAAGTGAGGAAGACCTGAATCCATTTTGGTCTTAGACAATTACTAGCTGTGTGATGTTGGGCAACTCACTTAACCTCTGTTTGCCTCAGTTTTCTCATCTGTAAAATAAAATAACAATAGCACCTACCTCCCAGGGAATTTGGGAGGATTAAATGAAATAATAAAAATAAAGCCTGGCACATAATAAGGACCATATACATGTTGATTATTATTATTGTTTATTATGAACATTTTATCAATAAGGAAATAAAAACAGATTCAATGACCTTCCCAGAATCACATACCTAATAAATATATGAAGTAAAATTTGAACCCAGATTTTCTTACTCCCACTCTAATACTTTATCCTGTGTGTCACTTTTGCCTCTTTAAATAAAACATGTCAGCACTAGAAATTTTTCATGTAAAATAATTTCTTTTAATGGGTTTCTTTCTTAAAACTCACAAAATAGCAATCATTTGAATGAATGACTGAACAATAAAGCTGGGAAAAGCCTGATTGGAGATTAAAACCTCTTCAAGAAAACAGATTTCCAAATAAAGATAAGTCAGAAGCCACACATAAGACCCTCTTCATCCAAAAGCCCTGTTAGAAAAGTAGTATCAAAGACTGCCTATACTTGATAGGTTTACAAATGTAAACTTGCCTTCAGTTAATTAAATAAAGCACAGAGAGAAAAATGAACCATTCTTTTAGTAAACATGAGTAGTCCGTTTTTGTACTGAACATACTGTGTTGTGTTCAGTCATTATAGTCCATATGTCTGATCCTTTGTGACCCCATTTGGGGCTTTCTTGGAGAAGATACTAAAATGATTTGTCATTCTCTTCTCCAGCTTGTTCTTTAGATGAGGAAACTCAGGCAAACAGGGTTAAGTGACCTGTCCAAAGTCACACACTTAGAAAATATATGAGGAAGGATTTGAATTCAGGAAGAACGGTCTTTCTGGTTCCAGTCCTGAAGCTCTATCCAAGATAACACTTAGCTCTACCCAAATCATTACTCAGTCATATAGCTAGAAAGTAGAAGTAATGGACATAAAAGGATGGCTATTTTAGCAGCCTAAGCTATCAATGTTGGCTCTCCATTTGGGAATAATAAAGAAATGAATGTGCTCCTGCTGTCAGGGACTTAAACCAAAATATGTCACTTCAAAGTTGAAAGGTACCACAGAGGCCAACCAATCCAATGTGCACCTGGATACAGATAAAAAAATTTAAAATAAAAAAAAAAACTTCAGTACATCTTCCCAACAAGTGGTCATTCAGCCCTTGCTTGAAGATGCTCAGTAAGATGGAGGTTCACCACTACCCCAAAACATCCCATTCCACTTTTGGAGAGCTCTAATTATAAGGACATTTTCCTATACTTCAAAGCCTTAATTTGTTACCCACTACTCCTAGTTCTTTCCTCTGGAGCCAATAAGAACAAATATAAGCTCTTTTCCATATGATGGTTCTTTGCATACTTGAAATTTAGTAAAAATGAAACATAAAACACACACACACACACACACACACACTCTATTCCACATGAAAAAAATTTCAAAGAAAAGGAGGCAGTCATGCAGAGGATTACAGAGTACCTCACAGACTTTGTTTTAGTGGGTTTTTCATATGTGATATGTAAATTTAGAAGAATTTATTCATAAACAACTTTTTTAAACAATGCTTGATCTGGGTTCTTTCCCCTGCCTCTTTCAAGTTTAGGGAGGCACCAAAACTTTAAGACAATTAGAAGTATTTCAATTAGCATCATTCAAGTTCTTTGAGGAATATACAATGGTGGTACATATAAGTCATGGACTTATTGCAATAGCATTCATAAAATAAAAAATGTTGCATACCAAATTCAGGCTGAAAATTGTGTATTGTTAAGCACAATCATAAACTAAACACATAGTATTGAGATGACCTGGAAAGAACTCTTATGGAGAGATCATTTCACATAATTCTGGCTTTTATAGTGTTCTTCCTCAGATACTTGCTATCTATGTGATCCTGGACAAGTTATTCAACCTCTCTTATTCTGTTCTCTCATCACTAAAATGAGGTTAATAATAGCGTGTGCCTTGCAGGGTTGTTGTGATTATGAGATGAGAAAATATATGTAAAGCACTTTGCAAACCTTAAGGGCCTATTTGCATATTAGCTATTATTATTATACATAGAAGAACTTATATGATAAAAGAAGAATAATTTGCCCAAGCTCTCATGGAAAATCTTGGGTTTTAAATGAGTCATCGCATTCTGTTGTACAACTCTTTATTACAAAGAGCCATCTTAAATAGAAAGATAAACAAATGAATGAATGAATATATATATATACATGTATATATGTGTATCTGAAAAAAATTAATCTAAAGTTACATTTGCTCAGTAACAACAATTTAAAACTGTCCCTATTCAATAGGGCAGTTGTCTCTGACTCCTGTTGAGTTGACCTTGACCCTTGTTGAAGATTGAGAAAGAGGTAAGGTGGGAATCTGCCTCAGAAATTGGTCAATGGTTAATACTGAATTGATACTCAAAAATATTGTCATCTTTTATAATCAGTGTATTTGGATTGTGTATAGATAAAATTATATATTTGTTTTCCTTACATAAATATTCACCTTTTTAAAGATTTTTCCTAGTGTTATCTATTCCCCATTTATATTTCAGTTTATGGGATTGGGGGTTTACAACCTAGTAGAAAAAATGCTTTAACAATGTTGTATTCATTATGTTACATATTATAAATTGCTTGCAAATTTTAATAAGATAGGAGCATTCCACCAATGTTTAATTGCATTTCTATTAAGAACCTTTGAGTTTCACAATGATTTTTTTCTACAACAAATGTTTATTAAATATCTATTGTATGCAGAAAACTGTACTAAGTGCTTGAAAATATAAAGTTTCGCTTAAACTTGGTCTTGACCTTTGTAGAATTGACAGTCTTCCCAAGGGATAAGGCACAAACAGAAGTATTTATAATGCCTGACAATATATGATGTATGCATCACAAGCTAAAAAGTCAAATACCATCCTAAGAATATGGGAAGAAGTAGTAGAATTTGGTCATAAATAGAGAAGATAGAATCACTCTTTAATGCATCAAACTTACAGAATTCACCTATTTAATGGAAAAAACACATTTACCTTTCAATAGTATAATATTGCCAATCCTGGAACCTAACAAATATTCCTCTAGCAAAGAATTCTTCAGTCTCTCTCAGATCATTGCTGACTGCACTTGAGATCATGTTTGATGACTGTCAGATTTTTTTTTCTCAGAGCTTAGCACATGCAATAGGGGGAGTGGGGCATTCCAGAAGGCAGATACCCTGTGATGATAGACATTCATTAGGTTTTTCTGAAGCAAGAATTTGTAAGTTCATTTTTTAAGTTTAGAATTCTGTTAAATGATTGTTTATCAAGTAAATGAATACTTTCACATTATAAAATCAAGTCTCTCTCCCTCTCCCCTCCTCCCTCCCTCCCTTTCTCCTCTCTCTTCTTTCTCTTCTCTCTCTCTCTCTCTTTCTCTCTGTCTCTGTCTCTCATACATACACACATACAAGATAAATAATTAAGCAATAAAGTTTATGTAATTAAGAAAAATAATAAATGTCCTCATATGAAAAGCATATTCTTTTTTTCCTATGTTGCTACAATACTGTGAACCCCAGGATATTAATAGCTTCTCAAAAATTGCAGATTAAGGGGCAGCTAGGTGGCGCAGTGTATAGAGCACCAGCCCTGAAGTCAGGAGGACCTGAGTTCAAATCTGGTCTCAGACACGTAACAGCTGTGTGACCCTGGGCAAGTCACTTAACCCCAATTGCCTCAGCAAAAAAAAAAAAAAAATTGCAGATTAAGTTAGATGGAAACAGAGGGGACTTAAGCATTGCCCAATTAGAGGAATAGAGTATTGGAGAACTCAGTATGTGGTGGTTTTTCAGGTATTGGCATAGGTTTGGAGGAATGAGTACTTAGACATGGCCTCATTTTTGGTACTTTAGGTAGGGTTGTGAGGTAGCAGTGCTGTAATGGAGGAAATTGCTTGTTTTGTAATCAGAAAATGTTGGTTCTGTCATTAATTAGCAGTGTGATCAATTTAATCTATCCAAGTCTAACCTTCCCCATAAAATAGGGGAAAAAAGAGATTTTGGAAGACCAGATTCACAGGATCTTTTGAGGAAAATGCTTTGTAAAATACATATGCATATTGGAAATGGTAACTTCTAATTTTATCAATTCAAGAAATTCTGTCTTCTAAAAAAACTTCTTATACTGATAAAGCTAACAATTTCTCTAACTTTCTGGGAGAATTTTATTTTTTCTCTGTTTTCAAAGCATCTAACATTGTAACTGACACACAAGGGAATTACTTGTTTGTTGATTGATGGATTGATTAGTTTCCTGTGGGTCATATATGTGACTTGATGTCAGGAATTTCTAATTCCAAAGATAACCCAATATCAAGTTTGATGACACTGTTTCTTGTTTTTGATAACATGATAGGAATTCAGCTTGAAAGTTAAGCAAGCATTGCAAAAATAGCCCAATTTACTTTCAACTTACTTGTTTTCAAAATCTGGTCATTGCCAGTAAGAATAATCACTTTGTGACTTCCAATCAAACAAGCAAACATTTATTAAGCATTTACTATATGCTAGATGTTTTTTGGTGCTCGAGTCAAAGAAAAAAAATTTCCTCAAAGAATTTACTTTCTAATATAAGAATATACAAAACACATATAAAATAGATACAAGATTATTTGGGGAAAGACGCTAGAAGTTTGGGAAAACTCATTAGATTGTATGCTCCTTGAAAGCAAGGGTCATCTTTCTGAACAACATGCTAACGGTTTCATCAACAAAAGAGCAGATTCCTTACTCACGCTTTTTAATTCAATCCAATAAGCATTTATTAAGTGCCTATTATGTGATAGATAAAAAAAATGCCATGTTCTCAAGAAGTTTATATTCTAGTGGAAGAAAACTAGTACATAAAAAATGAAATACAAAATATAGATAAAATAATTTTCAGGGGAAGAGGACTTGCAACAGGGAAGAATTAGGATAGTCCTTTTTGTAACAGGTAGAACTTAACCTAAACTTTGAAGGAAGCTTGATATTCTAGAAGATGCATTTGAGGAAGGAATGTAGTTACTTACTTCTTTCTCCTATATACAAAGGATAGCCTATAAAAAAGGCCAAGAGATAAAAATATGAAATGTCACTTATGAGACATAGTAAGGAAGCCAGTTTGGTTGGAACACAAAGTCTATGAAGAAGCATAAAAGGGTGAAATGTGTGGAAAAAACAGACTGGAGAAGTCAGATTGTAAAGGGTTTTGATAGCCAAAAAGAAAAATTTTTATTTTATCTTTCAGACAAAAGCTTGTCACTGGAATTTTGTATAGAGTTGAATAAGGCAGTCAGATTTGTACTTTAAGAATATCAATTTGGCAGTTGTTTGGAGGATAATTAAAGAATCTGGAAAATTTTAAGAAAATGAAAGGAATTAAGGACAAGGAAAACAAAAGTTAATAAATACTTATTTAGCAACTACTATGTGCCAGGCACTGTATTAAATGTTTTATAAATATTACATCATTTGATCCTCACAACAATCTTGAAAGAGAGATGCTGTTATTATCCCTACTTTATAATTATAAATTGAGGCATTAAGTGAATTAGGCAAAATCAAAAAGATAGTAAGATCTGAGTCCACGGATGAACTTGTCTTCCTGACTCCAAGCCCAGCATCCTATCTATTGTGCCACTCAACTACTTCAAATTACAAGATGTCTACAATAATCTAAGCAAGAAGAGATATATTGTATATATATAACTATGTATAACAATGTAGTACTATGTAACATACAAATAAACATATAATTTGTCACACAAAGACTTATTGAAATATCTGGATCACTGAGAATTTAGATTATAAATCCAAAGCCAAAACATATCAGAGATATTTGAACCTGTCTTTCAGACCCATGTATGGTACTCTACATGCCATGGAATGAAGCTTATCATATGTAGATCATATATGAATTCATCATTACAGGGAACTTTTGGTGGCTAGTTTTCTCTGTTAGCAAAGAGCAACATCGGCTTTACAACTTAGAGTTTCTCAATACATTGAAAAGCATTGACTGCAAGGTATTCCTGACTCTAAGGTCAGCTCTCTATCCACAATACTACACTGCTTCACATCTTGTCTATCAAGAGTTCTAGACTTTTTTGTATCAGGAAGCCTTTTGGAAGCCTGATGAAATTTATGAATGTCTTCTCGGAATGATATTTTTAAATAACTCAAGAAAATTAAATTTGACTTAGAGGTTAGTGAAAATAAAGATATATTTAATCTATTCAAGTTCAAAGACTGAAATCTATCCACAGACTCCTTGAGGTATTCATGGATTCCATATTAGGAACACATATGTGAATATATGTAGGTTTATGCATATATTAATATATGTGTTCATACATTTGAAAAATGTTCAGACATTATAATGATTACTTAGTAAAGTTTATTTCTGCTTCTATGTAAACTGTGAATTTAAGCATTTTGTCCAAAGAATTCTTATGAAAAATTGTTATTAATGAATTTTTTTCCATTAGATTTTAAAAAACTTCCTTTGATCAGGCATGACTTCCACATCAAGAGAACTTACACTTAGGAAGAAAGTAAGATAAGAGACTTTGGGGTCAGTCTCTAAAAAGCAAATGCTCTGACTTACAATTTTAATCCTGAAGGAGGGCAAGGAAGTCTTGATTTGTTGAATCAACTTGGCAGGGACATGAATTGGAGCAGCCTTTAAAAGAGGCTGATTTTCTCAGGAGGGCTCCCTCTGTCCCAACTTGATGTCACACAATTAAAAGGTCACCAACCACAAATGCCACTGATGACTCTTATTCCTAGTTTAACTGTGGGTTTTTCTAAATGCTTATGTGGTGTATGAATTATCTGCTGAAGGGCAGCCAATGGTGCCAGGTGAACAGTGCAAGCGACGTCAGCAGGGATGGAGTTTAGAAATGGAACTGATGCCTTAAAATAGCCTAACTACATGAATCATAAAATGACTTCAGGGGAACTCTAATAGTTATGGATCGGGTACAAAGTAAAGCCTCTTGGGAGGGTACAAGGCTTAATCCAGAAACCAGTGACCTTCCTTCTACTTCCCAGGAGGTGGAAATTACTTCATAAGATTTCTAGCTTGTTTTTTATATTCTCCCCTTATCAGAGTTTTAAAGTGTTGATCTTGTAGACACCATTTAAATCTGCTTCAGTCATAAGATAATTACTTACCTTTTTAAAAGAAATTCTTACCTAAGAGGAAGGAAATATCAAGATACAAATTTTCAGGGACCAAAAATATCATAACCCAAGTTTTTTTTAACATTTTAGGAGCAAAACATTAAAGGAAAAGACAAAAAAAAAATTTCTTTTTGGTGTTGGTAATTCTATTCTACCCATATGGGATCACTGTATCCTAGGGGAATGTAAAAATAACAAAAACTGAAAAATTGCATTTACTATTTAAGTATGATTTGCCAAATATTTTATCTGTTGGGAACTTTTTCCACTGTCCACAGTGCATCTATGACTTTTAGTTTTAGAAAGCTGCCTGAGACTCAGGCAACTTATTTGAGCATGGTCACAAGCTTTGAATCCATGTCTTTCTGAATCTGGGTCAATCTACTCAATCCACTACACTATGTTGCCTCATATAATTTTCAAAGGAGATTTTTTTTTATAAAAAGGCAAAGAGAATCTAAATAAAAATATAATATTAAAATTAATATGACTTATTATGCTCTTCAAAAGTAATTTAAATTGTAGTAACTTGCACTAAGAAATAGTTGAATTTATCATCTTTGTGATGACTTACTCTATTTAATTAAATCTGGAGGTTATATTGGGAAAATAAATTTATTCTGTATCCTTAACAAAATAGCATCATTCAATCAATCAGTAAACAATAGTTAAGCACTTATGTGGCAAGCACTATACAATTAGCACAACAGAGTTGATCCCCTCGCTCTACTGTCCTGTAAAATTTGAACATTTTGCTTTTCAAATTACTTCCTTTGGTGAACTTTGAGCCATGAAGAATATATAATAAGTGCTACTTTGTCCTTAGAGACCTTCTCAAATTTCCTCTACTTGTTAATGCCTTGCTTAAAATTTTATTTCAATTTATTGTGTGTATAGCATATACTAATATGTGTATATGCTGTCTCCTTTAATAAAATATATTTTTCACAGCAAGAACTCTTTGATTTTTGTTTTCATATCTGAGTACCTTACATAGTGCATAGTGGTCCATACTAGGTGCTTAATTAACATATGATTTTTAATTGATAGATTTAATGAAGCCATATTCTTTCTCCCTTAGCAAAGCCACTTTTCCCTCCACTTTAACTTCCCTTCTTTCAAAAATATATCAATCTATAGGCTAAGAAAATAAAAATGAAAACTGAAACATAGGAATGATATTGTGCATGTTCAGAGGGGGAAAAATGAGTTTAACTTTCAGCTAGTCATAAAGCATCCATTACTTTTTATTTGCATAATAAAAAGGGACAGAATTATATTAGTGGTATATGCAATTAATTCATTGATTCATACATCAAAAGCTAAAAGAGATATCAAATGGCATCTTATTCAATTCCCTTATTTTACAGATGGAGAAACTGAGGTCCAGGGAGGTTAAACCTCATAAAATCATTGTCAGATATGATATTTGAACTGCACGGCTCAGATTATATCCTCTTTCTACTATACTACACAATGATTAACTTTAATTTTCTTTTTTTTACTAAATAGTATTTTAATTTTTCCAATTACAGATAAATATATTTTTCAACATTCATTTTTATAAGATGTTGAATTTCAAATATTTTCTCCCTCTACATTCCCAAGATGGCAAGCAATCTGATATAAATTACACATGGACAATTATGTAGACACATTTCCACATTAATCATGCTGTGAAAGAAGAAATGAAACATAAGAGAAATGTCACCAGAAAAAAAATAAGTGAAAATAGTGTTCTTCAATCTGCATCCAAACTCCACAGTTCTTTCTCTAGATTTGGATAGCATCTTCCATCATGGGTCTTTTAAAATTGACTTGAAGCATTGTTTTACTGAGAAGAACTATGTCTATAAAAGCTGATCATCACATAATGTTGCTGTTGCTGTATTCTCTTAATTTTGCTCTCTTCATTCAGCATCAGTTCATTTATGTTTTTCCAGGTTTTTCTTAAATGCACCTGTGCCTAAGTTCTTATACCACAATAGCGTTCCATTACATTCATATACCACAAGTTGTTTAGCCATTTCCCAATTGGACATTCCCTCAATTTTCAGTTCTTTGTCATCACAAAAAGTTGCCAATAATATTTTTGCATGCATAGATAATTTTCCCTTTTTATGATGTTTTTGGGATATAGACCTAGTAGTGGTATTTCTGGATCAAAGGATATGCAGTTTTATAGCCTTTGGGGCATAATTCCAAATATCTCTCCAGAACAGTTGGATCAGTTCACAACTTTACCCACAATATATTGGTATCACAATTTTCCTATACCTTATCCAACATTTATCATTTTCTTTTTCTGTCATATTATCCAATCTATAGGTGTACTACCTCAGAGTTGCTTTAATTTGCATTTCTCTAATCAATAGTTATTTAAAACATATTCCCATGACTACAGATAACTTTGATTTCTTCATCTGAAAACTGCTTGTTCATATTCTTTGAATATTTATTAATTGGGTAACACTTTAGTTTTCTTTTTGAGTACTTTTCAAAGAATGAGGTTCTATGGAAAATGAAACCCTTTCATTCCCATCTCTTTGGAATAAGAGAAATCCTACAATCAGCCACATAATGTGAAGTAACTACAACTGTCTATCTAGAATAGAAGCAGTAAATATACCATTCATGAAGTCATGGGCACAGATAATAATATCGTGACAATAATATAAGTTAAGGCAGCATGATATACTGAAAAAAAAATGTCATAACAACTTAGGAGAATGCTGAACTAAATTCTTCTAATGCTTATTGAAACTTCTCTTTCAAAAATTACCCGTGATCTCTTAAATGTCAAATCTAATTAATTACCTTTTCTCAATCCTTATCCTTCCTGATCTCTCTGCAGTCTTTAATACTGTCAATCGTCCTTTTCTCTTTGATACTCTCTTCTATGTAGGTTTCAGTTACACTTCTCTATCTTGGTCTCCTGCTTTTCCGTCTCCCTGTTAGATTGTCATTCTTATTATCCCCCTCCCCATCTTTGTTCCTAGTTATTTTTCCCCAGCATTTTAACCTGATCACACCTGCTAATGGTGGATATCTCCCAAGACTCATCTCTGGGACTTCTCTTCTTCCTCTATATCATTTCACTTAATAATTTCATGAGTTCCTGTGAATTCAATAATCAGTTCTATGGTAATGACTTTCAAATCTTCTCATCTAACACCAATCTCTTTCCTATTCTATAGACTCAAATTGCCTCAGTATAGTTGATTTAAAGAAATATTGCATCTATGTGGATCAGAATATAAGGTAAATAGATCAGTAGGTTTACCATCTAAGCTATTTTCATAGCTCTTTTAGTTTGTCTTTTCTTGGGCAACATTTCAAAGAATTAGTCTTTTGTTTAGGATTATTCACTGAAGCAACTGGCTTTTCACAAAGCATGATCCCTTTTAAATTAATGTATTTAACATTTTTTCTAAGCACCATCATTTCTACTTGAAGAGAATGAGGAATAAATGTCCTATGGGAATGAAAATTCAATCACAAGCAGAAAAGTTTTACAAGATAAAAAAAAGTGATGTGTTAACCAAAACTGAGGGATAAATTTTGCTTGTCAGGCTATTTCCAAAATACAGTCCTTTTCCCTGGTCTGTGAAACACATCTGCAGTTTCTTCACTAACCATTTTCCAGCCACTTTGTTTAAAAACAGAGCGGTTGTGTTCTGGTGTTTTTCATTTTGAATACTTAGAGCATGTCTTCCATCTCATCCAGTCCCACATTGTTAAATCTACCCTAGAAAGAGAAAGTGAGGACTCCAAAGACTTAGGCTGGCAGCAGAAGTTGCATTGCTTTCAATTGCTGGATATAAAAGCTTGGTTAAGGGGGAAGGAGAACAGGGGGGGATTTTGGGTGAGGTTCCTAAAGAAAAAAATGAGCTACTATAAAAGCATGCTGGAAATCAAATTTTCAAAACACAATTTGATATAAAGTAATTCTCAAATGTGATCCTCTTAGCAAGGAAAGTTAGAAAGAAAGAAGAGTAAGAATAGATAATTTGGAGTTCTAGTTCTGACTTTGCCACTCACCAACTAGGTTACCTTAAGCAAATTAACTTCTACTTCCCAGAATTCATCTGTAAAATGAAAAAAATTCAGTAACTGATCTCCTGAAACCCCATGGCATAGTTGGTAGAATGCTAGAATTATAGACAGGAGAGACCTAGTTTCATTTTTCTTTTTTTTTGCTAGAAAATACAATTTATATACTTTTTTATTATTTTTTTTATTTCAAAACATATGCATGGATAATTTTCAATCTTCACCCTTGCAAAATCTTTTGTTCCAAAATTTTCCATTTTTGTGCTCCAGAATGGTTGAATCAGTTCACAACTCCATCAACAATGTATGTGTCCCAGTTTTTCCCCTCCAACATTCGTCATTATCTTTTCCTATTATCTTAGCCAATCTCAGAGATGCATAGTGGTATCTCAGAATTGTATTAATCTACATTTCTCTGATCAATAGTGAGTTAGAGCATATGACAAAATGTTCTATTTATGACTAAATATGACTAAAGTGATTTTAATTTCTTCATCTGAAAATTGTCTATTCATATCATTTGACCATTTACCAATTAGAGAATGGCTTGAATTCTTAAAAACTTGAGTCAGTTCTCTATATAGTTTAGAAATGAGACTTTTATGAGAACCTTGAAAGTAAAAATTTTTCCCAGTTTATTGCTTCTCTTCCAAGCTTGTGTGCATAGTTTTATTTGCATAAAAACTTTTAAACAATATAATCAAAATTATCCATTTTGTATTCAATAATGTACTCCAGTTCTTCTTTGAAAGCATGTTTTCAAACCCTTTCTTAGATACTGAATGTGGAACCTCCCTGAGTCTCATTTTTCTCATTTTTAAAATTATGGATAATAACAACACTTATCTCCCAGGTTTATTGTGAAAGTTGAATGGGATAACATAAAACAAATGTTTCAGAAACAACAGATTGCTATGTGAATATGAATTTGTTATTTTAATTTCTTAATATTTCATCCACTTGTAGTATTCTATGATCATAAATCAGCTTTACTTAAGAAAATAAAGATCCCTTCAAATAGACACTGGGTGGAATGGCCACAAATATGTATGGACTACTTCTTCAACTGATTGTCCAAAACAAAAGTGGGGTGAGGAATGGAGAGGAAAAGGAAGTGAAGCAAGACCTCATGATCCAGAAGGAAACCTGTTCCCTGATATAGTAAAAGTTAACACAATACAGAAGAAGTCTTGCTAATATATAGGATCTGTGATTAACACTCTCTATCATTTCTGATTTTCCATATATCTTTTAGCAGGACCAAGTTTAGTAATAAACCACCAGCTGTTTTCATCACTATCAGCATATAGCAGAACCCCTGCAAATACTCTGGGCATACTTCTCTCTCATTGTTCTCTTTATATTGTTTCAGGAGAAACATACTCTCCAAAACAGCTTTTTCTGGAGTTTCATTGTTAATGAATTTAGATTCAGTTACAGGCTTTAGTTGGTAAGTTATCAAAGGCAGGGACATTCTTGCATCTGAATCAGTCTTGTTCCATTCTCAGTCTTGGAAATGATAAAAAAAAATAAATAAAACACATTATTCTTTTTTCATTATAAGAGACTAGAGTTAGCTATCAAACAAAAAAAAAAGTTAAGCAGCCACCTGTGTTGCCAAGTAATGTTTTCTCAGGAATCTGGCTTGCCAAAAAGAAAACCTTTTTTAATCAAGCAAGAGGTGAGAGGTCTTAGTAGCTTGGAGAAAAATAGCAACTGCTTAGTTATAAGATCATAGAATTCAAGATGGAAAGGATCATAGGTTTAGAGTTGAAAGAGGGCTGAGTCCAACACAGATAAGAAAATTGAAGAACAAAGAAATTAAATCAATTGTTCAAGATCATACCTAGGTATGTTGAAGATGGGATTTGAATTCATATCTCCAAGTCCAATGTGCTATCCACTATGACATGTTCCTTAAACTTCATCTAATGAGGAAACTGTAGTGGTTAAGTGATTTGTTCAGTGTCTCACAGGTAGCAAAATAAGAGAGTGAGGATATGAACTCTGGTCCTGTGACCCTAAGTTAATATACTTTACTCTGCAAGTACCACAGCTTCCTCCCCCCCAAAAAAAATACAAGCTTGTCACAACTAAAGAAAGAATTTTGGGATAAACATATTTTTAATCACAGATATAGTTGTTAAAATCTTATTCATAAGAGTCATAACCTTTTCTCCCAAGCATAAAAAGAAAAAAAAAGTTAATTATGGGAGAAGACTATATAAAATGCCATTTTATCGGGATTTGGAAAAATAGTTGAAGGAGATTTAGTGAAAATCATGTGCTAACAGCTCTAACTTCTCAAAAGCACTGTGCTTTACCCCTGAGAAAACATTATTTTCAGCGAGCCACTGCTTCAGCTAAAATGCTGGTTTTGACAAGCTGTGCTCCTGGTAAAATGTTATTGTTGGCCAATGCTGCTTGGGGGAGATGGTTTTCGAAGGCTCCCTCCTGAGTGGAGATGTGCAAATTGACTACAGCACCTGTGGGAGAGTCAGGTACCCCTGACCCAGATTTGTTCTGTTTTCTAGCACCCTGTCCCTTTGTTCTGTAATGAGAGCCAAATGTTCCCTTTCTACAATTCTTTTGGCCTTGTAATATGATGCCAGACTCAGCAGTGGACAGAGCCTCCCCCCCCCTCCCCTGTGCTTCCCCATTACTGGATTCTGTTGCTACCACTGCACACAAAATTCTAAAGCAGTTTTTAAAGGCTTGTAGCTCTCCTGGGGAATGGGCTAACCCAAGTCATGGGTAGCCCTTTTGCTCCTCATTTGTTGAAATGAGTGCCTGTCTGTCTCTCTCTAGGGAATGTTAAGATTCAGGAGCAATATTGAGAAAGGCCATTTTGTAAGTCCAAGCTATCTTGACCATTCATTCCAAATAGGGGAAATACTACTCTACCTTAAAAAAGACATTCAAAAATGAAGAGTAGCCCACCTCAGCAATTTCTTCCCCTACTTAGCAACCCTATCAGGAAATGCCAATGTCTTGCTTAAGTCCTTCACACTGCAATTTAAGCCTGTTTCTTCCAGCTCAATTCTGTTTCCTACTGAGTAAATAAATGGAATAGTTGAGTTCTGGCAAGGTATCAGAACAACCCTTGCTGATGAAAGCTATTCTGCAAATGGGCTCCCCAAAAATATTGGTACTTACATATTTCAGACAATTCAATACTCTAGTCTGGCCTGCACTTGTCCAAAGCCAGGTGTACAGGGAGGGATCAATAACCCAACTGTTGTAGGTAGCAAGGGAAGAAGAGAATATATAACATAAGTCTCCAACAAAGGGTCAAATAAGAGAAACATGTGCCCAAGTGGGCAGAATGGTCTCATTAATGATTTCTAAAAACTGAATCAAGATCCTGAGCTTTTTCAAAAACACCTTGAAACAATTTGGCAAAGAGGTTAGGAAGATCTTTCAATCTATCAAATATGAATATCTCATCAGCTTTGGTCTCCTTCAGAGCAACCTATCTCATTCCTTTCCTTTTCAACAAGTCCACTTACTCCCCTATGAGCCAAGGAAGCTATTATCTGTTGGATGCAATTATAAGTAAATTACATCTTCTTTAAAAAAAAAACCTTCATTTTGCTTCTAGTCATAAAAGTAATCATGTGGGAAACTGCTAAGAATGTTATAGATGAATAGGGAAGACACAGACCTTGATTTTGTAGCTACTTATAACCTGGGACAAATGGCATTTATGTAGTCCAGTGTACAGTCAGAGGATCTGTATTCTCAAGTCCTATATCCATCATTCACCAACTATGTGGCATTAAGCAATTATAATATTATTTTATGGATCGTTGTGTCTAGTACATAAGAAAGTGCTTAATAGATGCTTATTGATTGACTGATCAAGTGGGATTGTTATGTCCAAGGTATTTTGTGCCTTCAGAAGTGCTATTAAAATGTACTAGCAAAACAAATGCAAGCTTTAGTCATGCAAAAGCTAGAATCTTAATTTAACTTCAAAAGACTGGAGTGGGTTCAAGGAAGGAAGTAATACTGACTCCTTAAGAACAATGCCACTAACCTCATCATCAGTTCTTTATGGGTCTATTCCATCTGGACTTCATGCAGAAGTGATGGTCAAAATTGAGAATTTAAGACTACAGCACTGCCCTAAACAATGGATCTCATTACCATCATTTTCTAATCTTATGACAGATATTTGAATATAATATTTTAAGGTCTATGTCAGGGCTTGTACTTATTGGTTTAAGTGATAAAGACTATCCCTACTTATGAAACATCTAGGTCAACTTGAAATTTTTCAAGGAAGTAGTTGTGTCAAAAGAAAAGTGGATACTGTAGCTCTGTTTTACCCGACCTTCCAACACTCAACAGAATATCAGGAACTAATTCTCGTCTTATAAAAATTTTAAGAAGATGATATTGCAAACAACAAGCTTGGGCTCAGTGCCTGCCCATTTGACATTCATATAGACTGTGAGGAGACTTGTAAAAGGAGAGATAAAAAAGTGCCAGTAAACATAAGAGCTCCAACTCTTCATCCTCTGAGCTGTATTCAAGGACTCTCATCTCCCAAGATTCACACAGTCTTGAAGAAGTAAACAATCAGGGGCAGCTAGGTGGCGCAATGGATAGAGCATCAGCCCTGAAGTCAGGAGGACCTGAGTTCAAATATGATCTCAGACACTTAACATTCCCTAGCTGTGTGACCCTGGGCAAGTCACTTAACCCCAATTGCCTCGGCAAAAAAAAAAAAAAAAAAAAAGCAATCAGTCTCCAACAAAGAGAAAAGTTTCATGCAAATGGATCTTGAGTCACAAATTAAACTAATATCAATTCTAGGGGAGTAGTTACAAACAAAGATCAAAACAGCACAGAGAATATTATTGCTATTGTTCATCTTTCATTTCTGAAGAGGACTAATGACATAATGACATTAGGGGATGATTTCTTGACTGGTATGTGAACTTAATGTGAATTTTTTCAAAGTCATCAGCTTCATTCTCTCTTCCAGTCTTCAAAGTTCAGTGGCAAGATAAAAGCTAAGACAACTGGTAATGGCCTAGATGTTGTAGATGACCTTGGCATCTTTGATGTCTAACAGAGAAATTAAAATGATTAAAGTAAGCAAACCTAAATGAATTGTGGTAACAAAAAGCAAAAAATTTACAGATTTTTCTTACCATCATTCACTTTCCTTAAGATCCTGAATGTGTGCTGACTCAAATCCCTAGATAACAGATAAACACAGGAATGAAAAAAAAAGTATCTCCATTTTCCAGGAATAAAATGTAAGAAGGTTGAAAAGGTATGAAGGGGTCAGGTTGTGAAGAGTTTTTAAAACAAAGTGTGTATTTATTTGAACATGGAGGTAATATAGGGACTCACTGGAATTTTTTGGATAAAGGAGTTACATATTCAGATCTGTGCTTTAGGAAGATCAATTTGCCATCTGAGTTGGAGATGGAGTGCAGTGGGAAAAGACTTGAGGAAGAGATCAATTAGAACTAGAAGACTGCTACAATAATTTAGGAGTAAGTGACTGGGGCTTTCTACACAATGGTGGTAGTATCAGAGAAAAGAGATTTTATATGAAGGAATTTGAAAAGAGAATCAGTGCTAACTTGCCGACTATGGGAAATGAGCTGATAGAAAGAGTTGAGTCAAGGATGATTTGTATGTTTATAGGCCCATGTTACTATGAAGATGTTGGTAACTGCAACAATAAGAGAGAATTTAAGAAGGGATGGTTGGGGGAAAAGATAATGATTTCAGTTTTGGATGTGTTTAGCTTAATATGTCTACAGGGTATCTTAAAAGTGCTTTGCTTAATTGGAAAACCCACATTAATTTTAAAACAGGATAGTTTCTTTTGAATATTGGAAGAAAAATAGAAAAGATGCATAAAAAGAATCCCTATCATAAGTGAAGGATTTTTCTTTGGTTTGTTTTATTTTGGGAAACAATTAACTATTTCTTAACTCTTTAGGAGAAATTGCAGTATGGTAAGGGGTGGGGAAATAATTATTTGACTGTGAAACCAGAGAACCTGAATTTGAATTCCAGCTCTGTGAATTTCTAGTTATACAATTTAAGTAAGGTCTTAATTTTCTTTTCTGTACTATAAGTGCTGAGAATTCAATAGCCTTTGAGTTCCTTCCTGCTCCAAATCTATGATCTATATATTAAGTTCAGATATTTTTAAAGTAAATTTCCCATGGAAGCATTTAGTGTATGGCCATAATTATATAATTAAATTAATCACAACTTTCATTCATATAGTATTTTAAAGATTTGGATGAAAATCTTTCGATTAAAAAATACAATTGTTTTACTTTTTTTTTCAGCTGGTCACTATGAAACTAACTCTAAGATTTTCTTTAATATCTTTTTCTCCTAAAAATCTTTTTTTCACTTTGATCAAAATGGCTTTGGGAATAATGAAACTCATCTCTTCCACAGAGATGATCAAAGGGAATGTTTGGAAAAATTAAATGAGAAGAGAAAACTAGAACAGAGGCAAGGGAGAGAGGATATTTGAAACAGGATAGTTTCTTGTGGATATTGAAAAAAGAGAAGAAAAAGAGAAAAGATTCATAAAAAAGAGATATATAGACTGATATTTGTGTCACTAACTGACATAAAGCAAATATGCAAGAGCTTACCATAAGAAATTAGATATCAAGTGAAATTCCCAACAAGGTTTCTTGGACCTTTGCTTTAAGACCTATAGTTTGACATAGAACCCAGGTGGTATGAGACAGGGAAAGAATCATCATTCAAAGTGTCACTAATAAAGGAAAATAGTTGAATTTATTTTTTTAAAAAGAAGACTCCAGTGAATAGAATCCAAACATGTATGAGCCTGAAAACAGTCTAAATCTGTTTCAGTACTTATTTACTTTATCCCCACTATCTTAGGTGCTGGGAAGGATTCAACAGCATATGGCATATTCCTGCTTCTGGTCTGCAAGAAGATTATAGTGTAGCTAAGATAAACCATATATATTAAAACAGAGAGGCATCCAAAAGGTAATATAAGCAAGTCCTGAAATAAATAATGTAGACAATAAGTAATAGGAAAAAATGGCCATATATATCTTATAAGCAGATAGTACAGGAGGAAACTGTAAACTGTAGTTCTGCTTCTTCACATCATTTCTAGAAATGATACTTGAATTAATCAATAATGTAAGAAGCAAACTTTTTTCTTATTTAGGGAACTGGCAAGGAAACAAACTATGACCAAGAGATTATCTGTCAAACAAAACTTCAAGTTATTTTCTTAAAAGCTTCTAATGAAGTAAATTGTGATGAACCATTGCTTTTCCCATGATCCAGTCAAAGGTTAGTTCAGATTCTGATTTCATGTCACATAGTCAACTTCTTGATAAAATTTACTAATCATGCTTGAGCAATGATTAGAATTGAGAATAGAACAATCTTAAGTGAAATCATGTTTTATTATTCTATAAGCACCTTACTTGAAATATCTGAATAGTGCTAATATTTCTCATAAAGGTATTATCTGTATGTATATGTGTATATATATATATGTATCTGTATATATATATATATATGTCTATATCTCCCTTCTTAATAAATGGTAAATTGATGAGGGGGAGAAAAAGTAGAGTGATCTACTGATGACATATGGAGTTGATTGCCAATTTTTGGAAAATTCTTCTTCCTCCTGAAAACTGCTGATGAGCTTTTATCTATATGAAAAAAAATTAACTCAGCAGATATAATCTGAGGTCTGACTGCACCTTTCTGTCATATTTAATTTTGCTGCACTTGGACAGATCTAGGTTATGTCTCACACGGTCCAAAATTTCAATCCCCCTGAATTCAACTCAAATTTGTTTACTATGCAATACTATTCCAAGAATAATTTTCACTTGCCTTGGCTCATCAAAACCTATATTGGACAGCATAGTGATTTTTAATCTCATTGCAGCATCTATAAAAAGACCTTAATCGATACCTCTCACCCACGGCCAGCCCTACTCAAATCTGGGAAAGAGCCAAAGTTTGTTTTTGACACCTCCATCTCCCATTTGTGTGCCATTTCCCATCTGAACTCAAATTTCCAATGATATTTTCTCTTCCCCTTCATCTTATTAAAAAAAAATTCTTAAGAAAGGATAGTGAGATTCACTACAGTATAAATGACTGATATGGTTAATTACTATCTTTCCCAGGGATATTTATATTTATATAGGGTTGAGCAGTGGATAGAGAATTAAAAAGACCTGAATTCAAATGCCCCCTCACACATTAAATAGCTGTGTGACTGTGGACAAGTCACTTGAATCTTTCTCTGCCTCAATTTCCCCATTTGTAAAATGGGAAGAAAAATAATAACCTACCTCAGAAAATCACGAAGTTGTTATAAAAATCAGGAGAGAATATTTGTGAAGCACTTTTCAAATCTTGAAGCACTGTATAAATGTTAGTGATTATTAGCCAGCCAAAAATGCCTCAGGAACCAAGCTATAATAGTGACATTCTAGACATCATCTAGTAAGTGAGGAAAGTATTTAGGCACAGAGGAGCTTTCCTGATACCTTTTCCCCAGCCAAAAAAAAAGTTATACCTAGGTGAGTGCTCATATAGTAGTTCAAAGAGTGATCCAAAAAGATTTGTGGATGGAAACCCTAATCTTACATATGGGAAAGCAGAGTCTAGAAAGATAAAGGTCTTAAGGTTTGTATAAGAATAAGTCCTTATACACTTTTTACCACATTGCAGAATTGCATTCAAGTATCAGACAAGCCCTTTCCAACAAGGTGATTTTTCTGCATAAGAACTAGCAATCTCAATGAATTATAGTCTCTGGAGGACCCCTTTGACTCTGCATTTCTACCTTTCATACAGAGGTGTCAACATAGATGTTTCCAATTAGCATCTGAAACTATATGTGGTAATAATATTGTTATTCTTACCAGAATGCAATCCAAGCTCTACCTAGCCATCAGATTTCTACAGAAATGCCCTAGATATTTAATAGAGAGTTTGGAACAACAGAATTGCCTCTTTGCCCCCTAACCAACTAAGGACCCATTTACTTGTATGGCCTCTTTTTTGTGTCTGGAAATAAGAAGGGTGCCAGATCAAAGACTTAAGAGCTCCAAGTCAGAGAGCCTGCTGATTTAAGCATGCTGGCTCTTCATGAGGACTTGTAATACAGCTTGCTATTCAGTCCACAAAGGAAATTAGAATAATGCAGGACAGACTATATGAGGTTTGAGTAACCATTATAGTCAATCTTGTCGACTCCATGTGCTTCAAAGGCATGGGACTTTTCACTCTCACCCCCCCTTTTATTTTCTTTTCCAAATTGGCATTTACCAAAATAAAAAAAGGAAATGAAATGATATGAACCACTTTCATGCAGTGTAGTTGTTCTGGCTTACACTCCCAGTAATCTGTATGTGTATTCATTTTATGGTCTAGAATATTGTGATTATAACCATCTTTTTAAGCTGTGATGAAAATGGAGGAAGAACAAGGAGGGAAACAGAAACATAAAAATTATGGATGAAACTTCAGTGTAAAACTCTTTCCTAAGATTTTTTAGAGATTGTAAATAAGTGTTGTGGAATATACAAATACAGGGAAAGATAAAGGTTTATCTTAGACCCTAGCTTTTCTAACTTTTTGTAGGCTTAAGCGAAGCCCTCACTGCTGTTTGAACTTGAGGGTTTTTTGTGGTTTCTATATGATAAAGGGGTTATTGCACAGTGATCCTTAAATGTTTAGGTCAGCTGTGGCAATCAATCAATGGACACTTTGCCTTTGGCAACACATGCTCTCAGAAGGAGAAAAAAATCCCTGGCAGACCCAAGTTAGTTAGTAATGACAGAGTAACCTCTATGTCAAGTAATATACTTGATAAATTTTGCATGTGCTGTTGACTGACAGAAGCTCTGGCTTCCTGTGCAAGTAGCTTCAAAGAACACAGAAACCTCTTTCTTCTCCTCAAAAAAAGATCAGTGGAATCAAACGCAGTCTATCTGCTCAAGACCCTGGAAAATTTTAGGAGGGAGGCCATTTTTTAATGACCACATCTGCTATTTTCCTTGTACTTTATTCAAGTGATATCTCTGGTGTTTTCAAGCTTAGTAGTGACAAGATGCTTGGCATGAATTCACTGCAAATGCAAGTTCTGTTATTGCATAGTTATATACCTAATTTGTTTTGTCACTGGCCAAGGATACCTCTTGTTTAGAATCAGCAAAGTATTGGAGGTAACTTTTTGTTCAGTCTTTTCAGATGTGATCATTGTCTGCCCACTTTTTTTCATTCCTTCACTTGATGAACTTGCAACATAGCATTATTACTATCTATAAGGTACTATGCTTATTCACTGCCAGGCTATTGCTGCAATTTCTGCACCTCTACTTCTATTACCATTCTGAAAAGGAGAGCACTGTTACCCCATAGCTCATTTTGGAAATATAGGGCAAGAGGATCATACATTCATCAAATATCAGACAAGCATTTATTCTGTAAAAAAAAAAAAAAAAAGACTAGGCTCAAGGATTCATCAGTACAACATGGCAGCCAAAAATGAAGTCAGATGAGATACCATATGTCAAACATTTTGTGAAGTTTGAAGTGGTATATAAATAATAGTTATTACTGTTGTTGTTGTTATCATTATTATTACTATTTTAAAAGGAAACACAATCTTAAACTGTATTAAGAAAAGCAAAGAATCGGGATTTGAAAAAATGGTAATCTCAGCCTACTGCATCAAGAATGCCATATTCAGTTTTAGGTATTATATTTTAAGAAAAAAGTTCCCAGAGAAAAATGGCCATGGTGTCAAGGGGAGAGAACTATCACATAAGATTTATTAAAGGAACTGGGGATTCATATCCTGATTAAGTTAATATTGGCACAGAGATACTGGAAATAACTATCATCAAATAATTTAAGATATTTTCTATGGGAGAGAGATTAAATTTTCTCTGTTTGACCATAGAGGGAAAACTAAGAAAAGGAGAGAAGAAAACATACATTTTAAAGCATCTACTAAAACTGAGCTAAGTTTTCAACTTCCCATTTGGCCCTTGCAACAAAACTGGCAGCTACATGCTATTATTATTATCTTCATTTTATATTTGAGGAAACTAAAGTAGATAAATGTTAAATGTTTTGTTCACGCAGCTAATGATAACCTTAAATCAGATTTGAATTCAGATATTCCTGACTCCAGATCCAGCACGATTTCCATTGTGCCATGTAATTGCCTTTGATAAATAAGTGGACATTCTAGAAAAACTGATATAGGCTCTAGGTTAAATGAAAACTTTCCCATAATTAACATTAGCACAAAAGTCAAATAGACCACCTCCAGAAATAGTGGATCTATCTAACTTGAAATCTTTTTTTTTAATTAAAGCTTTTTATTTGCATAACATATGTATGGGTAGTTCCTCAACATTGATCTTTACAAAGCTTTCCATTACAAATTTTCCCCCTGGTCCCCTCCCCTCCCCTAGATGGCAGGAAGTCCACTACATGATAATTATATTAAAATACTTGACAAGTTGAATATATGTATACATATTTCCATACTTATTTTGCTGTGCAAGAACAATCGTATCTATATGAACAAAAAATATCTGAGAAATGAAACCCAATGCAAGCAAACATCTATAGAGACCATGGAAATGATATGTTGTGGTCCATATTTCATATCCCTCTCTCTGAGTGTATATGGCTTTCTTCACTGAACAATTGGAACTGGTTTGAGACATTTCATTGTTGAAGAGAGCCATGTCCATCAGAATTGATCATCATGTAATATTGTTGTTGCTGTGTATAATGATCTCCTGGTTCTGCTTGTTTCACTCAGCATCAGTTCATGCAAGTCTCTCCAGACCTTTCTGAAATCATCCTGCTGGTCGTTTCTTACAGAGCAATGATATTCTATAACATTCATATACCATAATTTATTCAGCCACTCTCCAATTGATGGGCATCCCTTCAGTTTCCAGTTTCTAGCCACTACAAAAAGGGCTGCCACAAACATTCTTGCACATGTGGGTCCCTTTCCCTCCTCTAAGATCTCTTTGGGATATAAGGCCAATAGAAACACTGCTGGGTCAAAGGGTATGCACAGTTTGATAACTTTTTGAGCATAGCTCCAAATTGCTCTCCAGAATGGTTGGATCCATTCACAGTTCCACCAACAATGTATTAGTGTCCCAGCTTTCCCACATCCCCTCCAGCATTCATCATTATCTTTTCCTGTCATTTTAGTCAATCTGACAGGTGTCTAACTTGAAATCTTCAAAAGAAGACAGATCAATTGTTGGATATATTATCCGTGTATGCTTGGATTTGTTGTCCACTGGGATGCCCTTCCAATCTTGAGAATCTATGATTCTGTTATATGCTAGAAATACAGAGAAAAAAAAACCAAAACACTGGGCCTGAGAGACAAAAGAGACCTGAGAGGAGGAAGAAGGTGGAAAAAAGAATTCATTTTCATCTTAGAGCATGGCATGAACAAATGAAAGGAGAGAAAAAAGGTAGGATATGAACAGGAATAGGGATTAGGGAATTCAAATTTGATTAGATTTATTGTATAAAAAGGACTCCCTTATTGAATTTTCACAGGAGGAAATAGCTTAAGATAAAATCATAAAGGAAGTTTGAAACTGGTGGAATATGGTGAAAGACCTTGAATCCATGATGAAAAATACCTTTTTTTAAGGAAATTACCATTTATTTGTGAAAAGTATTGGAGGCATATTAACTAGTTTTTTAAAAAGCTCATTTAATAAACAAGTATCCAAAAAAGTTAGCAGGAGATTAAAATCTTAATGAAATGAACTAGTAGTTTGGGTATATGGACTAATCTGGAAAGTTTGGGGGTAATTTAGTCATTTTATTAACAAGGTCAATAGAATGGTCATTTGGCTATCTCTTTTAGAGCAAAGACTTTATCAAGTATTTCTTAGGACTTATGAGGGGAGGCAATGTAAAAATCAAGGAGACAATCCCCTTTGATAACAATGATAAAATCAAAGAGGGCAGTCCCTTTTGATGTCTCTCTTTCTCTTGATACACCTGATGCAGTCCTGTGACTGGTCCATTCTCTAGCTCAGGTTACTTATAGAAGTTTCTCTTCTTTTTTGTCCCTCTTGTCACCTTTTTGAATCCAAGTTTTAGGTTGAGGAGAATCAACATCTTACAGAGATTTTCAGGAAAGGGCCTCTATCTAGGTGAAGAACCATATAGGAGAGAGCTGTTTCCAAACTTTGTCTCTGCCTCTTTTCCTCCAAATTGTCTTAGGTGGGCATCGTACCTGAGATATTTTAAAAGGTTTGAGGGTTTGAGAGACAAAGTATGTGGAGAATTTAATCTCCTTGTTTAATAATCCAGCCAAAGTAGTAATAAAAGGAAATTTATTTTCTCTCTCTTATACTAAAGACCAAAAAATATCTTATATGTATCTTTGCCCTTTTCCCCTTTGCTTTATGACAAAAATAGTAAGGAAATTAAATTAATTTTGCAAAAAGAAAAGTAGCTGAATGGTGAGTTGGGAAAGATTTAAGGAGAATTTTCTTAATTGCCTAAATCTGATCTTTAAATTTTAGATGATAACTATAGTATCGTGGATGCAATAATCTTGGCTGTTCCTCCTTAGCAACAACAAAATTCTTTTCAACTTCAATTTTAAGATTAGGATTAGAATTAGGGTTAGTGTTAGGACTGCCACAATATCTGAAGATTCAAAGTTGCAATTGCCAAAAGACAATGGAGCATAGTTCCAACATGGTCTATACACAAGAAACATTATGAGGAATAGCATTACAAAAATGTGATAATATAAGGAAGTACCCAGTTTTATTGGATTGTTATAAAATGACAGCATATTAGGCAGATATTCTGTAGATGATCAATGGGAGATTATGGACAAGAGTTACATAGGATAACAGAAATGAATCAATTGAAAGAATAAATGATAAACCATTCATTAACTGCTTCTATATGCAAAGCACTATGAGACAGCTTGGTGATATAGTAGTTAAGTAAAGAAGTCTTGAATTCAAATCCAGCCTCAGACACTTACTATCTATGAAACCCTGGACAACTCACTTAGTTTCTGACTGCCTCTGTTTCCACAACTATAAAATGGGGGCAATAATAGCACATTTTTTTCCCTAGGATTGTTGTGAGGACAAAATGAAAAGCATTTAACATGGTTCCTGGTACATAAAAGTCACTTAATAAATGTTTGTTTCCCTTCTTTCCTTTCTTCCTAAGCTCCTGTTTAGAAGGGAATGGAACCATGGACTGATCTGAATCTATGGTAAATGCTCAAAACCCAAAACAATTATTTTAAACAATAATAACTCCCAACTTTATAGAACTTTAATTTAAAAAGACCTAATACTGCATAGATGTTAGAGAACCAGACTAGGAACTAGAGATACAAACTAACAAACAAGATTGCCTCTGCTCTCAAGGAACCCATATTTTAAGAGGGAAAAATAATCCAGAAAGGGGGTTTCAGCTACATATCAGATGGAAAGGACCAGTAAATCTTAAGGCACAGTAGAAAAGCAGATGGCAACAAATTTTTCTTAATGTCATTTTTGTTGATAGAATGGATATTTCTGAAATTGAATCATTAATTTTGATGTTAAGGTCTTTCTTTTCCAGGTCTTCAATAGTTAAAAATGCAGAGCTGTTTGGTGTTGCAGAACCCACAGAAACAGTTGGCAAGTCATATTGCAGGACTTGCTTCTCACTCTGATGACTATTAGGCAGACTGGAAGTAGGACTAATAGTCTAGGCAGCACTGTTCTTGGATTCTTGAGTATTGATCTATTTTCCCTAAAAAAAAAAAAAAAGGAGGGAGTAGTTGAAATAGTGGTAGTACTTTGATCCTCTGGCACATGCTTTCCCCTGTTCCTGCTCAGAATGTCTGGATCCTTCATCTAGTTTGTCTTGCCTGCCCTATTGGGGGCAAAGACAAGTTCTAGTTTCTATAGGTGAAGGGCATATCTATGTCAATAAGATGACAGTCATTGTCATAATGAAATAATGGAAAGGATACTAACCTGTCAATAAGAGATCCAAGTTCTCGTTCTGACTGTTGCTAACCAGGATGTGCTTTTAGGCAAATCATTTCACACACACACACACACACACACACACACACACACACACACACACACCCCTTAGCTTTAGTTTCATCATACATAACAGGATTGGGTCAGACTACATGATCTCAAAATTCCCTTGAGGCTTTTGATTATTCTAGGAATCTATGGAAGTTCAATAGTCATTTCCAGTGCAAAAACAAAACAAAACAAAAAGCAAAACAAAACAAAAAAATTTAATAAATATTTGGTGAAGTAAATTGAATTTAATTCCTAAGGTGAGATGATAAGATATTGACATGAACTTTTTGTTCATCATAATATCTCCAGGAAGGAGTGCTAGTTCTGTAAAAATGAACAAGCAGATCATTTAATATCTCAGAGACTCTGGCAAATCTTTTAGCAAGGTACAGTTGATTTGCCAATCTGCCTAAACTGAATGGAGTTCCCACATTGACCTCACACTGATGAACCAACAGGATTAAGGCAAAAAAAAACAATAAAGGAGAAAAAGTTTCAATATGTGATATTTAGGGCAAATATTAAATATTAAATTTAAATGTGAACTACATTATCGATGTTTTTTCCATTATTTTATTTTCTTAAGTTTAAAAATCAAAAGAAGAAAAAATCAAGTCCATATTTGTAGCAGTAGTTGATTTCCCCAAATGTGTCAATGTTCACACTGAAAATTAACAATTGGCATTCACAAGCAGGCTTGAGATGGCTTCAACATACCTCTAAAGCAGTGTTTGTACTACCTATTTCATAAGATATTGTGAGGAAAAAATCTTAAACTTTAGGATCCTTGCCCTCATGGAACTCACATATAATTAAATGATTTAAAAACTTCAGATTGTTAAAAATCAGGAAACCATTTTTTGATCATTAGAATAAAATGTCTCAACTCACAACCCATCATCCCAATGGAGGTTATAGCACATAATTAAGGGCAGAGTAAAAGCTTCAACATAATTGAATAGTTAGGGTCATAATTCTTAATCGCAGTTTATGTATGGACTGATTCAAATTTGTGATGAATCAATTTCAGTCCCAGACAGTAATTATACCAATGCTCAAAAGTCAAAGCAAGTCTTACAAACAATCCTAACTCCAGTTTTTATAGGACATTAGGGAATAGAAGAAAGAGGTGATATTGTATATAATACGGATCAACAAACTATACTCTGAAGGTCAAATTTAGTAGCTGCCTATTTTTGAATGGCCTGAGAGCTGAGAATTTTTTTTAATTTTTAAATAGAGTTTGAACCTACGATCCTTGATATCAAGGCTAGAGAGCCTAGGTTCAAGTTCTGCTTCTGAGACACACTAGTTATATGACTCTAGGCAAGTCACTTAACCCCTTGCTTCTATCACAGGCAATTCTCCAAAAGTATTAATTATAAGATTAGTTATATAGGTTATGTTGATAGAGAGATTTAATGCACTTAATAAATGTTTGTTTCCCTTCTTTCCTTCCATTCTAATCTCTTGTTTAAAAGGAAATGGCAGCATGGACTAACCTGAATCTATAATAAATAAATGCTCAAAACCCAAAGCAATTGGGACAGCTAGGTGGCGCAGTAGATAGAGCACCAGCCCTGAAGTCAGGAGGACCTGAATTCAAATCTGGTCTCAGACACTTAACATTCCCTAGCTGTGTGACCCTGGGCAAGTCACTTAACCCCAATTGCCTCAGCAAAAACAAAAAACAAAAAAACAAAGCAATTCTTTCAAATCATAAGAACTTCCATTTTTATGGGACTTTAATTAGAAAAGAGCTAATATTGCACAGATGATAGAGAATAAGACTAGCAGCTGGAGATATAAGCTAACAAAAAAAATTGTCTCAACTCTCAAGGAGTCCAAATTCTAAGAGAGGGAACTTATTAGTTTCCCATAGCAAGGAAATAATAAGCATACCTTGCCAAAAAAAATTTTTTTGAAAGAACCTCCTTTATGATTCAGGCCAATCCCAACAGACTTGTGATGAAGAGAGTCATTTACATTCAGAAAAAAGACTATGGAAATTACATGTGGATCACAACATAGTATTTTCACCTTTTCTGTTGTTGTTTGCTTGTTTTTGTCTCATTTTTTCCTTTTTCATCTGAATTTTCTTGTACAGCACGATAATTGTGGAAATATGTATAGCAGCATTGCACATGTTTAACATATATTGGATTACTTGCTGTCTAAGGGAGAGCATAGGAGAAAGGGAGGGAGAAAAATCTGGAATACAAGGTTTTGCAAGGGTAAATGTTGAAAACTATCTTTGCATATATATAAAAAAGCAATTATTTAAAAAATAAATACTATTCATCAGGGGAAAAATAAAATAAAACACATGGATCTAAAAAAAAGAAAGAATCTTCTTTATGTGCTCATGACTTAAATAACTAATGTTATTTAATGTCTCTTTTATAGAGGAGAAAATCAAGGCTCAAAATCAAGATCACATTACTGTCAGAGTAGAGACTCGAACTTATGTCAACTGAACAATAAGTCAAAGTTTTTTCCACTATAACATCTCTCATTCTCAAAGAAAAAACTTTTATGTGTAGAAAGCAGTCATTTTACCAACATCTCTAAAGGGAGGGGAAAAAAGGAACTTTAAGGAAACATTTATATTACAGTGGCAAGTGAAACTGCTCATCAGCAATAGTGGGCAGTTTATGGTGTAATTTGGCAAGAAGAGAACATACAGTGCAAGTCACCACTAACTTCTAAAGATCAAAACCAACCAGCTCTATAATCGCGTGTTCAAACATTCTCATTTCATAGAGAGGGAGTTCATTTGTTTCTGAAACAGCTAATTTGGTATTCACATAAATATGTCCTTAACTTTTCTTCTAACACAAGTATGAATTCCTCAGCGGCCACAGGGCCAAGTTTATACTTAACCATAGTGGGAGGGTTGATCAAAATGCCATTTTCCTATTACTGAACTTTTATTTTTGTTTGTTTAAAAAATTTTTAGATTTCTAAGGGAAATGTGAAGTGATTATATAGACAGCCCACCAATAATCAGGGTATACCCACCTTTTATGCAAATAGTTGATAAACATGTTTTATGCAAAATCAACCCCTTGCCAAAAAAATTAGATGTTTTAATATAGATTTTAAAATATATATGTATCTTGTGCCAGAAGAAAATGAAATGAAAAAAAATGAATCTCCATATATGAGGGAGTATGGAAAGTTTTGAGAGATATAGAGCCATGTATTTGTGTGTGTGTCTATGTGTACATGCGCATGAATGTATATGTGGGTGTAGGTGTGGTGTTTTAGAAAGAATACTGTACCTGAACTTGAAGGACTTAGTTTTTTTTTTACCTCAGTTTTACTTCTTACTCAAAGGTTCCTTTCAGCTCTAAATACTTGAGGTTCCAGTTTCTGCCTCTACTAGGTGACCTAGAACAAATTATGGAACCATTCTAGATGGCATAACATAGACTTGACATAACATAAATGACACAGCATAGACCTGAAGGTCTATGAGATCAAGTACCTTTGACAACATAAACTATGTGAACAAGCCTTTAAGTCATTTAACCTTTCTAAACTTGTTTTCTTAACATTATTGTCCATACTGCCTATATCATAGGATCATCTTATATGAGGCTACATTTCAAGAAATATCCTTCAACATTTCGCAAAGCGATTTTTGAATTTTAAAAGTCTCTATCAGTGTTAGCTATTAACTTTAATTTTATCATCTGTAAAACTGGGGTGTTGCACTAAGTGAGGGGTTTTAAATAGACTCCTCTGGCATCTGATGAAGCCTTAAGGACCCTTTATTGTTTATTAAATGCATAAAACAATATATATAAACCTTCAAAATAAATTAATTATATTGAAATATCACTATCACTTTTTTAAGTTTGGAGGTTAAGTACCTATAAATTAAATTAATTTGAAGGATTCTAAAACCATGAATCTGTTATATAAAAAAAGTGAAAGTTTGAAAAAAAATGAAAGCTTTAAATATAACAAACATGGCAAAGAAGGCTCAGTTTCTAAAAATTAAGATAATCACTCAGGCTCCCATCATTTTACTTTTTCTAGAAATAAATTGTATGGACATATGTCCACTTAATATCTAAGCAACTGTTCAATTCTGTCGGTTTTGTCAAGCCACAAGTCAACTCACTTGTTTTTAAAAACAGGAAAAAAAGAAAAGCATAGATAAACCAATCAATTGAGTTTTCAATAGTTAGTTCTTAGACTAAATTTCCTAGTCAGTAAGGCAAAAAAGGTCCATTCATTAGTTCTGCTTACATACAGTAACCCTCATGACAATATTTGTGATCCTAATAGCAGTGAGTGTGAATACTAAGGCTTAATCCTGCCACTAAACAGGAATAAGCTAAAAGAATTAACTCAGATATTATTGTTGCACTCACTACTCCTTGCCCAAAGACAATATGAAGTATATCAGATTATTCATACTTAAAAAGGATTTATCTTTCTATTAATATTGATAAAAAGTCAAAACATGAAGTTAAATATTTTTGCACAAGTTGGATTTTACTTGTCAAATAAACTATTGGGTTTCTTTCTTGAGGGTGAAGAAGACTAGATTACCACAGAGGTTCCTGGCAATTGTAAAATTCTGTGATTCAATCAATCCTCCTTTAATAAGCATTTATTAAGCACCTGCTACCTACTTAGCATTATACTAAATGCTAGAAATACAAAGAAAGGCAAAAGATAGCCTCTGCTCTCTAGGAGCTTACAATCTAATGGTCAAGACAACATGTAAGCAATTATGTGCCAAAAAGCTCTATTCAGAATTAATATGAAATAATTAACAGAGGGAAGGAAATAAAATTAAGAGGGATTGGAAAAAAACTTTCTATAGAAGATTGAATTTTACCTGGTACTTGAAGAATGCCAAGGAAACTTAGAAATGGAGAGGAACATGGAAAGCATTCCAACATAGGAGACAAATATGGTTCTGTTGGAAATGTTTGTTGAATTTTTTTAAAAATGGGATCTTATGGGAAACACTTTTTTCAAAAGTCATCAAAATACAGATGAAAATATAAAGCTTTAAAGATGAACAGGTTCTAAGAAACTAAAAAAATATGTTTTTATTACTTTTCCAATAGATTTCTTCATGAATTTTTACCATTGCCCATCACTTTATAGTTGTAAAACTTAGGCACAAAGATGAAAACTTTAGAACAAAATCCATGTCTCCTCCCTACTAACCTAATGTTAAATTAGGAGCCTAATGCTTGATCTCTTACAAGCAAATAAAAGTAAGAGAAGGCAGAACTAAAAGCAAAGAGGCAAAGGTAGCTTTGTCCTAGCCCTCTCCTCCTTCTTCTTTTTCTTCTTCCATTCTCTCTCTCTCTCTCTCTCTCTCTCTCTCTCTCTCTCTCTCATC